>OZ038388.1:44681186-44917408 GCA_964036045.1 Eutreptiella sp. 'Long Island Sound 2002'
AAATATCTGCAGGCTGAAAGCCCACAAACAAATATCTGCAGGCTGCAAGCCCACAAACAAATATCTGCAGGCTGCAAGCCCACAAACAAATATCTGCAGGCTGAAAGCCCACAAACAAATATCTGCAGGCTGCAAGCCCACAAACAAATATCTGCAGGCTGAAAGCCCACAAACAAATATCTGCAGGCTGCAAGCCCACAAACAAATATCTGCAGGCTGCAAGCCCACAAACAAATATCTGCAGGCTGCAAGCCCACAAACAAATATCTGCAGGCTGAAAGCCCACAAACAAATATCTGCAGGCTGAAAGCCCACAAACAAATATCTGCAGGCTGCAAGCCCACAAACAAATATCTGCAGGCTGCAAGCCCACAAACAAATATCTGCAGGCTGAAAGCCCACAAACAAATATCTGCAGGCTGCAAGCCACAAACAAATATCTGCAGGCTGCAAGCCCACAAACAAATATCTGCAGGCTGCAAGCCCACAAACAAATATCTGCAGGCTGCAAGCCCACAAACAAATATCTGCAGGCTGCAAGCCCACAAACAAATATCTGCAGGCTGCAAGCCCACAAACAAATATCTGCAGGCTGAAAGCCCACAAACAAATATCTGCAGGCTGCAAGCCCACAAACAAATATCTGCAGGCTGCAAGCCCACAAACAAATATCTGCAGGCTGAAAGCCCACAAACAAATATCTGCAGGCTGAAAGCCCACAAACAAATATCTGCAGGCTGCAAGCCCACAAACAAATATCTGCAGGCTGAAAGCCCACAAACAAATATCTGCAGGCTGAAAGCCCACAAACAAATATCTGCAGGCTGCAAGCCCACAAACAAATATCTGCAGGCTGCAAGCCCACAAACAAATATCTGCAGGCTGCAAGCCCACAAACAAATATCTGCAGGCTGAAAGCCCACAAACAAATATCTGCAGGCTGCAAGCCCACAAACAAATATCTGCAGGCTGCAAGCCCACAAACAAATATCTGCAGGCTGCAAGCCCACAAACAAATATCTGCAGGCTGAAAGCCCACAAACAAATATCTGCAGGCTGAAAGCCCACAAACAAATATCTGCAGGCTGCAAGCCCACAAACAAATATCTGCAGGCTGAAAGCCCACAAACAAATATCTGCAGGCTGAAAGCCCACAAACAAATATCTGCAGGCTGAAAGCCCACAAACAAATATCTGCAGGCTGCAAGCCCACAAACAAATATCTGCAGGCTGAAAGCCCACAAACAAATATCTGCAGGCTGAAAGCCCACAAACAAATATCTGCAGGCTGAAAGCCCACAAACAAATATCTGCAGGCTGCAAGCCCACAAACAAATATCTGCAGGCTGCAAGCCCACAAACAAATATCTGCAGGCTGAAAGCCCACAAACAAATATCTGCAGGCTGAAAGCCCACAAACAAATATCTGCAGGCTGCAAGCCCACAAACAAATATCTGCAGGCTGCAAGCCCACAAACAAATATCTGCAGGCTGAAAGCCCACAAACAAATATCTGCAGGCTGAAAGCCCACAAACAAATATCTGCAGGCTGCAAGCCCACAAACAAATATCTGCAGGCTGAAAGCCCACAAACAAATATCTGCAGGCTGCAAGCCCACAAACAAATATCTGCAGGCTGAAAGCCCACAAACAAATATCTGCAGGCTGAAAGCCCACAAACAAATATCTGCAGGCTGAAAGCCCACAAACAAATATCTGCAGGCTGAAAGCCCACAAACAAATATCTGCAGGCTGAAAGCCCACAAACAAATATCTGCAGGCTGCAAGCCCACAAACAAATATCTGCAGGCTGCAAGCCCACAAACAAATATCTGCAGGCTGAAAGCCCACAAACAAATATCTGCAGGCTGCAAGCCCACAAACAAATATCTGCAGGCTGCAAGCCCACAAACAAATATCTGCAGGCTGAAAGCCCACAAACAAATATCTGCAGGCTGCAAGCCCACAAACAAATATCTGCAGGCTGAAAGCCCACAAACAAATATCTGCAGGCTGAAAGCCCACAAACAAATATCTGCAGGCTGCAAGCCCACAAACAAATATCTGCAGGCTGCAAGCCCACAAACAAATATCTGCAGGCTGAAAGCCCACAAACAAATATCTGCAGGCTGAAAGCCCACAAACAAATATCTGCAGGCTGCAAGCCCACAAACAAATATCTGCAGGCTGCAAGCCCACAAACAAATATCTGCAGGCTGAAAGCCCACAAACAAATATCTGCAGGCTGAAAGCCCACAAACAAATATCTGCAGGCTGCAAGCCCACAAACAAATATCTGCAGGCTGCAAGCCCACAAACAAATATCTGCAGGCTGCAAGCCCACAAACAAATATCTGCAGGCTGAAAGCCCACAAACAAATATCTGCAGGCTGAAAGCCCACAAACAAATATCTGCAGGCTGCAAGCCCACAAACAAATATCTGCAGGCTGCAAGCCCACAAACAAATATCTGCAGGCTGAAAGCCCACAAACAAATATCTGCAGGCTGCAAGCCCACAAACAAATATCTGCAGGCTGCAAGCCCACAAACAAATATCTGCAGGCTGCAAGCCCACAAACAAATATCTGCAGGCTGAAAGCCCACAAACAAATATCTGCAGGCTGCAAGCCCACAAACAAATATCTGCAGGCTGCAAGCCCACAAACAAATATCTGCAGGCTGCAAGCCCACAAACAAATATCTGCAGGCTGAAAGCCCACAAACAAATATCTGCAGGCTGCAAGCCCACAAACAAATATCTGCAGGCTGCAAGCCCACAAACAAATATCTGCAGGCTGAAAGCCCACAAACAAATATCTGCAGGCTGCAAGCCCACAAACAAATATCTGCAGGCTGCAAGCCCACAAACAAATATCTGCAGGCTGCAAGCCCACAAACAAATATCTGCAGGCTGCAAGCCCACAAACAAATATCTGCAGGCTGAAAGCCCACAAACAAATATCTGCAGGCTGCAAGCCCACAAACAAATATCTGCAGGCTGAAAGCCCACAAACAAATATCTGCAGGCTGCAAGCCCACAAACAAATATCTGCAGGCTGCAAGCCCACAAACAAATATCTGCAGGCTGCAAGCCCACAAACAAATATCTGCAGGCTGCAAGCCCACAAACAAATATCTGCAGGCTGAAAGCCCACAAACAAATATCTGCAGGCTGAAAGCCCACAAACAAATATCTGCAGGCTGAAAGCCCACAAACAAATATCTGCAGGCTGCAAGCCCACAAACAAATATCTGCAGGCTGCAAGCCCACAAACAAATATCTGCAGGCTGCAAGCCCACAAACAAATATCTGCAGGCTGCAAGCCCACAAACAAATATCTGCAGGCTGAAAGCCCACAAACAAATATCTGCAGGCTGCAAGCCCACAAACAAATATCTGCAGGCTGCAAGCCCACAAACAAATATCTGCAGGCTGAAAGCCCACAAACAAATATCTGCAGGCTGCAAGCCCACAAACAAATATCTGCAGGCTGAAAGCCCACAAACAAATATCTGCAGGCTGCAAGCCCACAAACAAATATCTGCAGGCTGCAAGCCCACAAACAAATATCTGCAGGCTGCAAGCCCACAAACAAATATCTGCAGGCTGCAAGCCCACAAACAAATATCTGCAGGCTGAAAGCCCACAAACAAATATCTGCAGGCTGAAAGCCCACAAACAAATATCTGCAGGCTGAAAGCCCACAAACAAATATCTGCAGGCTGAAAGCCCACAAACAAATATCTGCAGGCTGAAAGCCCACAAACAAATATCTGCAGGCTGAAAGCCCACAAACAAATATCTGCAGGCTGAAAGCCCACAAACAAATATCTGCAGGCTGCAAGCCCACAAACAAATATCTGCAGGCTGAAAGCCCACAAACAAATATCTGCAGGCTGAAAGCCCACAAACAAATATCTGCAGGCTGAAAGCCCACAAACAAATATCTGCAGGCTGCAAGCCCACAAACAAATATCTGCAGGCTGAAAGCCCACAAACAAATATCTGCAGGCTGCAAGCCCACAAACAAATATCTGCAGGCTGCAAGCCCACAAACAAATATCTGCAGGCTGCAAACCCACAAACAAATATCTGCAGGCTGAAAGCCCACAAACAAATATCTGCAGGCTGAAAGCCCACAAACAAATATCTGCAGGCTGCAAGCCCACAAACAAATATCTGCAGGCTGAAAGCCCACAAACAAATATCTGCAGGCTGCAAGCCCACAAACAAATATCTGCAGGCTGCAAGCCCACAAACAAATATCTGCAGGCTGAAAGCCCACAAACAAATATCTGCAGGCTGAAAGCCCACAAACAAATATCTGCAGGCTGAAAGCCCACAAACAAATATCTGCAGGCTGCAAGCCCACAAACAAATATCTGCAGGCTGCAAGCCCACAAACAAATATCTGCAGGCTGAAAGCCCACAAACAAATATCTGCAGGCTGCAAGCCCACAAACAAATATCTGCAGGCTGCAAGCCCACAAACAAATATCTGCAGGCTGCAAGCCCACAAACAAATATCTGCAGGCTGCAAGCCCACAAACAAATATCTGCAGGCTGCAAGCCCACAAACAAATATCTGCAGGCTGCAAGCCCACAAACAAATATCTGCAGGCTGAAAGCCCACAAACAAATATCTGCAGGCTGAAAGCCCACAAACAAATATCTGCAGGCTGCAAGCCCACAAACAAATATCTGCAGGCTGAAAGCCCACAAACAAATATCTGCAGGCTGAAAGCCCACAAACAAATATCTGCAGGCTGAAAGCCCACAAACAAATATCTGCAGGCTGCAAGCCCACAAACAAATATCTGCAGGCTGCAAGCCCACAAACAAATATCTGCAGGCTGCAAGCCCACAAACAAATATCTGCAGGCTGCAAGCCCACAAACAAATATCTGCAGGCTGAAAGCCCACAAACAAATATCTGCAGGCTGCAAGCCCACAAACAAATATCTGCAGGCTGCAAGCCCACAAACAAATATCTGCAGGCTGAAAGCCCACAAACAAATATCTGCAGGCTGCAAGCCCACAAACAAATATCTGCAGGCTGAAAGCCCACAAACAAATATCTGCAGGCTGCAAGCCCACAAACAAATATCTGCAGGCTGCAAGCCCACAAACAAATATCTGCAGGCTGCAAGCCCACAAACAAATATCTGCAGGCTGAAAGCCCACAAACAAATATCTGCAGGCTGAAAGCCCACAAACAAATATCTGCAGGCTGAAAGCCCACAAACAAATATCTGCAGGCTGAAAGCCCACAAACAAATATCTGCAGGCTGCAAGCCCACAAACAAATATCTGCAGGCTGAAAGCCCACAAACAAATATCTGCAGGCTGAAAGCCCACAAACAAATATCTGCAGGCTGCAAGCCCACAAACAAATATCTGCAGGCTGCAAGCCCACAAACAAATATCTGCAGGCTGCAAGCCCACAAACAAATATCTGCAGGCTGCAAGCCCACAAACAAATATCTGCAGGCTGCAAGCCCACAAACAAATATCTGCAGGCTGAAAGCCCACAAACAAATATCTGCAGGCTGCAAGCCCACAAACAAATATCTGCAGGCTGCAAGCCCACAAACAAATATCTGCAGGCTGAAAGCCCACAAACAAATATCTGCAGGCTGCAAGCCCACAAACAAATATCTGCAGGCTGAAAGCCCACAAACAAATATCTGCAGGCTGCAAGCCCACAAACAAATATCTGCAGGCTGCAAGCCCACAAACAAATATCTGCAGGCTGCAAGCCCACAAACAAATATCTGCAGGCTGAAAGCCCACAAACAAATATCTGCAGGCTGAAAGCCCACAAACAAATATCTGCAGGCTGAAAGCCCACAAACAAATATCTGCAGGCTGAAAGCCCACAAACAAATATCTGCAGGCTGCAAGCCCACAAACAAATATCTGCAGGCTGAAAGCCCACAAACAAATATCTGCAGGCTGAAAGCCCACAAACAAATATCTGCAGGCTGAAAGCCCACAAACAAATATCTGCAGGCTGCAAGCCCACAAACAAATATCTGCAGGCTGAAAGCCCACAAACAAATATCTGCAGGCTGCAAGCCCACAAACAAATATCTGCAGGCTGCAAGCCCACAAACAAATATCTGCAGGCTGCAAACCCACAAACAAATATCTGCAGGCTGAAAGCCCACAAACAAATATCTGCAGGCTGAAAGCCCACAAACAAATATCTGCAGGCTGAAAGCCCACAAACAAATATCTGCAGGCTGAAAGCCCACAAACAAATATCTGCAGGCTGCAAGCCCACAAACAAATATCTGCAGGCTGCAAGCCCACAAACAAATATCTGCAGGCTGAAAGCCCACAAACAAATATCTGCAGGCTGAAAGCCCACAAACAAATATCTGCAGGCTGAAAGCCCACAAACAAATATCTGCAGGCTGCAAGCCCACAAACAAATATCTGCAGGCTGCAAGCCCACAAACAAATATCTGCAGGCTGAAAGCCCACAAACAAATATCTGCAGGCTGCAAGCCCACAAACAAATATCTGCAGGCTGAAAGCCCACAAACAAATATCTGCAGGCTGCAAGCCCACAAACAAATATCTGCAGGCTGCAAGCCCACAAACAAATATCTGCAGGCTGCAAGCCCACAAACAAATATCTGCAGGCTGCAAGCCCACAAACAAATATCTGCAGGCTGAAAGCCCACAAACAAATATCTGCAGGCTGAAAGCCCACAAACAAATATCTGCAGGCTGAAAGCCCACAAACAAATATCTGCAGGCTGAAAGCCCACAAACAAATATCTGCAGGCTGCAAGCCCACAAACAAATATCTGCAGGCTGAAAGCCCACAAACAAATATCTGCAGGCTGAAAGCCCACAAACAAATATCTGCAGGCTGCAAGCCCACAAACAAATATCTGCAGGCTGAAAGCCCACAAACAAATATCTGCAGGCTGAAAGCCCACAAACAAATATCTGCAGGCTGAAAGCCCACAAACAAATATCTGCAGGCTGCAAGCCCACAAACAAATATCTGCAGGCTGCAAGCCCACAAACAAATATCTGCAGGCTGCAAGCCCACAAACAAATATCTGCAGGCTGAAAGCCCACAAACAAATATCTGCAGGCTGAAAGCCCACAAACAAATATCTGCAGGCTGCAAGCCCACAAACAAATATCTGCAGGCTGCAAGCCCACAAACAAATATCTGCAGGCTGCAAGCCCACAAACAAATATCTGCAGGCTGCAAGCCCACAAACAAATATCTGCAGGCTGCAAGCCCACAAACAAATATCTGCAGGCTGAAAGCCCACAAACAAATATCTGCAGGCTGCAAGCCCACAAACAAATATCTGCAGGCTGCAAGCCCACAAACAAATATCTGCAGGCTGAAAGCCCACAAACAAATATCTGCAGGCTGCAAGCCCACAAACAAATATCTGCAGGCTGCAAGCCCACAAACAAATATCTGCAGGCTGAAAGCCCACAAACAAATATCTGCAGGCTGAAAGCCCACAAACAAATATCTGCAGGCTGCAAGCCCACAAACAAATATCTGCAGGCTGCAAGCCCACAAACAAATATCTGCAGGCTGCAAGCCCACAAACAAATATCTGCAGGCTGCAAGCCCACAAACAAATATCTGCAGGCTGAAAGCCCACAAACAAATATCTGCAGGCTGAAAGCCCACAAACAAATATCTGCAGGCTGAAAGCCCACAAACAAATATCTGCAGGCTGCAAGCCCACAAACAAATATCTGCAGGCTGCAAGCCCACAAACAAATATCTGCAGGCTGAAAGCCCACAAACAAATATCTGCAGGCTGAAAGCCCACAAACAAATATCTGCAGGGTGCAAGCCCACAAACAAATATCTGCAGGCTGCAAGCCCACAAACAAATATCTGCAGGCTGCAAGCCCACAAACAAATATCTGCAGGCTGCAAGCCCACAAACAAATATCTGCAGGCTGAAAGCCCACAAACAAATATCTGCAGGCTGCAAGCCCACAAACAAATATCTGCAGGCTGAAAGCCCACAAACAAATATCTGCAGGCTGCAAGCCCACAAACAAATATCTGCAGGCTGCAAGCCCACAAACAAATATCTGCAGGCTGAAAGCCCACAAACAAATATCTGCAGGCTGCAAGCCCACAAACAAATATCTGCAGGCTGAAAGCCCACAAACAAATATCTGCAGGCTGCAAGCCCACAAACAAATATCTGCAGGCTGAAAGCCCACAAACAAATATCTGCAGGCTGAAAGCCCACAAACAAATATCTGCAGGCTGCAAGCCCACAAACAAATATCTGCAGGCTGAAAGCCCACAAACAAATATCTGCAGGCTGAAAGCCCACAAACAAATATCTGCAGGCTGAAAGCCCACAAACAAATATCTGCAGGCTGCAAGCCCACAAACAAATATCTGCAGGCTGCAAGCCCACAAACAAATATCTGCAGGCTGAAAGCCCACAAACAAATATCTGCAGGCTGAAAGCCCACAAACAAATATCTGCAGGCTGAAAGCCCACAAACAAATATCTGCAGGCTGCAAGCCCACAAACAAATATCTGCAGGCTGCAAGCCCACAAACAAATATCTGCAGGCTGCAAGCCCACAAACAAATATCTGCAGGCTGAAAGCCCACAAACAAATATCTGCAGGCTGCAAGCCCACAAACAAATATCTGCAGGCTGAAAGCCCACAAACAAATATCTGCAGGCTGCAAGCCCACAAACAAATATCTGCAGGCTGCAAGCCCACAAACAAATATCTGCAGGCTGCAGGCCCACAAACAAATATCTGCAGGCTGCAAGCCCAAAAACAAATATCTGCAGGCTGAAAGCCCACAAACAAATATCTGCAGGCTGAAAGCCCACAAACAAATATCTGCAGGCTGAAAGCCCACAAACAAATATCTGCAGGCTGAAAGCCCATAAACAAATATCTGCAGGCTGCAAGCCCACAAACAAATATCTGCAGGCTGCAAGCCCACAAACAAATATCTGCAGGCTGAAAGCCCACAAACAAATATCTGCAGGCTGAAAGCCCACAAACAAATATCTGCAGGCTGCAAGCCCACAAACAAATATCTGCAGGCTGCAAGCCCACAAACAAATATCTGCAGGCTGCAAGCCAAAACAAATATCTGCAGGCTGAAAGCCCACAAACAAATATCTGCAGGCTGAAAGCCCACAAACAAATATCTGCAGGCTGCAAGCCCACAAACAAATATCTGCAGGCTGCAAGCCCACAAACAAATATCTGCAGGCTGAAAGCCCACAAACAAATATCTGCAGGCTGAAAGCCCACAAACAAATATCTGCAGGCTGAAAGCCCACAAACAAATATCTGCAGGCTGCAAGCCCACAAACAAATATCTGCAGGCTGCAAGCCCACAAACAAATATCTGCAGGCTGCAAGCCCACAAACAAATATCTGCAGGCTGCAAGCCCACAAACAAATATCTGCAGGCTGCAAGCCCACAAACAAATATCTGCAGGCTGAAAGCCCACAAACAAATATCTGCAGGCTGCAAGCCCACAAACAAATATCTGCAGGCTGCAAGCCCACAAACAAATATCTGCAGGCTGAAAGCCCACAAACAAATATCTGCAGGCTGCAAGCCCACAAACAAATATCTGCAGGCTGCAAGCCCACAAACAAATATCTGCAGGCTGAAAGCCCACAAACAAATATCTGCAGGCTGAAAGCCCACAAACAAATATCTGCAGGCTGCAAGCCCACAAACAAATATCTGCAGGCTGCAAGCCCACAAACAAATATCTGCAGGCTGCAAGCCCACAAACAAATATCTGCAGGCTGCAAGCCCACAAACAAATATCTGCAGGCTGAAAGCCCACAAACAAATATCTGCAGGCTGAAAGCCCACAAACAAATATCTGCAGGCTGAAAGCCCACAAACAAATATCTGCAGGCTGCAAGCCCACAAACAAATATCTGCAGGCTGCAAGCCCACAAACAAATATCTGCAGGCTGAAAGCCCACAAACAAATATCTGCAGGCTGAAAGCCCACAAACAAATATCTGCAGGGTGCAAGCCCACAAACAAATATCTGCAGGCTGCAAGCCCACAAACAAATATCTGCAGGCTGCAAGCCCACAAACAAATATCTGCAGGCTGCAAGCCCACAAACAAATATCTGCAGGCTGAAAGCCCACAAACAAATATCTGCAGGCTGCAAGCCCACAAACAAATATCTGCAGGCTGAAAGCCCACAAACAAATATCTGCAGGCTGCAAGCCCACAAACAAATATCTGCAGGCTGCAAGCCCACAAACAAATATCTGCAGGCTGAAAGCCCACAAACAAATATCTGCAGGCTGCAAGCCCACAAACAAATATCTGCAGGCTGAAAGCCCACAAACAAATATCTGCAGGCTGCAAGCCCACAAACAAATATCTGCAGGCTGAAAGCCCACAAACAAATATCTGCAGGCTGAAAGCCCACAAACAAATATCTGCAGGCTGCAAGCCCACAAACAAATATCTGCAGGCTGAAAGCCCACAAACAAATATCTGCAGGCTGAAAGCCCACAAACAAATATCTGCAGGCTGAAAGCCCACAAACAAATATCTGCAGGCTGCAAGCCCACAAACAAATATCTGCAGGCTGCAAGCCCACAAACAAATATCTGCAGGCTGAAAGCCCACAAACAAATATCTGCAGGCTGAAAGCCCACAAACAAATATCTGCAGGCTGAAAGCCCACAAACAAATATCTGCAGGCTGCAAGCCCACAAACAAATATCTGCAGGCTGCAAGCCCACAAACAAATATCTGCAGGCTGCAAGCCCACAAACAAATATCTGCAGGCTGAAAGCCCACAAACAAATATCTGCAGGCTGCAAGCCCACAAACAAATATCTGCAGGCTGAAAGCCCACAAACAAATATCTGCAGGCTGCAAGCCCACAAACAAATATCTGCAGGCTGCAAGCCCACAAACAAATATCTGCAGGCTGCAGGCCCACAAACAAATATCTGCAGGCTGCAAGCCCAAAAACAAATATCTGCAGGCTGAAAGCCCACAAACAAATATCTGCAGGCTGAAAGCCCACAAACAAATATCTGCAGGCTGAAAGCCCACAAACAAATATCTGCAGGCTGAAAGCCCATAAACAAATATCTGCAGGCTGCAAGCCCACAAACAAATATCTGCAGGCTGCAAGCCCACAAACAAATATCTGCAGGCTGAAAGCCCACAAACAAATATCTGCAGGCTGAAAGCCCACAAACAAATATCTGCAGGCTGCAAGCCCACAAACAAATATCTGCAGGCTGCAAGCCCACAAACAAATATCTGCAGGCTGCAAGCCAAAACAAATATCTGCAGGCTGAAAGCCCACAAACAAATATCTGCAGGCTGAAAGCCCACAAACAAATATCTGCAGGCTGCAAGCCCACAAACAAATATCTGCAGGCTGCAAGCCCACAAACAAATATCTGCAGGCTGAAAGCCCACAAACAAATATCTGCAGGCTGAAAGCCCACAAACAAATATCTGCAGGCTGAAAGCCCACAAACAAATATCTGCAGGCTGCAAGCCCACAAACAAATATCTGCAGGCTGAAAGCCCACAAACAAATATCTGCAGGCTGCAAGCCCACAAACAAATATCTGCAGGCTGAAAGCCCACAAACAAATATCTGCAGGCTGAAAGCCCACAAACAAATATCTGCAGGCTGCAAGCCCGAAAACAAATATCTGCAGGCTGAAAGCCCACAAACAAATATCTGCAGGCTGAAAGCCCACAAACAAATATCTGCAGGCTGAAAGCCCACAAACAAATATCTGCAGGCTGAAAGCCCACAAACAAATATCTGCAGGCTGCAAGCCCACAAACAAATATCTGCAGGCTGCAAGCCCACAAACAAATATCTGCAGGCTGAAAGCCCACAAACAAATATCTGCAGGCTGAAAGCCCACAAACAAATATCTGCAGGCTGAAAGCCCACAAACAAATATCTGCAGGCTGCAAGCCCACAAACAAATATCTGCAGGCTGCAAGCCCACAAACAAATATCTGCAGGCTGAAAGCCCACAAACAAATATCTGCAGGCTGCAAGCCCACAAACAAATATCTGCAGGCTGAAAGCCCACAAACAAATATCTGCAGGCTGCAAGCCCACAAACAAATATCTGCAGGCTGCAAGCCCACAAACAAATATCTGCAGGCTGCAAGCCCACAAACAAATATCTGCAGGCTGCAAGCCCACAAACAAATATCTGCAGGCTGAAAGCCCACAAACAAATATCTGCAGGCTGCAAGCCCACAAACAAATATCTGCAGGCTGAAAGCCCACAAACAAATATCTGCAGGCTGCAAGCCCACAAACAAATATCTGCAGGCTGAAAGCCCACAAACAAATATCTGCAGGCTGAAAGCCCACAAACAAATATCTGCAGGCTGAAAGCCCACAAACAAATATCTGCAGGCTGAAAGCCCACAAACAAATATCTGCAGGCTGCAAGCCCACAAACAAATATCTGCAGGCTGAAAGCCCACAAACAAATATCTGCAGGCTGAAAGCCCACAAACAAATATCTGCAGGCTGAAAGCCCACAAACAAATATCTGCAGGCTGCAAGCCCACAAACAAATATCTGCAGGCTGCAAGCCCACAAACAAATATCTGCAGGCTGCAAGCCCACAAACAAATATCTGCAGGCTGAAAGCCCACAAACAAATATCTGCAGGCTGCAAGCCCACAAACAAATATCTGCAGGCTGAAAGCCCACAAACAAATATCTGCAGGCTGAAAGCCCACAAACAAATATCCGCAGGCTGCAAGCCCACAAACAAATATCTGCAGGCTGAAAGCCCACAAACAAATATCTGCAGGCTGAAAGCCCACAAACAAATATCTGCAGGCTGAAAGCCCACAAACAAATATCTGCAGGCTGAAAGCCCACAAACAAATATCTGCAGGCTGAAAGCCCACAAACAAATATCTGCAGGCTGCAAGCCCACAAACAAATATCTGCAGGCTGCAAGCCCACAAACAAATATCTGCAGGCTGAAAGCCCACAAACAAATATCTGCAGGCTGCAAGCCCACAAACAAATATCTGCAGGCTGAAAGCCCACAAACAAATATCTGCAGGCTGCAAGCCCACAAACAAATATCTGCAGGCTGCAAGCCCACAAACAAATATCTGCAGGCTGCAAGCCCACAAACAAATATCTGCAGGCTGCAAGCCCACAAACAAATATCTGCAGGCTGAAAGCCCACAAACAAATATCTGCAGGCTGCAAGCCCACAAACAAATATCTGCAGGCTGAAAGCCCACAAACAAATATCTGCAGGCTGAAAGCCCACAAACAAATATCTGCAGGCTGCAAGCCCACAAACAAATATCTGCAGGCTGAAAGCCCACAAACAAATATCTGCAGGCTGAAAGCCCACAAACAAATATCTGCAGGCTGAAAGCCCACAAACAAATATCTGCAGGCTGAAAGCCCACAAACAAATATCTGCAGGCTGCAAGCCCACAAACAAATATCTGCAGGCTGCAAGCCCACAAACAAATATCTGCAGGCTGCAAGCCCACAAACAAATATCTGCAGGCTGAAAGCCCACAAACAAATATCTGCAGGCTGCAAGCCCACAAACAAATATCTGCAGGCTGCAAGCCCACAAACAAATATCTGCAGGCTGAAAGCCCACAAACAAATATCCGCAGGCTGCAAGCCCACAAACAAATATCTGCAGGCTGAAAGCCCACAAACAAATATCTGCAGGCTGAAAGCCCACAAACAAATATCTGCAGGCTGCAAGCCCACAAACAAATATCTGCAGGCTGAAAGCCCACAAACAAATATCTGCAGGCTGCAAGCCCACAAACAAATATCTGCAGGCTGAAAGCCCACAAACAAATATCTGCAGGCTGCAAGCCCACAAACAAATATCTGCAGGCTGAAAGCCCACAAACAAATATCTGCAGGCTGCAAGCCCACAAACAAATATCTGCAGGCTGCAAGCCCACAAACAAATATCTGCAGGCTGAAAGCCCACAAACAAATATCTGCAGGCTGCAAGCCCACAAACAAATATCTGCAGGCTGAAAGCCCACAAACAAATATCTGCAGGCTGCAAGCCCACAAACAAAAATCTGCAGGCTGCAAGCCCACAAACAAATATCTGCAGGCTGAAAGCCCACAAACAAATATCTGCAGGCTGCAAGCCCACAAACAAATATCTGCAGGCTGAAAGCCCACAAACAAATATCTGCAGGCTGAAAGCCCACAAACAAATATCTGCAGGCTGAAAGCCCACAAACAAATATCTGCAGGCTGAAAGCCCACAAACAAATATCTGCAGGCTGCAAGCCCACAAACAAATATCTGCAGGCTGCAAGCCCACAAACAAATATCTGCAGGCTGAAAGCCCACAAACAAATATCTGCAGGCTGCAAGCCCACAAACAAATATCTGCAGGCTGAAAGCCCACAAACAAATATCTGCAGGCTGCAAGCCCACAAACAAATATCTGCAGGCTGCAAGCCCACAAACAAATATCTGCAGGCTGCAAGCCCACAAACAAATATCTGCAGGCTGCAAGCCCACAAACAAATATCTGCAGGCTGAAAGCCCACAAACAAATATCTGCAGGCTGCAAGCCCACAAACAAATATCTGCAAGCTGAAAGCCCACAAACAAATATCTGCAGGCTGAAAGCCCACAAACAATATCTGCAGGCTGCAAGCCCACAAACAAATATCTGCAGGCTGAAAGCCCACAAACAAATATCTGCAGGCTGAAAGCCCACAAACAAATATCTGCAGGCTGCAAGCCCACAAACAAATATCTGCAGGCTGCAAGCCCACAAACAAATATCTGCAGGCTGAAAGCCCACAAACAAATATCTGCAGGCTGAAAGCCCACAAACAAATATCTGCAGGCTGAAAGCCCACAAACAAATATCTGCAGGCTGCAAGCCCACAAACAAATATCTGCAGGCTGCAAGCCCACAAACAAATATCTGCAGACTGAAAGCCCACAAACAGAGGGTTTCAGGACACTCTTCAGGCCGCCAGAGGCCATTTTGGAGTGCTTTTGGTAGAAATTGCGGTGCGCGAAGGCCCCCCCTCAGGCTGAAACGGCACTGAGAAGGCAGGTACACCATCCAAGCACATTCTCAAAGCATTCCAAGCATTTGCAAGCGCCATGTGTCCAACATCTGTGGCATGACGGTCCAAATTGAAGGACCATCAATCACAATGGTGTGCTGTACATATATATCATTCTGCCAAACGCAGTCATTCAAGGCTGTTACGAGCCTCAGGGAATGTCCAAAATTCATGCAGGGGCCAGGACAAAGGCCCAATGATGCGCACCTCCCAAAGAAAAGACTGGTTTATAGAGGCCTGCGATTGCAGTTACAACTGGTGGCACGATGCCCAACCAGTATTCCTCAAGCCTGTGTCACACTCGACATAGTCGACAGCTGTGCCAGGGTGCAGACATCGAAAGAATATGCAGGTTTGGCCCAACACATCAGGAGATATGTTGACATACAATTGGCCTGGGTGTGTCTATATATGGGCTGCAATGCAGACAGGCTGGACTGTCGAGCACACCATAAGCTTCTTGTCTTCGCACCTGCCTACAACGGCAGGCAGATGAGGCTCGACACAGTGCCCAAAGATTACAGATTTAGTAGTACACGAATGCTACACGCACGCCCATTCTAGAAAAAAAGACACACACCTTCGACGCCCTACACACCCTGCATTAGAGAGACTTGGCATTGTCCAGATTGACCACTTGCATGTGAAGACACCGCCAATACATGATGTGCAATGTTTTGCAGCAGCGGCAGCAGCCGCAGCAACTGCATTGACGCATGCACAGGCATATGCACAAATACGCGCACGCCTACACACTATTGCGAGACAAACGGGCAACAACTCAGTTTCCGAGTGTCAGAATCCTCGTCAGTTGGACATCAAACAAGACAGAGCATGTCCGACGCCAATAGGCGCCTTTCGAAAAAAAATAGACACTCAGAAAACGCCTCCACACATACACACCGCCATGCCTTACTGCACACAGGACAATACAACATTTCACACTTAAGCACACCCACCTCTGAGAACAGTGGCCTTCATCCACTCAAGAACTTGTCACACCCTACAATCCTACACAGAACACCCATGAATGCCGGGCATTTGCAGCAACAGCTGAAACGCTGTGACTGCCTTGCAGCAATGCAGGCACAGCAATGCGGCTTACCACCAGCGTGACCTGCAATTACTGCATTCAGGCAGAGAAGGTGTTGCTGACATGTTAGAGCTGGCAAATGTACTCACCATTCCAAGAGGCGGGGAAGAGATGAGGGGGAACTGGAAATAGTCTGTGAAGCAGGGCTGTCCTTACGTCTCCAACAATAAAAAACCTGTATCGAAGAGTAATGGCTTCCAGTGAACCAACGACTGCTGTCGGTTCACTGATCGCTGTCGGTCGGCCGCCATCACAAACTGCCATTCTGCCATACCTAAAATGCTGTCCTGGGCACGGGGGGCAACTACAATCGGTCCGGATGCGACCCACCCCCCAGCTATCTGTCAAAACTTGCGGGGGGGGGGGGGGGGCTGGGGGGGTCGCATACAAGGACCGGGCCCAGCCGCCCCCCCCCCGTGGTCCTGGGTTTACCAAAAAACCTGAAAGAAAGGACCGCCATTTGGTCAGGACAACCCTGCTGTGCAATGCCATGTACCCATTAGGTCAGAGTAGCTTGGAAAGGTGGGAAAGGGAACAAAGAAAAGAAATGGTTACTGGGAAACTTACCGACCCACTCACTGCAAGCGTCAATGCCAAGCACCGAACTTCAAATATGTGTGTGCCGCACAAGGCAATCAGTACTCATCCGCGCACACAGTCTTCTTCTTCTGCCGCGTCACAGCTGCAGCTGGGGCCGGGGTATCAGGAAGAATCTCTCCCTCCTCGTCGTCATCGTCATGGTCAAAGAATTCACCAGATTGCCCCAGATCATCGTCGTCCACGGCAGTCTCAACGACCGACTTGACAATGAAGTTGGGAGGCAGCTGCGCAGTGAACTTGCACTTGATCTTGGAACCAACTGTGCCCTCTTTCTTGGTGCGCCACAGCGTCTGGATATCCCCTGTCCGTTGGTAAAACTCCACCTCCTCGGCTGTCATGACACGGGACTCGATAAGGAACTTATCACGCATTTCCGAGGGCTCCTCTTTGGTAGGCCGCAGTGTGACATGTATTTCGATCTGCTCCTTGGGGCCCAGCACACCCTATGCATCGGATGGAAGGTTCTAGAGGTTGCACCACCCACCCGAGCACCCTTCGACACCTCTCTTGAGGGGGGGGGGGGGGTCCATAAAGGCTGTTTGGTTGCCGTGTCGTACAACGGGTGTCCAGTGCCATGTCTTTTGTGTCAACTGCTTGTAGATCGAGGTCAAGACAAAGTGGAAAGACCAAATGGTGCATGAGCAGCCTGCAACCCAGTCAGGGAGCATTGTGAAGGGACATGGAGGCAGCATAATGGGATGGGCGGGACTTTTTGCGTTGCGTTCAAGCTCGGTAATCCCGGGTGGCAGGTTGAGCCTGCATAGCCGCAGCTGACATGAAGGGGTGCCCATGGGCTATTTCCGCCCCGCCTCCTCCTTGGATCTGCGAGGCATCGAAATGGTAGACGTCGTTATCCAGAAACAAAGAGATTCTGAAACGCGCAGCATGGCTCAAAAACCTGAAAACCCGTGCCAGACACACCGGAAACCGCGTCTTTGCACGATCCACACATCAATTTGGCATGAAGCAGTGTGCAGTGGCTTGTTGTAGTGTACTGTGGTGTGCAATGGTGTGCAGTGGTGTGCAGTGATCGTGATGTGCAGTGGTTTGGAGAGGCGTGTAGTTGTGTGACGCGTGCAGTGGTTTGTCGTAGTGCGCAATGGTGTGTAAGTGGTGCGAAATGGTGTGAAGTGGTGTGAAGTGGTTGGTTGCAATATGCAGTGTGGTGTGTAGTGGTGTGTAGTGGTGTGTAGTGGTGTGTAGTGGTGTGCAGTGGTGTGTAGCGGTGTGTAGTGGTGCGCAGTGGTGTGTAGTGGTGTGTAGCGGTGTGTAGTGGTGCGCAGTGGTGTGCAGTGGTATGTAATCTCGTGTGCTGGTGTGCAGTAGCGGTTCCTTATGGCTTGGATGCAGGGTGTGAGACACCTGGCGTGGTTTCACAGCATATCGAGAAGGGGCCGTGGCCTTCATTTTGAACTGAACAAAGGTCTCAGTCGTATTCGAGGCAATCAGTGTATTCATGATAAACTTGTCCAGAGGAATCGGGAAGTACACTTTGTTGGGGGCCACAGTGACGATCTTCTCACCAGAGCTTTGTCTTCTCTTGTGGTGGTGGTGGTGGCGGCCATCGCCGTGCTCGCCTACAGAGACAGGGGAGATAAATCATTTTCCATGCACGCAGGCACTGCGTGTCCAACATGATCTTCAGGCATGTACCTGACACGGCAGAAAATATGGAGATTGTGGCACACATGCCTGTTTTCAGAGATTCAAGCAAACGAACCCGACCTGCAAACTGCGCAACCGGCACAACACAAAAATTCAGCCGTAAATGGTGCAAATTTTGGAGCATATTTTAGAACAAACCTATTTATTTCTAAGCAATGACGTCTGCTATCTGAATCCCTAACATTCACCAATCATTCCCACTTAGTTACACAGTTTGTGCTGCTTTGCACCTGCAGAACGATTGGCACACCCCGCCCACAACAGTTACAACCGGAGGTCATTGTCCGACGTACTCCTTTTTGTAATTGGGGGGCATGGTGGCAAGCAAGATCTTCCGCCTCGCAAACCTCTGGATTGTCACATATGTTCTCTTCCGGTTTGCCTCCCAAGTACCACAAATACCACAAACCTTTCCGTGTTAAAGAAACAACAAATGCAATTGGCCTGCAGCACAAACGGCGAATGCGTGTTGGCTACCACCACTTGTAATTCCGACCGTTTACAGCTGCCACCAGTGAGAATTTTTTGGCACACGGTCCACAAGCTAGTGTGGGCCGGACATCGACGTGTTCTGGGCCCGTACACGGGGTTGGTGAATTGCGTGTGAGGACAATCCCACAGTGGTGATTGTCGCAGTGGGAAAATTTGTGCAGTCAATGAAAAGTTCCGCGGACCATCTCAAGTGTACTGCTGTGCATGTCCAAAACTTCAGGGTCCATTTTACCAAATGGCAACAAAGAGCCAGCCTCAGGTGCCACTCACTGTGCAGGGGAGACCCATTGGCCAAACTCTCCGCTGAAATACTCGGTCAAAGCCATATCCTCCACAGCAGTCCACTTCCTAGGACGTCCCATTGGAGCTATTTAAACCTCTGCAGCAAGCTTTACACCCCAATCACGTAAATCAGATTCAGGTGGACATCACCACCCATGGTGCAGCTTGCATTTCTGGAGCCCTACAGTTTGATAGAGCTCAGCAGCTGCGCCCCTCTGTCCATCATCCCACGCAGAACACGTTTCGTGGTAGAACGCTTCTGGGCTGCAACACCCTTCAAATGCTCAACAAAATGCTGTACTTGACGATGCGGAGCACTTTTTCGAACCAAGAAGCGTGGGGATAATTTTGCATGGGAAATTTCGTTCTCAAATTGACCACAAAATTTACAACACAAATTCTGGGGGTCCCCACAAAATTTCCCATACTTGTTGAACGTGCCACAAATTTTTCTTTGGCTGCTTTGGCATCTCTTAATCTGTGGGTCAGAGCTCGCAGTGCAATTCTACACGCTGACATGTATGCACACATTGACACGTACCCTTTGTTTAGTCCCCTCTGCATCCCCCCACAAAATTTTCCTCCCCCCCCTGTACCTCTAATGTTGAATGACTGCCACTGATCGTGGTTCGGTGCCCCTCCGCTCTGTGACAAAGCACCCAAGCATCCCTCTTCAAAAGCGGGCTGTTGTGAGAGCCGAAGGGCTCGACCGCCACTCACATTCAACCTTGCATCAACATGAGCAGGAGGGAGAGGGAGCTGTACAACTGTTGTTCCGGGCTATGGAGGTTGCACGGCTGCTGTTGATGATTCTGCAGGCCGCTGCTGATGATTGTTTTTCCAGCAAGTCACAGAACGATTGTGGTACGTGAAGCCCTCACATCTGAACACATGTTCTGGGAGAGGGCGAGTGAGGGGCTGGGAGAAGGGCGGCGCGGTGGATACGTGCAGCCCGTTTCTCTCTTCGGGCCTCCGTGTCATCTGCCGCCTTCTTCAATTCGTTGCGCAGCTCTTCCTCTGAGATCTCTGGGGTTGGTTCATCCCCTTTCTTATGCAGAACCGTAGTTTTGTGCTCTTCATATTCGGCTTCACCTGCAGTCCAAAGCCATGAGGTCTAAAATGCTGCTGGACGCTGCTGCGCCTGAACCCCAAGAAAGTGTCATTGACCAGCAAGTGATGTCTGTTACCGGCCATTTGCAGTCCGTTGAGCGCAACTGCCGTCGGTTGAGCACCTACTGCCGTCTGTGGAACAGTCACGCTGTTAGTCAACTGCAAACCCCGGTTGTTCAAAAACAAAACATGATGAATTCAACACAGCCATGGCTTCAGGCCCATTCGATAGCACAAGCCCTCAGAGCATGCCGTGTGCTGTCCTGCCCTGTCCTGCCATCTGACTCGGACCATGTTGGCAGGCCCCTACCCAGTAAGAAGCAAATTAACTGTTGTGGATACAAGCTGCACTCTCGGTCAGGAATGATTTTCAACCCCCCCCCCATTAAATCAGAATGAGCAGTGGCGAGAGGTCAATAGGCGCCGCCAAAGGCAAACAATCAGATACCGAGGCCTTGTGCCAAACCCCCCCATTAAACCCCCCCCCTCGAGGGGCCCAGAATTTCCATAATAATATCCTAAAATCCACCACCCTGTGCCTCAGAACTGGACACGCAGAACAGCATCTGCAACACCATCAGCATCCTCAACATCAAGCAGATCTGCAGCATCTCCATCAGAGATGCTTTCAGCATCTGCTATGTCAAACCTGTCAGGGGCATCATCATCACAACCAAGGCTCGGCAACACCATATCTGCCATAGCGACTGGGACAAACAATAGGGCAGGTAACAGGCAATACAAGAGGGGTTCACTTTACTATCTGGGCGTAATAAACCCCCCGCCCAGCTTAAACCCAGCCTCCCAGTGGACCCCAGAAATTCCAGATCGATAAAACCCCCAGGCAGGGGGGGGGGGGACCAAACTTTGTGTCACCATCAGCGGTGTGCAATCCTTCCTATTGGGTGAATGTAGAGCAGCGCCTTTGGCTGATTTGTCGTTGTTTGGATTGTTGCGCTATTGCAACCACATCATCACAAACATCGAGCATCAGGACCAGCAACGATGTCCCGTTCAAGAGACAGTGATTTTTGTGGGTTGCGCGGAAGCGATGTGTGCACTGCAGTTCCTGGTCAGACAGTCCTTGTCATGATGTCCTCCGTGTATGTTATCTTCCTTTGTCAGTTGCATGGGGTGGACCCCGGACCCAGAACTTTCGTACTTACGAACTTTCGAACAGGTATACGTTAAAAAAAAAGACAGTAATTCTTTGAGGACCAGAGAGAAGCTTGCAAAGGTGGGGTCGACACAAAAAAGTGGAGTAGGTTTGCTGGTTCGTACTTCCAATGTTGCAGGCGTGCCTTCCGGCTGTGAACGGCAGATGAGTGGCGGTGCAGTGTTACCACTGGTCGCCATGACCGTCGCCATGTGTGCGCGGGGGGGGGGGGTCTCAGGGAAGTGCCTTGGAGAGTGGGTTGCAGCCTTGTGAGTGATGGTGGGCCACGCTGCTCATAATTGCAGCTACTGCCTCCATGGTGTGCCCTGCCAGCGCTGACAGACTTCACATTCAATCTTACAATTCCCAGACGGGGAGTGCGGAAGGTGCTCCATACCACTGATGTGGGCATTGTAACACAGGGCCGGATCACGGATCACCACTGATGCATTGCAATTCCAGGCATTTTGCGTGTGGCAAAATGCCCGCAACCAAAACTCACTTGCAGCGGGGGAGACGGGGGGCTGAGGGGGATGTCAGTGTGTGGTGCTTTGCAGTGTCCGCCCACCCCCCTTGGCCCCGCGAGTTCTGTTCCTGTAGTGCCCTGGAGGAGGCGGTGCCCTCAACAGGACATTCGGGTGGGTGGGGATGCGGTTTTTTTGGGGGGGGGAGGGGGGCGGCCGCTTGTTGTGGTGTTGCCCTGTTATCGCGCCAAGGGAGTGTCCCTATGGCCCGATTGCAGAGTTGGGAAAGGCAAGGGGGACGGTCACTGGTATTCCTGACAAGGCGTACCTTACCGCCCTCCCCCTTGTGCAAGCACCGCCCCAGTCACTGGTATTCCTGACAAGGCGTACCTTACCGCCCTCCCCCTTGTGCAAGCACCGCCCCAGTCAGGGAAGATAACGACCAGAAGAGAATCGCGTGCTTTGCAACAAGAACAGTGGTGGCCCCTACCCTCTGGGACTAGCGCAGGGGAGCTGCTCCAAGATCCCGTGCCTCGACAAGGCCGGGCTTACCACAAGCAGATATTTCGCCTTCCGGGTTTCAATGGGCAGCTACAGTCATCTCCACTCCTGATCCACTCCAGTTTGTGCAGACATTGGGTTGCACTTCGAGGCAGCGATGATCCATGATCTATGCCCCTCTTCCCAAGCCACAATGGGCTCATCCATGTCACCTTTGTACTCTTGACCACTAAAACGGAGGTGAAAGACAATGCCATGCTTGGGGAAGTGGGGGCTTTGGCACTGGCAGTGCATTCAGCTGGTGGCCACGTAGAGAGACCTAACCCTAACCTAGAGAGAGCAGAGTAACCTGTGATGTCAATTCCAATGGTCTTCTGCAACCATCCCAATGCTTGAAACGCCATATTCAATCAAAAGCAGTGGTTCATAAAAAGCTCACTGACAGCAGGGTGGATGATATGAGGAACGACGCACGAGGGAAGGCAGCGGTGGCATACATGCTTACACGATGCTCCATACATGTCGTCTGGATTTTTTTTTGGGGGGGGGGTTCTTCTGCTCTGGTTTTCGACCGCTGCTTCCCAAAATCGTTGCCAACGGCACTTTGAAGCTCTTGAAGCTGCTGGAACCATTGCGTATCACCATGACACCAACCTGAATCACAACATTTCAGCCTGAAACCTCCGATTCCTCACAATGAGGTGGTGGAATTGCATCGAAGGGGTACAATGCAGAAACAAGAACACCAAGCGGGTCTGTTGAAAAACCAGGCATGCAGAGCTGGATCCGACAGTTTTGTTGGATTGAAATGCTACTGTGGGTTCAACGCACTACCTTTGACCACCGGATATCCATGATCACATGGAGGAGTTGAAAGGCCTTCCCATGGATATTAATGGATCATTGGGCTGCAAGGGCCCTTTCTAGTGTGTGTATTATTGGCCCATCTACGCCCCCAGACCATACGCTCAAACGCATGTTTATCTGTGGAAATTGTGGAATTTTGGAACTTTTGCAGCAGGTCAACATGAGGATCAAAGCATTCTTTCAAGATTTTCAATCACCCGAAGAGAAATGACCTTCGACTGGATGCACACCCTACACCCCTTTTGTTGCGAAAATTCTGCTGTAAATATTCTTGCCGCTCCCAGCAACCCAGAGCAGTAATTCACAGGAGAAAGGAAAATTGTGTGGCTGTGATGAAGCTGTGCACGATACCCGTGGGGTTCTAACCCTCCATGCTGATATCAGTGGGTCTCTATCCCACGATGTTCTAACCTTGAACCGGTACCTTACATTACATACCCCTAAATGTGCTACCTTTGTGTAGTATGTGTCTCACTCACACTCCCCTACACTCCCCTGTTGAGGCCGCCCTGTTCGTGATTGCGCATTCACTGGTGTCGGACCAAGGTCCTAGCCAGCTCTGATGGAGGTGGTGGGGCTTCCATCATTGGTTCTTGGTACAGCAGCCTTCCCTTAATGACCAGGTTTGTTCTGTGTTGCAGTTAGCTTGCGATTTGAGTCTATTTGAAGAGCTGACATTTCTGGAGGGTGGTGAATCTGCTCTAGAGGATGGGTTGTGCATGCTCCCGGGTATTTGCGCAGACATGACACTTGTAACAGCATTGCGGCACGGCGCTTTGCCCACCCCATGTACACTGTTCCACTCAGCAGGATTGCAGGCCCCTCTTAAGGGGGTCACGAAAAATTTCAAGATTAGCTTGATAGTGTGCTGCGCAATGTGAAGGGTGCATATTGCATATCATTGTCAATTGAAATTTACAGATATTGAGGTAAAAGTTTGGGGCAATCCAAAAAAACCCCCGGACCTCTTTGTCCCACACCCACGGGCCCGTGTGGGTGTGGAAATCAATCACCGCTTCACATTTGGGGTAAGCGAAGAACCCCCAGGACCCGAATGCATTTGCCTCTGTCAAGTAGCCCTTGGGTGGTGGTGGTCCCCAATTGCAAGCAGCAGGCCCTTCGCACCCCAAGTGTGTTGCCCAGGCATTAGCTAGTGGTGTCTTACTACTGGTGTGCCCTGCAGGTTTTCTTCATTAATCAAAGCACTTTGCGAGGTGGGGGCCAAACATCATGAGCAATTGAATCGGGAAATCAATCTTCTTCTTCCAGCAAACATTTGGTAAGCTCATTGAAGATCAAACGAGATGAAATTCCTGCATCTTGCTGTCATTGCCATCCAAACACTTGGTATATATTTTGCCAAGGCTGCTACAAGCATCTTCAAATCGCACTACACAACACAACACGATACTTTGAGGGAACGCTTCCTGCGCGCGGCAGGCGCCGCACGGAAAGGGTAAATAGCTTTATGTACCCTTCGTGAATGGGCGAGAACGTTCCTTTTGAATGGGCGTTGAACCTAGTGTGAATGTGGCCATGTTTTGCTAATGTTGCGTGGTAACCATCGAAATCTGAAACTGTGGAAGCCTAAGAACCAGAGTCAAACAGCTCATCATACAACGACAACGGCCCCCCAATGTAATATGAAACAATGGTAAGTAGAGTGATAAAGTGTGTAGACTCCTCCGATATGTACGCGCAACTGCCATTTCCCTATTCTAGGATAGTTTCTCAAACTGCGCGCCGCAAAATGTCGAGCTCGACACGCAACACCAACGCAACAACAAGCTTCGCGTGATCAAAACTCAGAGAAAAAGCTTGTTGAAGACACTAGAGTCTTTTGTTGGCACACAAGGGAACAAACATGGTTCGTACATGGGCCATAGATGGTGGCCTATGGTATCATTTCATGCAAAAACCCTTTTGATGAGCGTGAGCATGTTCCCAGGGGGAGGGGGAAGTGCGGTCGCCGGGATTGGCAAAAAATGTGGAAAAATACACAAAAAATGCGGAAAATGCGGCAAAAAATGCGATAGAAAATGCCGTTTTGTTCGAATGGTGTTTGCCCCTCGAAACCCCTATGTTTCGTCTCGTCTTGCACAATCGGGCGCTCAAAGCATGGACGGTTTGATGGAACAACTTAGTGCAGTAGTTCAACTCAAGAATATCACGGACTAGGCTCAAAACCACTAGGGGCAGAAGCTGCAGCTGCTTGGTAGGCCAGACCGCTAAATCTCCGCGCCGCAACAAGTGCTCCCCCATTGACCCAAACCGCCGGGCTCCCCGGGGGGGGGGGGGGGATACCCCAACATACATACCTCAAAATTATCCCCATGACACGCTGTTCATTTTGAATATACACAACTAGGGAAATTTTTTTTCAAAAAAATTTGCCCATCAACTCAGGCTCCAATCAGCGAAGGTCCAACCCGAAGGTAGGGTCCGGGTCAATATCCTTTTTTGTGTTTTTCATCCATTTTTGAATTCTCCACGAAATTCTGAGTATTTTGAGCATAGACACATAGGGTCAAACAAAAAAATTTCCCCTTGCCGTCTGCCTAAAAAAAAATATCTGGCGCCTCTGGCGCCCACAAAACCCATTGTTCATCACAACTAACTGACTACAAGACAATGCCACTAGAATGTTTCCTCTTGAACATTACACTAAGGGGCCTGCCCGGAAAATGCGAGAAAAAAATGCGGGAAAATGCGGATCGCATTCACCCCCCTGATGTTCCTGCAGACATATTCCCCAAAGGGAATCATGTCTCATACAATTCTGATCACCCCAGGGGCCAATTCTCACAATGGTCATTGGTCATTCACCAAATGGAGCCCTGCATACACATATTCAACCTGAATGTAGCACGTAGGAGTGGGCAGTGGGTTTGGGATACGGCCTTAAAAGGCACCCAGTCCATGTTTTCCCAACCCAGTGCGGGCTGGGCCATGGCCCAGCTTCCCACAATGGAAGTCAGAGGATTGAAAAACACCCGCACAACCCAGGTTGGGCTGCAAATATGGGCTAAAATGGGCCCAAAACCCCAATTCATCCCCTCACAGCAAAAAATAGCACACCTCGAGGAACCGAGCCACCCCCCCCCCCCACACACAAAGAAAACACCCACACAAACAGTGAAATGCTTTCTCTGACTACGACGGATATCCGTTCCACTTCTGCTGAGATATACCAGGCAAGAATAAAAAGAAAAAGTGCAAAACTAGAATCTGGCTACATTCAGCAGTTTCAAATCAATAAGAGAGGGGGACCATGAAAATATTGCATTTGTAATAGAGCTGGTAATGGGATAAGCATTGTAGAAGCACGAATAAAAGCTCTGCAGGCTAACTTAGAGGGGGGTTTGGAGGTGGGCGGGGGCATAGAAATAAAAATTTCACAGAGCAATTGACATCATGGCTTGAAACATAAACACTAGTGAAGAGATGGCACAACGCACCTCAGTAATATTACCCTGTTTGAACACAGCAGGCAAAAATTGTACTGGGAACAAAACTGGCATGGAAGGGCATTCTGTGCACGTAATTGTACACATGCTCATGAAGGTTGTCAATGCGTCCTTGGGGTAGCAGTTAATGTGGCTGAGCCAAAGCAGTCGTGCATGGATCTTGTGGGGAGCCAAACTGCGGTCAATACAGTGAATATTTCACGGTCAATACAGCGAAGATTTCACATTTGTGATATAGCATTTTACATGGCTCGAATGAGCTGCAAATGTGTTCCATGTGGCCGTCATATACGACTCACAGGCGTCTCCATTCGGCTTTGCTTTAAATTCAAGCTGCATTCCTTGGCTTTATATTCATACTGAAACTCTCCGGTCGGATATGTCGGGTTTTGCATATGGGTCACCACAGTGTGCCATTAGACAGGACGAATGGAAACCACCAAAGATGCTTTACCTGAAATGAGCCACACTTAGTGTCTGCAGACCGAATCATCCTGGGTGGGGGGGGGGGGTAAATGGCTTCAGCCAATGGGCATCGAAGCTGCAAGGGCAGCATATCACAGTCTGGTCAAACAGTATGTAGGGTTGGGCACTACGTCGGTTCTTACAAGCTTAGCCTTTTTGTATCAGGTATTCACGATCCCTTCACAAATCAGGGAATTGAAGCAGCTTTGCGACGAGGAAATCAGCCACCAGATCAAAAAAAAAAAAATCCAGGCATTGCCCGCCTAAATACAAAGCGTGTTGCACTCACGTCAGTGCGCAGACCGTGTTACACTGATGTCAAGGCACAGCGTGTGCGAAACTGAATTCAACTCACAGAGCACATACGTAGACACGATGCATCCTGCACACGCCAGCATGCATACACATTGCAAATATTCACCTCACGAGCTCGTCTGCTGCACCCACCCAGGATTGCTACAAACACCTCGAACATGGTGTCTGGCAGCGATTACGCTGGACAATTTCAGAACGAAGACCCCAAGCTCAAAGAAATCAGGATCTTTCTGAACCACAACAAACCCATACACACAAAAACTGAAAAATGCCAGAAGCGGGGTGCATCAGGGGGAGGTGTCTTTGCCGAGGCTCCTTGGGTCTACACGCCCAAACTGATTCCCATGGTGAGTCACACAATGCGGAGAGGGCACAATGCAAGAGTCTGGGGAGGGGGAGCGGCTTGTCTTCAGCCGTTCCAATACATCTTGAGCGAAGACGAGCCTTACAATTACAGAGCATCCGAACTCATCTGAAATGCTTCCCCAAAACGGTGTTCCTCACAATTGGAACGGTTGCGGGTGCGTTCGGCGCTCTAGACATTCTAAACTCGTGTCCAACCCAGACTTGCCATAAAAATTTGAAAGATACGAATGGGTGCCAACCCAGAAACAAAAGAAACTGAACAAATTTGAATGAGGGTGCACGGCAGAGAGATGTGGGTTATGGCGGTTGCAGGGGGTTTAGTGGGCACTGTGGAAGCGTTTCAACAAACCTTCCGAGCCCTGGCTTTCAAAAGAGGCAGCACAAAATGGTATGACGGGTGTGGCTGCTGTGGTCAGTTTGTTCAGGGTGATCCCTGAGATGCGGTTGGCCGGGTGTGGCGGGATCCGTGGGGTTGTTGAGTGAAGAAGTTGAAACCTTCAGGATCAACGACGCTTTCGGATGATGGGCAGAGCACATCTCTCCGTGTATTGCGTTTTGGTGTACAAACCTCTCAGGCCGAAATGTGTCGGACTATAGACTACTGGAATGCAATACGTTTGGTGCAAAACACTCTCTCATCCTCACATCCCGTGCTACTTGGGCGGCAACTGCCCCATATAAATGCTACCGTGAGGCCATGAGCCGTTCTGTATGGGGAATGTGAGCTGGGGAGTGAAAACCCACTGACCTGTTGCCTACGACAGAGAGGTACTGAAGTGTTTGGATCCGTCCCTGTCTGCACGCATACTCTCTGCGCCGTCGGCATCGCCTGGCACAAAGAGCGCTTCAAAAGACGAGGAAGGCAGGTGGTTTGAAGGTGGGGACAGGGGCCTATGGTTGCTGGTCTGAACGGCTGGATTGTTGTCAGACGCTGACAACTTCTTTCAGCCAAAAGCTGAAGAAGAGAAACTTTCTTCAGGAAATCCCGCGGAAATTCCATCTGGATTGCATTAGAAGAGGATGAGAAGAAGAGGCTTTGCAAGGGAGGGCTCCGCTCGAAGAAAGCAGTCGTAACAATTGCCTCAGCACGTTGTCCCAACGACAGCCTGCAGCCACAAAAGAGATTTCCGGTACATTTCACGCAAGCTGTAACACTGGCAACTACGTGCTTCCCTTCAACTTCATGTGGTGGTACTCCAAGAACTTCGCAACAAATGCCATGAGCTTCGGGTTACTGATATATCTGAAAAGAACAGGGTAAACAACTCAGACTGCAGATGGCGCTTCCTCCTCCGTCGTCCGTGGCACATGCAATGGCAGGGCTACAGCAGTATTCTCTCATTGAAAATTTTTCTAGATCGCAGAAACGTGGGTTTGTTGGGATCAAGAACATATCGTCTGAAACAGGGCACACACCATCTGTACGGCACCACGGGGTGTCGCATACAAGGACCGGGCCCGGCCGCCCCCCCGTGTACGGCACACCCATGAATCCCTGAAATTGGCGTCACCAGAATCCGGTGTGGCTGGCACCATTCACGATGATTCCACAGCCGCTAACCCCACGCGGCCTCCCTGGCAACCGGCACACGCGGCCCCGAAACGCTCGCTGTGCTTGGCAGGGGCGCACGCTACGGCCTGCCGGCCAAACACGGCCACACGTCAGATGCAACGACCCCACATCTCAATGCCTACAGCTCGCGCAATCAGATCAATGCAGCTCGTGCTCGCGCGACAATTCCACAACCGGCCCCACGCAGCATCCCCAACTGGCACACGCAGCCCCGAAAGGCTGGGATGCGACGGCCTGCCGGCCAACCACGGCCATGCGTCAGATACAACCCCCCCCCCCCCCCATGTCTTCAATAGACCCCTACATGTGTTCTGCGTGTGCGTACGTCCCCCCGTATGTCTTCAACAGACCCTCATGTGTTCCGCGTGTGCGTACGTGAGCCAAACTAAAAGAATGCATTACATGTCCGGGTCGTCAACGCCCGATCTATTTGGGGCCGTCGTGGCTCACCCCAGCCAGGTTGGATGGAAATCCCACCATAGCGCGCACACACTCCTCAACAAATCATCGCAACGCTGAGGCGGCAAACCAAACGGCAAACGGACCACCGCAAGGGCACACCCGGATATGGCCTTGAATCCGTGTTGTTCCACTTCAAAAATGAGATGGTGAACCTCGGGATCATTGCAATACTCTTCTAGGGCACTCATTTCTCGTAGGTGCTCGAGCACCAAATCTGGCGCATCCCATCCATGATCGCATGCATCTCCTTCATCATGCTCCTGTGCCCCCAAACACGATGAACAGCACGTGACCCAGGCCCCCCAAAAGAAACAACTTTTCAATGGACCGCAACCATGCTCACCGCCATGCAACTTCACAATATCATCAAAACGGAGAGGCCAATCAATTTTACAACTTCCGTATCAAACGAGGAGGTTCGCAAAGCTTTGGGGAGCCCCAAAGATACGGTCACGACAACAATAAACAAAACAAAACAAAAAATTACTGCCCCTGCGGTGGCGTGGATGAACACACCTGCAGAAACTCTTTCATTTCTTGCAGATTTTGTTGTACCGCCTCCACCATGTCTTGTATCCGGATGTGTTGCTGGCGTTGGATGTGCAATTGACGCTTCAACAACTCCTTTTCAACAAAAAGCGCCAAAGCATAAATAAGCATACAAGCATAGGAACATCACATACAAATTGGTGGCTCGTGTGTGGCAACGAACTTTGATGTGCTTCATGATAGCGGTGCATACTGGTGGTTTGCTTGCATCCAAACCGCCTTTTATATTCCCTTCGGCAAGCGGGCAAGGGGAAAAACGGGAGGCAAAGGAGCGGAGAACTAAGACCATGCATATGCTCGCGGGTCTTGGTGCGAAGCCCTTAGCCTCCGTATTTCGTTTCCATCCACACCGTTGCGCCGAGCCCACCTTGAGGCTTACCATGTTGGTGCCTTGTTCGTTTGAATGGCCGAAAAAGCGCGTTGCATTCAAAATCATCACACAAATAATCATAACTCATTAAGGATTGATCACAACACACAAGAAGACTAGGGCATGACGAGTGCCGTCCACGAAAACGTTCATTGGATTTCGGTGATGAGTTTTGGGGTTTCGGGGGCGCTTTTCAACCTCGGGACGATTTTGGGTTTCGGTGGACACTACGACACGATTTGCGTTTGTCATCCATCGTCGGCCCTCGTTGCTTGCGTTTGACATACTTACCTTGCACAAAGCATCTAAGCAAGCAGTTTGCCAAAGCTCATTTACATGGTGGCTTGTGACAACATGCAAATTCAAACCGTTTCCTCCAGAAGTCGATCGAAATGTTCACTTCCGGCATCCGCATCTCGAATGTTGTCGATCACAATATCCTCCTCTTTGACACTACCAAGGTGCGAAATGAGAGCTCCAATACTCCGTTCACGTGCATCGCGCAAAGGTGCCACGAATGCCGCGATCAACCCAAACAAAACGTAATGAGTCTCGGCCCGCACATCGCGTGAACTACAAATAAATTCCCGTGCCATGGCATCTTTTTAGGGACAAATCAAGACATGGCGAAATTCATACTCATAATCCTCGTCCTCTTGCTTAATAAATTCCGCGACCAATTCGGTGAGTTTGTCGACATCTGATGCAAGGGTGCAACCGTGAGACTCTCAACCCCCGCCCTCCTCTGAACGGGTCATCAACGACAACCAGAGACAAAACACATATACCTATTTCCACTTCCTTGAAAACCGTCCCTAAAAGAAACGCAGTCGCAATGAAAAATTCTCTTTGAGGCAAAAGGCACATGTTACACGCACTTAACGCTGCAATACCTGTGCCATCATCAACGAAGACGCATGCCGAGGCATCGTACGGTACAGGAGTTGGGGTCGGCAACGTAGGTAGCTCACCAGCCTCCCGCATGTCTCGCATGACTTCCTTGAGCAAAGCGGGTTGGCGCTCGGATCCTAGTGCAACGCATATCGGGCCGGTGTAGGGTATGCCAAGCTCAAACTTCAAGAATATTTTTGAAACGCTTCGGGAACGGGGGATAGTTTGGATTGGCATACCGAGATTTCGAATGCCTCGTAGAACAATTGAAAATGTTTGCTTATCTAGGAGACATCGGAACAAAAGAGCATAGAGGCACAACAGCGATGTTGCCCCCTCGAGATGATGAGAGACCCCGTCCACCCAAAATTTGTGAACAAATGTAGACACAACAATCACCAACGAGAGTGGACAATGAGTGCGCGAATCGACAAATCATATTTGCGTCGCGAGACGATTCGGTGAACACCTGCATTAATCCCATATTCTCTCCTTTGCCGATACATGTTAAACAATTCAACGGCTTGAAACGCTTCTAGTCGCTCTAAAGCGACATTGTAGACAGAAACATGCGGCGATGCAACCTAGAAGAGAGCGGTCGAAACAAACGGAAGCAACATAGAAAGCAAACCTTTGTCCTTACGTGCCCCATATTTGCTCCAAACCACGAGCCACGCGTAGAGATATAGGCCGACACGAATTTTCACGCATGCACCTTCCCTTTCACATTTTGACGACCCACATCTTTCATGTGGTAAATAAAAAGACGCTAGGACTTCGAAATGTGCTTTCCTACACAATCTTGTGCTTCGTGAACGAACAGGCAACGCTAGTGTTGCCCTCTAAGTCATGGTACCTCCTTCACGAGATTTTCGAAGTGCTCAATTACATTAGTGGGCGTCGCCGCGGATCGTATCAGGCTTTCAAACTTCGATGTCGCATCCTAAGAGTTACAATGGGTACTTCCCAATATTCACCTTGCTCACCACGTTTGCATCGACTACAACGAAAGCAGGGACGAAAGCCGACAAATTCAACGGATGACCGAGAACAGGTATGAGCGAGCACGGTGAATCGAAGTGAAGAGCAAAACACGAGCGGAATAGAATTGTTTGCGGCAAGCAAACATACGCAATAGTTCTTAACACTCCGAGTAACGCCTGCGCAATACGACGAAACGGTGCCAGAACGACATTGTTGGTCCCTCTAACAAGATTTCCACCTCGTTGGCCCACCGAGAAAGCACTTTGTGCCAAGGGTTGAATGTCGATGACCCACAACCCTCACCTTTAGTCGTACTTTAGTAGTATATCGCCAATCACGAAGTGGAAGCGAAATTTGCGCGGATGACTTCCTTAGATACCTCCACAACGCAAGTGTAATTGAAATCCGTAGGAAGGGCATCGCCGGAAAAAACGGCGCATCGCGAAAACACTGCTGAAACAACACAATAATGTTCGATTGGTTCGTGGGGATTCCCGATGAAGAAGCATCAACAGTGTGCAATGCGAGTGTGTAGGATGTGCAATGTACACTGTGGTGTGTGGGACCTCGTTTCAACGGTTGATGCGTATGTGTGTAAACGCACCATGCGTTACAACATATTGTGCGGCATAATGCATCATGGCGCGCGCGATACCGTGGACCCCAAAGGGATCATGTTCGTGCATTGTTGTGTGGCTAGCCAGGGAAAAGCTCTGTTGATGCATCAAGCCAATTGCTCCTAGCTCCGCTACAGCAAGCCATTTCTATTGCTCGCATGCTCCGCTCGCCTAACGCCGCCCATCAACAACCCACTCACGAGTTGAAAACGTCCATGAACACCAAGCAAAACGTTCCACATCATCCGCGTCCTTCCCGCCCTTATGTAGCTTGCGCCTACACGAAAAAAATGGATCCAGAAAGTTGCTTACCTCGTGCAACCCAAAGCGATCCAAAGCACTAAACGATAGATGGTTCATTCAACAAGCTAGAGCCAATGTGAAGAGAACCGGGAAGCTGGGACGGTGCCAAGAAATATGGGGGTTGTATGATCTCGTTATGTGTCTCAGCTAACTTCTTGCAAAACCTATGGTGCACAAGGAACAGCATTGTGGCATAATATGTCCACATGCTTATGACTTTCTGGTGCTGGTGTGCAGGCGCCTAGCTAACACACATTGTGCGCGATTTTTGGGCACCAGTTTCCACAACAGAAAGATCGGGGCCTTCTCCGACACCCCTCCACTGATTGAACCCCATGGAATGTCAAATGCTGTTCGATACTTGGAATCCTAAGGGTTAGGCTAATCTTCGATACCCGACGAGGAAGGGGCAGAAGTCTCCAGTGGGGTCCCTTCAGTCGGGATCAGCGCTTAGTGGGTTTTGGTAGTTCACACCAGATCCGTCTGTATTTGTTCAGAAAAATGGGTGACGATGGTGGACAACCGAATCGTATCCGTGTTTTCCTTCGGGTCCGCCCCCCGAAGCCTCAAGAGACAGGTTGGTTCAAAAGCGGGGAGGCAAAACCTATCTTGAGGGATGCAGGTTCCGTCCCGAACCCGGAGAAGAGTATTATAATTGACAAGTCAGGGAAGAAGTACGACTTCGACAAGGTTTTCCCGGAGGACAGCACACAGCAGCAGGTGTTTCCGTAGTGACCCGTAGTTACTGAACTTCGCTTCGCTTGCCAATGAGCGTTCATGAGAAGAGTGACTTGGGGGTATGCAACATTCGAATTCCAATCTCAGTACAACAACGGTAAGGATGCAAGTATTTCTTGGACCACTGCAACCCATTCCCAAGGCGATAGACCTCCTGTCAATTATCGTCGTCGCGAGGAACCAGCGAGGGTGGTTTGCGTTTGGTTACGGGGGTTTGGCCCTGGTGTTGCGGAGGTGATTTCTTGCGCAGCTGTTCTCCACGTCATGCAGGTGTTCAAGGATGGTGCGGTGCCGACTTTGGAAAACGTTTTCAGTGGATATTGCGGTGCTATTCTGGCCTACGGACAAACAGGAACAGGAAAAACACATACTATGCAAGGATACGACAAGGATCCTAACGGACCTGGTCGCGGAATCATTCCACGCTGCGCAGACTACATTTTTGGCCGAATTAATAAAACGCCTGACACAGACTACCGCGTCACCATCAGTTTTGTGCAAATTTATCTCGACAAATTGCAAGATTTGTTCAAGCCGGATGCTCCCGAAATCAGCATCAACCCAGAGACCGAAAGAGTGGAGTTGCCTGGCATTGTGCAGTACGAGGTCTTTCAACTTTCATTGATGCTTTGCACTCGGTCGCATCCGTTTGCACCCCAGAACTGTGTGTTGCGGACGTGAGGGGGCAGTTGCAAGTGTGAAGTGTCCAACTGAAGCTCGTCATTTACTTAGGTGACGTCTTCAGACGCGATTATGAAGCACTTTCACTCTGGAGAAAAGCATCGTGTGACCCGTGCAACCAAAATGAACGATACCAGCAGCCGTGGACACGCAGCTCTTATTGTCAACGTTGAGATGCAACCCAAAAACAACGATGGTTCCGCAGGTTCGAAACTCGAACACCACCCCTTGAGTTTCATTGTCCGTCCACCTTCCCATACCGGTGGTTGAGGTCATAATGTTCCCTGTTATTTCGTAGCAACCAAGTTCGGGAAGTTGGTGCTTGTCGACTTGGCCGGGTACGAACGCTTTGCAGCAACTGGTATCACCACCGGTATCGCTGCCGAGGAGGCCAAGAAGATTAATGCCTCCTTGTTGGCGCTTGGGAGTGTTGTCAACGCGTTGGCGGACGCCAGCCAAAAGAAGGTTCGCTTGCACAAGTGCGCTGTGTGCTCATAAGTGTTTATTTACACGTGCTTACAAGTGCTTGCACGTGCGGGCAAGTGAATGCAAGTGCTACATTTTTTGTGTTGCAGGGGGGCCATGCCCATATTCCATATCGTAACGCCAAATTGACCCGACTGTTGAAGGACTGTTTGGGTGGCACCAGTGTGACGGCTATCATTTGCACAATTGGACCTTGCGACAAATACAATCAAGAAACAGCAGGTGTGTGTACGGTTGAACGGCGTTTTGGTTCAGGTGAATAGCGATGTCCAACCACAAACGCTCTTTTTTTCACTTTTTTGGCCGTGGCCCACAGTTTTAGCGTAAGGGGGGGGTGGGGGGTTCACCTCGTCAGGAAATCGGGTGAGGAGGAGACCGGGGCGCACGCATGCAATGTTCTTCAGTTTGCAACAACAGGAGGTGCTCACTACCCCTGCTCGATCGCCCACCGCGCATCTTAACGTGGGTGTGCCGAACGGCATTGGCAGACAACGGTCAACCAAACCTGTTCACCTCTCCTCCGTCGACGCTTGGTCCTTTCTGTCTCGAAAGTGGAACTGTTCCTCTCAGGTACGCTCTATTTCGGATGGAGGGCTATGGCGGTGAAGGTCGACGCCAAGATCAAGGAAATGTTCGACCCGAATCAATACACCAACAATCTGAAGAGCAAAGTCTCAGAGTACGCAGAGCGAATCAAGACAATGCGGCTGTGGTGGAGCAAAGGCCGGCAATTCCCAGGTACTGCCTGCATCAGGCGCCTTTGCCAGCACTGCGAAGACATGTCACCACCTGCCAACCCGAGTCGAACACGGTCAGCCGACAGACATCCACCCCGTTCGCGATAACCCCCAATTTAATCAGAAGCCCTGCCTCTACCACTCTCTGCTTTTAGATTACGTCGCGAAGTACGGCGATCCTGCGGTTGGAGATATTGATGGCGATGAAGATGAGATCATGTCGCAAATTGTTCGCACACAATCTGTCCGCCAGACTGCCGCTGCCGGTCTCTATCCTCATTTTGCCAGCACTGCAGTTCAGATCCGCAGAAATCCCCCCAGGGTGCAGTGTCTGTCCCATGTCTTCTGGCTTGTTAAGGGTGTCCCTGAGTCTGGGCAGAACTGGGCAGGGGTGGGCGCAGACCTGGCAGGGTGAAGGTGTATGTGCTCAGGCTTGGGCGCCCAAGTTTTAATCGCAAGCCTGGCCCAGCTGGCCCCACAGATTCAGTTGCACCAGGGCACCAAATACTTTTTCTTTTCAATGTATAGCTGCAAGTTCGCACGATTTAGGGCTTTCGGACTGTGAGAGCATGCTTGGCATGGCTGTCTGGGTAAGGCCAAAAGGACACGAGGAAGAACTACTGTGCCGAGGTGCGTGATTGTATGCCAGGCTTGCACATCGAAAACCTGACCCAAAAAAAGACCAGAACCCCCCCTGAAGATGCTCAAGCACTGCCATGGCCAAACCTCCATTACCCAGTTGGCCTTTTGCCACCCGCCCATCAGAAAGCTCCTCACAACATACAGAAGTGCGTGCCGCCCTAGCTTGACCGCAGTTTCGCCATGATGAGCACGAAGACGCGTTGCGAGTATCAGCAGTGGCATGTAAGATCTCGGGTCTGCTCGGCAGTGTGCTCTAAGGTCGGCCCGCAGTGAGGTGCCGTGTTTGCCATTTCTTCGGTTCTTCATTTGCTCATGCTTCCATGTGCAGGTGGGGCACCGGCTGCGAGCATCGTCGCAGCAAGTGCCATGGCAGCTGGTGCTGGTGCCTCTCTGCCTGTGATTGCGGACGTGCAAGACGAGGATGAGAACGATTCGGCTCAAGTCAAAGAAGTGAAGCGTCAATGGAACAATGAATTGAACGCCCACGTAGACCAGGTGCCCCTCAACGTTTTGGTTGTGAAAAATTGGGGAATAGACATGTGTTGACATTTGAATTAGAGGCATTTCTTTGATCCATGTGCCCCTCTCAACAGCCCAGTGCCGCAACACTGAATATTTCTCATGTTGGGGTATATGGGGTATAGTCGGAAAGCCCTTGAAGAGGCCCATTCAATTGGAACATCCAGGTTTGCTTGCTGTACAAACGATATGTCTGAGATTTTGGTCCATTTTGGACGGTGTGTGTTCCGCAGGGCTGTCTCATGCGTCACGTCTGCATAACACTGGGTGCGACATTGGTACGGTTATCTCCCCAATGTTGGATGACTACTTGCAACTATTGACTCCCTCCGCCACAACACCCAAGCAGACGGTCTGGTGGACACCCTCCACCAGCAACTCCAGCAGCTCTCCCCTGGCAGACTCGTTGCCAGGGTCCCCCTACCCAACGAGTCCATCCCAATCTTTGTGCAGCAGCTGCTCACGGCCTTCACCCCTGGGCAGCAGCCACTAGACGACCTTAGCCACCAGACAACTTTATGGACACATGGATCTGGCACTTCACCTCTACCAACTGGCCGCAAACCAAGAGAGGCTGCGGGTCCCGCAACTCATCTGGGCGCATAGTCTCATCGCCCCCCCCCCCCTTTTGTGGAGAAGCAAACGGCCTGGCCGTTCCGAACATGTGAGCACAGATTGTCATGTTTGGAGTGCCCGTGATACCGTGTGCCCTAGTGGCTGTGATGTGCTGAGATCCTGATGGCGCCAGGCGGGAAGCCCAGTTGCCTGACTACACTCCCAGCGGTCCGCCACTGTCAGTCCCAGTGTGAGCCTACCGACTCGCAGACGCACTTGCAGTCGGGTGGCGACCTCCGGTGTCCTGACCTCGGTCAGTCTGCCTGGGAAACTGGTGGTTTGAGGAGTCGACGCCTCCGCCCAGACTGCATGGGGACTCCCCCATGCATGGCCTTCGTGGTAATGGGGCGAGGGAAAAGACGGCCTTGATGCCCGATCCCTTATGGAGGAGCTCGTTCGGCTTTACCACTCTGGACTCGCGTCGTGGATATGGACATGGTGCGCCCAAGGAAGGACCCGTGGGGACTCTCCCCCAGACTGCGGCCTTGGGAAGCCTGGGGTAGCCTGATGGATCTTTGTGGTCGCTTTCGACCTGTGGGACCACCTCGGTCGTCTTGTGACGCCTATGTTGGCCGTGTATGCCACTGCCACTGCGGTAGTGACCGTCGCAGCCGGCATCCGGTGCGCCTGGTATGGGTTAACGGGTCCTTTGGATGCCGAACAATCGCCGCCAGGACCCGGGACTTGATACTTGATACTATACATGCACTACAAGCTTTTACAGTGCCATACATGTCTAACCGTGAGTGGCAATGGGCAACCTGACCCACAGCCAGCCTGGAGTGTGAGGTGTGACACCCCCCCCCCCCCTTCAGGGGATGGTCCTGGGTACCCGCTGCCATGCTTGGGTGTTATCGAGCCCCCCCCCAGGGTTTGCTCTAAGGAGGGGGCTAGCTGGGGTGAGGGTACACCGAAGGGGGCACCGCCACCGGGGTCACCGGGGTCTGGAACGCAACGGACCCGGCGCCTCATGTTCCATGAGAGGTTCTGGTGGCACACACACAACGTCCGCGCCATCCAAGCGGACCGGATCCTCGCCGAGAAAAGGAGGAGGGGGTGGTTCTCGGACTACCCAGAGGCTCGAAGCAATATGTACTTATTGGCACCGGACCAGGTGTACAAAGTACGACTGCTAGCCTCAAGCGTGTGGGTGCCGGAGGTGAGACGTTGGGAGCCGGAGGTATTCATCATTGGCGAGGGTATCAACTTCACAGTTGAGGACACAACCAGGTTGTTGCAGAACTTGCGTAAGGCAAACATGATTGCCGAGCAAGTAGGCATCCGGCTGTACAAGGAGCAGAAGCTGGAAGCCATGAGAGAAGTGGACAAGCCCCACCCGCGGGTGACAAAAGGGCGTGGAAGCGCACTGTCACAAAGTTCCGACGGCGTCAAGGTGACGGGGTGCAACTTGTTTAGCGCAGTGCCGAGCACAAAGGCGCGACCCGGAACGCACCACAGCATGGCTTAGGCCTTGAAGCAAGAGGGACCGAGACCGGGCGCCATGCGACTCAGGAACCCAAGGGACGGGCAACCCCGCGCCGGGAGAAGAAAAAAGAACCAAAAAAAAAAAGCAAAAAGCCTGATGGAAAGGAGAGTCTCACACCATCAACGCAGCTCAGCTGGGGAGGAGAAGATCCTCCCGCCACCGAGACTCACACCGGGGAGCCGCGGACCCCAATGATACAGCAACAAGGCACAACGATGCGGTCTGAGGTACGGCCGTGGACGGGCCTCCTGGGATGCAGCGTTCTAGGGCGTGGTGCGGAACCCCCCCAATTTTGGGCGTTGTTAATATGGTTGGAACCCGGAATTTCACATGTTACATGGGTGCACTATGATGCAACAATGTGCCTTGCATGTTTCGTTTGCTCGATATTGCCCCTTTTGCACTTTTTGCGATTTGATCTTTTTGTGCTCTAACTAGTTAGAACGGGGTTAGAACGGGGTTAGAGCACTAGTTATCGCGGGGGTTATCGCGCGATAACCTAGTTATCGCGGGGGTTATCGCGGGGGTTATCGCACGATAATTAGTTATCGCGTAGGTTATCGCGTAGGTTATCGCGCTTCATTTTATGTTTCCCCTTTTCGCTCTAGCTCTCAAAGCCTTCGTATTCTTTGATAATGGCCCTTGCTGCTGCCCACGCTTGGTGCGAGCACCATCAAAAGCTCCTTGGGGTCCGTCGCCTTGGCGGTCCTGAGGGGTTTACAATGGGTGACGCAAACGTGAGGCGCCCTGTGGCGACTCGCTTTGAACATGGTGTGGACTTTGGACTCCTTGTCCATAAGTCCCCCTTCATGGCCGACAAGAGAGACCCCCTGGTTCTCAGCAACTACATCTTCGAGTTGCTAGAGGTAAATCCAAGGGTTGCTGGATTCCTCATCCAGCTGCATCCCGAGGACGTGGACGCCGTGTTGGAGTCCGTCACCGCCCATGCCGAGAAGGGTGCGGGGACGAAGACGACCCTTTATGTGGGTCAGGAGGAAGAGGAGGAAGTGGAGGAGGAAGTGGAGGAGGTGGAGGAGGTGGGGGCTGGGAAGGGGAAGCCCCACAACCCCCTCATGATTAGTGCCCAGAAGGTAAGGATCCGACCGGGTAAGGGGAAGGGGAAGTCGGATGGTTGGTTCCCCCAACCCCTCACCCACAACACCCGCCGGGTCTGCACTGACGACCCCGAAAAAAAAGCTCCCCATGCACTCCCTTTGCCCCACAAGGGAGTGGGAGCGTGAGTGGTATGGGGTCACCACTCCCAACATTATTTCGGGGCAGGGGGTGATTCTTTTTCCATTTGGGGCAACACCCCCCCTTATTGGGGAGGCGGAGGAGGTGGTTGCCGCCGAGCCCTTGGGGGCCTTTAATAGGGACCCCAATGACCTTGTGCTCACGGTGGGGGGAAAGCTGGTGGTCAACCACCTCCTCGAACACGATTTTTTGAGTGATGTGCAGCTGCAAAGTCTTTTGGATGATTTGGATAGGGTGCCTCTCTCAGAGAAGGCACCCATTTTCAATGAGAACCCCCCCATTGTCGGCAGGCCGTGACCCATCCTCCTCCTCATGATTATGGGTTTGCATAATAAGGCAATTGACAATCAATGTGCCTTCAGGAATGGTGTAGGGGGGGGCGTCGCGATGGAGGTGCTGGGGGGTGTGGTCATAGCTCGAAATTCGGGGTGGGGGAATGGGAGGGAGGTGATTGCCCCCCTCACTAGTGAGGAGGTGGGGGGGGTCGCAGGCCACCCCGATCAGTGCCCCTTGGCCAAGGTGTGCCATGGGGAGGCACTGCCCTGGCCCTCCCTGCAAGGGCATGTTGGGATTAGGGTGCCGCCAGGGTGCATTTTGGTGGTGAGGAGGGGATTGTATGGAGGAGTGGCGAGGGTGGCCCCTGAGGTGGAGGGGGTGGCCCAGGTGGTGGAGTGGAGGCAAGTGGGAGAGTATGCGGCCGTCACGGACTTCGTGTGGCTGCGGAGGATGAACCTGGTGCTGGACGACGCCAAGAAGGAGGGCCAAGGCATGTGCCCATGTCACCAGGTGTGAAAACTCCCCACAACACCCTGCACTAACCCCTGCTCTAACTAGTTATCGCGCTAGGTTATCGCGTTCTAACTAGGTGCTCTAACTAGTTATCGCGCTAAGTTATCGCGTTCTAACTAGTTATCGCAGGGTTATCGCGGGGGGTTATCGCGTGATAACCTAGTTATCGCGGGGGTTATCGCGTGGGTTATCGTGTTTTTTTTTTGTTTCTTTTGTTTTTTTCAGGCTACCATCATGCAGCTGCCCCGTCTCTTCGTCAAGGACGAAGCCCAGGCTGCCGGAGCAGCAAGAGGAGCAGCAGAAGCAGCAAGGGCACGGCCCGCCAAGCCGGTGGCGGCCCGTGTGGAGCTGGAGGGGGAGAAGAGGCTGCCGGAGGGGGCATCGTGGCGGTGGGGGGAGCCTGGGGATGAGGCCTGCCGGATGGGGGGGACGGGATGGTACCGGCAGGTCACCATCACCGAGAAGGAGGGGGGGGTGGAGAGGAAGACCAACCTCACCCTCCCCTCCTATGTGTGGGTTGGGGGGGAAATGCCCAAGTGGCCGAATGCCGCAGAGGGGGAAAGGGTTGCGGCTTTTTTGTGTTTGTTTGGGATGAGCGACCCCCCCAAAGGAAATCTTATTTCCTTTTGAGGGTGTGTTTTTTGTGGGAGGGGGAGTATACAGGGAGGGAAGTGTGGCAGAAGCTGCACAGGGGGGGGGGCATCCACCAGGTTGGTGGGTATGACCCCCCCCCCCTTCTGTGGTGGACGCCACTGCCGAATGGGTTCGGCAGTATGCACCCAAGGGGGGAAGGCCGGGAAAGCAGACGAAGCGGGGACCTGACGTGGTGGTGGTTGAGCCGGATGCCCCCCCCCCCCCTAGGGGTAAGGGCCAAACCCCCGCCCCCAAGCCCTCCCCCAAGCCGTCGAAGGTGGCGAAGGTGGCGGCCCAGCCCCCCCCTGAGGCCCTGGATGTGGAGGCCTTGGGGGCCAGTGTGGCCACCCACGTGACGGACGCTTGCCAGGTTTTGGTGGAGCAGGCGGCCGCCACGGGGGTCGAGGCCGCACTGGCCAAGGGTTGGTCGGCCGACCACAAGTCGGCCTTGGCGAAGGCCGAAAAGGTCCAGGGCAACACCCAGCGTGCCCTGGACCAGGCCCTCAACCTGGCCGCCAAGAGGGGGGAGGAGGTGGAGGCGATGAGGGAGGCCCTGAGGGAGGCCCAAGATGGGAGGCGGAAGGCGGAGGTGGAGGCGGCCCAGCTGAGGGTGGAGGTGGAGGGGCAGCGGAGGAGGGGGGATGACCTCCAGCAGCGCCTGGGGGTGGCTGAGGCGCAGGTGCGCAGCCTCACCTCCACCCTCAGTGCCTCCTTCTCCGCCCAGCAGGGGCTGGCGCCGCAAGGGGTGCAGAGTCAGGGTAGCGGGAGTAGGAGTGGGAGTCAATGACTCGTGGGTTTGCTAAGGGGGTTGCCTAAGGGCATTTTTCGTGGGGAGGAGCGATATGGGGCCCAAGTGGACATGTGCCACTTCGGCCTCGTGGGAAGCGGAAACCCCAACCCCTCTAATTTTAGGGCGACCCACATGGCCGCTGCTACCCTGAGGCCTGCCCTCACCCCCTTGGTCGCGGACCTCAATGCGTATTGCACCTCCAATGCTCCACCATGGTTCACATGGTGTAGCATCCAAGTTGTTCGCCCCCAAGGGACGGACACCATGGGCCCTCACGCCCATTTGCGTGATGGGGCGCCCATGGCGCTTATTGTGTGTGTGGGGTCTTTCACGGGGGGTGATTTTTGGGTGGAGAGTGGTGGCCTGCTGAATCCCTCCCTGAGGGAAAAAAAGCGGCACGCCCGTGTGTGCAAGGGTAGGGCGGTGGAGGGTTGGGCATGCACCGCCACCCCCCAAGCCCCGGTGTTGTTCAACACCAGGGCACTACACGCTCCATTGCCATGGGAGGGCGAGCGATGGAGCGTGATTTTTTACAGTGCGGGGGGGTGCTGCACTGCACGCCTCTGTGGCGGCAGCAGCTGGTGTCCATGGGTTTTAGGGTGCCCAATGCTTGCTCTAACCCCTCCAGTTAGTGCGCACTAACCCCTGCTCTAACTAGTTATCGCGGTAGTTATCGCGCTCTAACTGGGTGCTCTAACTAGTTATCGCGGGGGGTTATCGCGTTCTAACTAGTTATCGCGGGGGGTTATCGCGGGGGTTATCGTGCGATAACCTAGTTATCGCGGGGGTTATCGCGGGGGTTATCGCGTGTGTTTTTTGGCCCCTTGCTTCAAAACCCTCCCTCATTTCCTGCCCAGGCCCTCTTATTCTTCATGGATAATGCTGTCAATGAGGCCCTGAGGGCTCTCAACACAGCTAACCTCCGGCGGTACACCGATCTGCAGTGCCCCAATGCCCGGCGGCGGCGTTTGAAGGCGGTTCAGCGGCTGGTGCGAGTTCTATTGGGTGACCCGAACGTTGTGTGTGGCACCAACACCAAAGGAGAAGTTTGTTTAAGTGGTGGGGCGTGCACTGCCCTGTCTGGCCCACTTGGTGGCCATCTTGCATTCAAAGCTCAGGAGCATGAGGCCCTGAGCATGCTACGCATGGCATGCAGCATGCATCTCTCCCAACGGGCCCTTTTGCGAATGCCCCGCCGTTGCACACAACGGGACCTAAGGACCGTTCGGCAACGGATCATGCCCTACTTTCCCCAAACAACCATTGTAAAGTCTACCACAGGCCGCAATAGGGCAGCTGCCCATGTGCCTTTGCAATCAATTGTGCAAAATGCAATATCTATGGCCCGAGTTATTGGGAAACCCCCCCCTAGTGGCGTTGCCATTGTTGTTATTTCAGTTGATGCGACTTCCTTGTGGAAGGCATCCTCCACCCGTGCGGATGTATGGGTTAATGTATGGGGGGGGGCAAGGTATGCTTCGAAGGTGAAGCTATGGGCCTCATTGTTTTGCATGGATGGCGGGGATGAACAGGCTTTTTTGAGAAGCCTGGACATCTCCGCCAACCTCAACCAAGAGGTGAGGGATGTGGAGGAGGACGTTGTCCTCTTTCAAAATCAATTTTTGACTTGCACTGTCATTTTGACAGGGGATGGGAAGGGGATGCAAGCAATGGGGGGGGCTGGGTCTAAGTGTTGGTTGTGCAAAGACCCCAATGGTATTGTTGAGCAAAGGGGGGTGGAGTCCACCTCAAGATGGGGGGCATTCTTGAGAAGTGTGACCCCTGATAGGCGGCCAGGGGACTACCAACATGCAGCATGCCGCATCCTAAACGGCATTGCAAAGCGCATTGAGACCACCCTGCAGGCCCTCCCCCCTGGTACCCCTGGTAAGGCCCAAGCTCTTGCAGCTTTGCAGGCCTTCAAACAAGCCCTCAAGGATGAGACCTCAGGCATCCCTCTGAGGGAACGTCTCCCCTCGGCCTCAAGGGCCACAGAAAAAGATTTCGATCTAACAAGCACCAAATTTTTCCTAACCCCCCCCCCCTTCCAAAGGCAATTTGTGGATTGCCTCAAAGAGCATGTCCCCACAGTGAGGACCCCTGGGGGACCTTTGTTATGGGTTGTTGTGCATGTCATGGTGAAATGCATTGAGGGTTTGTATGAGCTTTGGAGGGTGAGGGAGATGTACACTCTAACCCAAGTGGAACGCCACCGTGCGTTGACCACAAAATTTTCAAAAGCGTGGGGAGACTCAGGTTGGTCCCCCACCAGGTGGATCCATTGGTGCTCGGCACATTCCACCTTTTGTGCCGAGAAATGGAGGAACATTTTTCAGTTTTCCTCCATCCCAACGGAGTATCGGCATGGGCCTTACAAGAGGAGGCTCAAAAATTGTTTTAAGGGTTGGTCTTTGGTGAGGCCAAGTATGTCCCTCCGCCACATGCACCATTGCATGTCCATGAACGCCCTGGAGCAAGGGCTTTTGGGACTGGAGGCAGCCAAGGCCTCAGACATTGATGACTTTGTATGAAAAACGACCACACATGCTTTGTGCCAAGTGTTTTGTGTTGTTTGTCCTAGGGAGGGAGGGAGGAGGGGTGCGCGATAACTACACGCGATAACTACGCGATAACTGAGTTATCGCGCGATAACTAGCGCGATAACTAGTTAGAGCAAGGTGCTCTAACTGTGTTCTAACTCTATTCTAACTGTGCTCTAACTCTTTGACCCCCCCCCAAAAAAAACCACCCCTACAATGAGGGTTATGTGGGAAAAGAAAGGGGATGGGGGGTTTTTGAGGGTGCTAAATCCATTTTTTTAGGTGGTTTGCCCCAAAATTGAGGGTAGGTGGGTGTTCCAGAAATTGCATTCTAACTAGGGGTTCCGCACCACGCCCTAGAACGCTGCATCCCACCGGACCCCCCCCTCCCCCGCCCATTGGAAACGGCGCCGCGGTCTCCATTGGATGCGCCCCGGCTACCATAGCGTGCAGCGAGCTTTCTCGCTGGCGGAGTAGGGGGCAAGGCCAAACACCAGGCCGGGGGAAGGCAACCCCCGCACTTTTTTAGCCAGGGTGGTGACCAACACGAACCGCTCAAGCCCAATGAAGTCTACACGTGCACCGAGTTCTTCTCAGGGGGTCCAATGGGGCCTCAGCAAGATGCCCGATGCGGCAACGCAAGCCCACCGGGGGCTGCGCTCTCAAGGGAGTGACCACAACAGTAAGTCCCGGCGTGCTGGCACTGAGAAGCGAGAAGCGAGCAGGGGAGAGACATCTTCCCTCGCGCGTAGCGACTCAACCAGAAAAGGGACACACCACATTGTCAAGCGCCCGGACCAAGCCGGGATAAGGGGGCCAGCAAGGGGCCCATCACACCCCCACCCAACACGGGGTGACCCCGTCAACCCAGCAACAACTCGCTCCTATGTGGAGGTGGTCCGGGGAGTCGTGCCAAGAAGTGGGCGGCCAACGACGGCAAGTGGCCCACCCCACAGCACCCGCTACATCCTACTCCCCCGCGCACCCACACACACCCCACAACGCCCATCCGCTCGCGGGGCACCAGCCCTTCCCCGCTCTTCAACACACCACACCCAATGCGCCGCCCAACACCCACCGTGGCGTGGAGCCGCCCGCTGCTACCCAACAAAGGACAACACCCGCAACAACCCACACTCGCGCGCGCCATGGGACGCAACACGCGCAGCAAAGGCATGAAGGAGAGGGTAGGGGGTTTGTGTTGCGCTCGCCAAAGGAAGGACTGAGCGCGGGAACTTGGAGGCGAAAGGTTGTGATGTGCCCCTGTCGGGGAAACGACCCCGCAAGTGGCCATCCCATGGGGAGAGATACCCCACCGCCGGCTTGGGATGGCCGCTTGGACGCACCTGGCCAACGGCGAAGGCATTTGCCTTCCTCTATGTGGACTCGACGCAGAGAAGTGAAACAAGTCCGGGGGCTCCGTTGGCACAACCGACCACGGGAATGGGAAGGGAAGGAGTGGTGTGAGGCCGATGGGCACCGCGGCCTACGGAGGGAAAGGAAAGGGCAGGGGAGAGGGATAGTTAGGGCAGGGAGGAAGAGGAAGGTCACAGGGTGGCGAGAAGCCGATGGGCACCACCGCCTATGGAGGGAAAGGGTCCAAGGGAAGGGCAGCGAATGGCAATCGGCTAGTAGGCGCCGCCAACTGCAGACGAGATCATCACACCATGGCGTCATGCCAACCCCCCCCCCCCCCACGCCACACCGCCCCCCCAACAAAGAGGGCCAAATGCGCCTCACGACACCCCCCATCACAAGCAACCTTATCATCCCACCCAGCACTGGCCTGAGGGACTGGGACCACAGGACGTCCGGAGACTGCGGGGACATCCTCAGGGACATGATCCAATGAATGATATGCACCGACGACGGCGACCCAAAACACCCTGCCCCTAGGGTACGGAGCCCCTCAGCCTTTTCTCCTCATGGTGCTGGACGCGGGCCACTAACATCACCCTCGAATCACCCTGCGGCCGGAGGGCAGGCATTGGTAATTGGAAGCGGTGGACTCCATGATCCCAGCGGCCACGCCCTTGACGGATGAGCCCACAACCCTGAACCACAACCAACCAGACTCCCTAACATTGGTCACATCAGGCCCGGAGGCCGAATGGCACGCAGGGCATGCCGTGTATTGCCTCTGGAACTGAGCCAAGAGGCGTTGGCCAAGCACGCGTCAATGGGACGCTTTCCGGAGGGTCCAGCGCGATTGCATGCAACAGGCGGAAGCCCATCCCCCCTACAGGCCCTCCGCCCCCCTACTACGACCAACCTATGCCCCATTTTCGTGGCACCCCAGATTGAGCGTATTCAGGGAACGCGGGCCTGGCCATCCGCACAGAGGCCGCGGCCTGTGCGATGGAGGCGGCGTTCATGCACAAATTGCTTGATGCCCTCCGCAGCGCCCATGTAAGTGCTGTGCGGGGTGCATGAAGGGGCCGGAGGGCTCAGGGCCGGCAGGACCCGTTGCACAACCGTGCAAGGAATCGGCCTGGATGTTGCTTCCGGGGCCTGGAGGGACCACATGGGAGGCAAGCGCAGCAATAACACTCGACAAGTCCATACTTAGATGACCCAGAGAAAAATACCAGTCTACAAGAAAATTATTGCGGATGAAACTATAAACATCTTAGTTTTTGAATCTGTCTGAAAAGATTTATAAAATTTCGATTGTGAAAAAATGCTGGGCTGATTTGGTGCACGCACATGCATCAGCGGTGATTTGCGATTCTGGGTAAATATTCAACATCCCCCACCCCCGTGTCGTACTTGGCCTATTCAGTCATGCTGTTAGTGTCTAGGCTGGTGGCAGCCCAGTCCTGTGTCACCGTTCCCCTGAACCCCCTACACATATCCTGCCACCCCAGATTACATTTTGGTGGTTCTGGTTCCATGTTGTAGATGTTCGCCCCCAGTGGTTCAACCAGTATTCCGTAGTAGGGCAATGTGGTGAGTTTGGCTTGCACGCGCCCATTAGCAGTTTGCGGTCCATTTGAGAAGTCCAACATTTCTGTTTGCATCTTCTGTTTCAAGATGTGGGTGCCTCAAGCCTGCCAAAGCTCATCATCCCCCAAAGACATCATCCACTTTGTTCTTTTCGGTCTTTGGGCCAAATCTCCTTGTTCTTTGACCCAAGACCTCCCCAATGTTTCTACTTTGGGTACCCAAAGCTGTTTTGGTATGTTCTATAACCTACCCAAGCCATTGGAACCAAGTTTGCCAAGTGTATAGGATAGTGGCTCTAACTATGCAAAATTGGAAGGGCGTTACAGGACAAAAACTTCAGATGTATGGTGCCAGCTGTCCCAGGCACGCATCCGATGCTTGCCCTTTGACACTCACCCAGTTTTGCGCATGACCAGACAACCTAGTTTTGTAAATGATTGGCAGCTCGCTATCACACCACCACACAATGCCTTCTATTTAGTATTTCATATGTTTATTGTGCGTCCTTACATCAAAAAATGGCCACTGTGAATTTAGCCCACTGGGGCATTTTGCCACTCCTTTTTGTGACGGATGATTTTCTGGCCAGCGTACGCCAAAGGCTCTCGTGGTACATATTCTGAAAATACTCCATTAATGATGTCCCACCTGGTGTTAATCGCTTAGGAGACTCAAAGAAAGAGCATGGGTACCTAAACAAGCGTGCTATTGCTGTGTTGTAGGGGATTGAGGATGCAAGAGCTTTAGATGATTACCCCAGGGTCAAATGTTTGTAGAATGACCTCCGTGATCTGGCATCCAAACTCTCCATTCCCTGCACCATCTTAGTTCCGTTTGTGTACCCAATCTTACCTCCCAACGAAAAACAGCCATTCACATGACTATGTGCTGCATTGTGAGCCATTGCACAGTTCTTGCATGGGAAAAACAAGTGCCGAACCAAGCTACACGTGTAGTGCGTATGAACCCTCACACGGCAGGACGCGTTTTCAAAAAACGAGTTGCCAAGGCTGAGTCCACCATAGAATGCCCGACATGTACGTGCCGCACAGTTCCTGCTAGCACACCTGGATACCATCTGATGGTCATGTCGCACTAGTGCCTATACCAATTGGCTATGCTGATGGAGATACTGCATGTCCCAACGACTCCCTCCCCCTACCGGGGTGGGCAGCCAGGGCCTGAGCAGTTCCGGCCATCAAGAAGGCGTGCTCTGACCTTCAAATTCCATGCCCCAACCTGTCTGAAGCTTTACCCAAAAGCCTGTGGCAGGATTCCGGAGATTCCCTATCCCATGTACGTGAACAAGCTAATTCTATATGTGACTCCCTGTATATAAGAATTGTGGACAAGGGGGTGGGCAGTATGTGGGGTTTCCGTAAATTGTGGGCACAGGGGCAGGTGGAAGAGTTCTTGACTGTTGAAGATTACCAGTCCTGCTCCATCACCACAGATGCCATCAAGTCTGCTCTGCATAGTGCCATAGCCGACGCGGGCTAGATGAGTTGCGCATCACACACATCTCTGAAATCAATCGTAAAGACCAATTCAATGGGATTCCCCAAGCAACTGTGTTGTCCCATATGTTTGAGGCATCTGATTGGCTGTCAAAAAGGCGTCGTTGGAGAGTGAAGGAACTCATATTGTCCATCCACGGAGAGCATAAACAACTGGACAACGCGGGACAAGGGGCATTGGGAAAGTTTTGGTAAGTTCATGAAGAATTGAGGCAAGTCCTATCCTTTGAAATGAAGGACAATATTCATGTGTCTGCCATAGGACGCCCGTGGAAGTGCACACATTGTATCCCAAATGGGGAGAAGCTTCTCCGCACAAAGTGCGGACCTCCACGGTGCCTGGGGCATGTACAAGCACCGCCACATGCCCACATCATTGGGTGATTTAAAGTTCACACAGGCTGGGTTTCCATACCGGGAGAGTGGGGGTGGAAGGGTATTCATGCTATGGCACTTCTGGGATAATGTGTTAATTGCTTGTAACTTTCCGGATGATGCTCATGAAAAGTTGGTCTCCAGGATATGTAGTCTCTTGGAAAAAGCATGGGGTTTGCGGGTACTCTATGAGTGCGGGGAGGCATGCACTCATACCTACCATCACACCATAGTGACGGCAGGGGACCACAGGGGGGAGGGCATGGCCTACTTGCACCCCAGCTCCTTGGACTCGGACTGGAATGTGAAGCAAGGACCCCCTCCAAAATTCCCTCAAGCACAATGCCCAGGGTATGTGTCTGCTATTTTTGCAAGGGCGGTGGTTGCGAGCAGTCTCTGGTGCCTCACGTGGAACTCACAACTCACAGCAAGTGAAATAAGTTGCACAGTGGGCGCATAGTGCCATAAGTAAAACATGCAGTGTGACACCCCATGCATCAAAGAAGACACGGGGATTTGTGCACCGACAAATCCACTTTTTTCTTCGCTGGCGTTGTTGCCATGTCTTAGTAGTTCTCTACTAGCTACTTGAAAAATATGTGTTGGAGGGGGTCTCAGTACTGGGTGTGGGAGCTGCATGAACAATTTTCTCCGAAAGGTGTCACGGGGGCACGGTGTGCTGATTTACCTGCACTGATTTCTCTATGGAAAATGTCCACCAACCCCTCCTGTACATGTTTCCTCCCCTCGCAGCTTCTTGTGTGTGTTTATCCACCCGGTTATGGGTGGGTCGCCAGTCCATTTATAGCAGCTATGCGCTATGACCAACTGGCATGTGACTTTGCTCCCCTCCTTCAGTAGCGCAGGGCTTGTCAGGTTATTGCCACTGGGTGGGGGAACGATTCACCATTGCCTACCTGCCTGCCTCTTTGGACCTTGGGCAGTAGGGCTTTCAACTGGGGGGGGGGGGATCAATAGAGCCCCCCAAAACTGTGGGGGGGGGGGGGCTAGGAACAGGGCTCAATTGACAGGACCGTTATTCAGTCATTATGAACTCCGGCGCCAAAGGTGCCGAAAATTTTCTGGAGTCATAAAAATGGTCATTTTTTTTTTCACCATATATATGGCCAATGATGACTTTTCTGAACCCCCTCGACGCGCTGATTCCAAAAATCCCATTTTCATTTTTTACCAATTTTTTGGGTCTGGGTCACCTCCGAGGCCCGTGGGTCAGTCTCGGTATGATTTTGGGGATCCCGTTGATTGAGCCCCTGTTGGGGGGGGGTCTAGCCGGGGCTCTATTGATCCCCCTTCCCCCCAATTGAAAGCCCGCCTACCCCTTCACTGAACTCATGGTAACTAGTCATGTGTTTTTGCTGTACGCCTGTGCGGCACAGGCCATGACAACAAGGTGATGTACACCTGGGGACCACAGGATATGCCGTCTGCTCTCACTATCCCTGTGCTGCAGAAAGGCACCTAGCCCCATGGTCTGTTGAACACATCCCATGTCGGCCTGACGAGCTGTTCTTGACTGTCCAATGCACTGCCCTGTTTGCCCCCAGGGTGTTTGTGTTGGGAGTCTCTGACTTCGTGTGTGCTGCCTGCTGCCTCTTTTTGTCAACAGGCAGTACTACCATGTCTGCATATAAATTCACACCACGCGCTGTTGCTTCTCCTGATGCACCACAGAAGCCTTTGGTTCGTAACAGAGCACACTCTGGGGGTGAAATTTGGACTAAGGCGACCCGTCACCATGCCAGCCAGGCCAAGAAGCCTCGTGTCGCCGGTTCACAAAAACCTGCATGTACGCACAAGGGGTACCAAATTCTGTCTGCTAATGAGGCCACTGCTTTTTCAGCCTAGTTTCGGGATCGAAAGACACACCCCACCACGGCTTCACAGCAGGAGTTTTTGGCCACAATCAGGGTGATGCCTACCCCAGTGAGGTGCCTGAAAAAGGCAATGCAGATGACGATGATGATTCAGAATAACCATGCAACGGTGCAGTGCAGTGTTCGTGTGCACCGTCCAATGTGTAGCCCTTTGCTGAAAAATGTGAACCCCCCCCCCCCAAACCCATACATTTCTGAAATGGCCTTTTCTCAGAGATTTCAAAAAAATACACATACCCCCCCCCCCCATGTGATGACATGTTTGCACATTGAAGCAAAACTTGTAAAACATCCCAAAAAGTGCCAAAACGCACAAAGTTAGCTTTTGATATTGACATCTTGATTCTTGACATGTATAGGCTCTGCGCCAAGAGGAAGAATTGCGCATGAGGCAGTTGCAAGATCTCGAAGAGGCGAAGCAGGCAGGCATTGACGAGAAAACTCTCCAGGTTCTCAAGCAGGAGCACGCTGAGGAGCTGGCAATGATGCGAGAACAGGTGGCGGCATGTTGCCGGATATGATGTGCTGTGTGCAATTCTTAATTCTGGTGCATTACAGATAGCTGCCATTCGCAATGCGAATCCGGTCTGTGTCGAGGAGGAGGGCTGTCGTTAGCAGTTTTGTTTGTGGCCCCCGCCTTGGCCCGCCTCGTTAAAATGCCAGTGGTTTTTTTTAAAAGCAGTGTACGGAGGATTAAGTCTCCATGTGTCATTTTTGCTGATGGGGGAACAGTGTCCGAAGAACAGTTGAATGTGCTTTCAGTATCGATGCTTCACAGGGGCTTAGACGAATCTTCCTCTGTCATGGAAGTGTCAGCTCTCATTATCCTTTCGGGCGGGCTCGAACAACCCTCCGGCCCCTGTGAAAATGCCTCAACAAAAACCTGAAGAATTTGGTATTGAAATGTTCAGGTTACGCTTTTCGGCTGGACAGAATGAACCGGCGGTACCCTCAGCGGCGGTTAGGTTCTGGCGGTTCGGCTCGGCGGCGGTGTCGGCCGGCCGAGACCGCCGGGCCGTTCCGATGCACCCCCCCCCCCCCCCCCGCAAGCAACCCCAGGTGAGGCACCCCTTATTTTCACCCACCTTCACCTATTTTCACCCATCCTTTGCTCATTTCCACCACTTCCACTCCTTTCTAGGTTGATGACTCGCAATCCACACAATCCACACGCAATGCACACAAAAGGCGGTCTACAGCCACCGCAAGAGTCATGTTATTTAAGGGGGCCACAGGCAAGGCGGTACACACAGAACGCGGTGCACACACAAGGCGGTGCACACAAAAGGCGGTCTATAGCCACCGCAGGAGTCATGTTACTTAGGGGGGCACAGGCAAGGCGGTACACACAGAACGCGGTGCACACACAAGGCGGTACACACAGAACGCGGTGCACACGCAAGGCGGTGCACACAAAAGGCGGTCTATAGCCACCGCAGGAGTCATGTTATTTAAGGGGCCACGGGTGAGGCGGTACACACAGAACGCGGTGCACACACAAGGCGGTGCACACAAAAGGCGGTCCGTAGCCACCGCAGGAGTCATGTTACTTAGGGGGGCACAAGCGAGGCGGTACACACAGAACGCGGTGCAGACGTAAGGCAGTGCACACAAAAAGCGTCCGGAGCCACCGCAGGAGTCATGTTATTTAAGGGGCCTAAGAGGGGGATTTGTCTTTTTCAAAGAGGCACATGGGGTGGGGGGTGTATCCGAACGAGCCGGCAGTTCGGCTGGCCGAGTCGGCTGGGCGGTACCACCGCCTGGCGGTGTCGGCCGAAATCCTCGGTGGCGGTCCGGCCCGGCGGTTCGGCCGGCCGACACTGCCATTGGCTCCTTCATTTTCGGCCGAGCCGAACCGTGGCCGAGCCGAACCGCCGTTTCATTCCGATGAGCTACGCTTTTCTTTATGTTCCACTCACCACTGCCAATAATTTTGAAATTTGGAGCCATGAAATTTTGCATCCAAGCACCAACGGTTGAAGCATGCCGCAGCACCTGTTTTTGGGGCCTGTTGGTGGGGGGTTTGAAGCATGCCGCAGCATAGTGAAAATTGTGTTGGGACTTTTTGGGGAAAAAAGCCATCCCTGTGCCGTCATTTGTCAGAGATAGACAGTACTCTAGTGGTTAAATGGTGCATCTGTGAATGAGAGGACTCTGGTTCATTTCCTGGGAGTGGCAATCTGCAACAACCCTGGCAGGGGCAGGGGCACATAGCTCAACCTGATCTTTTTTTTCCTTTGCTGTGCTGTGCTGTGCTTTTTTGACAGATCGTTGTTTTCTTCATTTTGTCTTCTGATGTCTACCCTTGAACGCAGTGAGGAGGGGACAACACAACCCAAGAGGAACAAGGAGACAACCAGGAGTATTACAGGCTGTTTGCAGTGGGCTATTGGAGAAGGTATTGGGCAGTACCTATGCTGTACAGACACCCATGGAGAAGGTCAAAATGGGAAAGTGTATTGTACTTTATGGGCTGTTTGGCTGTCATCAAAGGGTGCCATCTTGAAGGACCATGTTTTGGGTAAAAACAAGAAACAACCAAATGGTTCCTATGCCCACCAGCCTCAGGTTAGGGTGAGGTTTCAGCTTCTGGGAAATGGGGAATTGGGAACGGCTTGGGACCGTTGGTACTTGTTTGCACCCCCCCACCCCCCCCGTCTCCGCCAAGGGGCAGAAGCAGCACCTATGAGCAGAAGGATAACAGTCCCACACTGAACTGCCAAAAATATTTTCCCCCAGCGCCTGGGGACAAGCGATGTGGACAAGTTCTTTTGGCAGGTTATGAATGTCCCTGAGGGATATGCCATCATTGCACATGAAACTGAGGATGAGCGTCACGGTCTTTCAAGCAACGGGTGGGTGCATATTGCTGGGACAAGTGCTTGTCTTGGGTCATGCACCGTCAGCGCAATGAAAACTGTCATCTGCCTCTTTGAGACCTTTGCCGAAAACTCCAACAAGTGCGTACACCCGGAAGCACATTTACCCGCCCCCTTGTTGGCCCAAGTGGCCCATTTCCCGGTTCTTATGTCCAATAGGATCGTCGCACACTCCCTTGGAAACTTTGGTAAGATATGAACGACCCCAACTGGTGGCTGAGGCAAATATTGATACGCCATTGCACGGGTACATGTGCAAGTGCAGCATGTGAAATTTGTGCCCAGTGTTTTCTGTTGTGACAGAACGATGAGTTGAGGCGAGAAATTGTGCGTCAGAAGAACAAGGAGGAAGTGGTGGCCCTGCTGAATGCTGCGTCGCAATTCAACGACGTTGCGGTTGGTATTTCGGCACATTCGAACGGGCAAGCCCTTTCGCAAGATGAAAAGCGTATTCAAGAGATTGTGGAGCATTTGCAGGAGACCTCTGAGAGTAAGGACGAGGTACGTGCCCAGTTCTGCAGGGCCAGGGCAACCGCTTACTCGGAACGGAACAAACCAATTTCTTGACCACAAAAGCTAAAATAAGATTTTCTGTTGCCATCTGATGCAAAGAGGGGTGTGAGAGCTCAGACGAGGGAGAAATTCGGGTTTCCGCGCTCCGGTGGACTCAGCAGGCTGTTTGCGAGGCATCGGTGCTGTCATCTGCTGCTGTAGGTGCTCAATAGAATGTTTGAGCTTATCTGTTACTATGAAAGGCAAATTGAAAACCACGATGCGAATTTGCAGGCCATTGCCCAGGCATCTTCAGGTTTGTCGTTGCACATGCAGGCAAGGCAAGTGGGTTTTTGTTGTGTTGCGGACGGCTGAGCAGGAATGTGCAAATGCCAATTCTCAAACGAGGCATGGCTGCATGTTACTCTGTTGCATGACTGCTTGAGGCAGGGTTGACAGTGAAGAATTGCGTAAATTATCAGCATGTCCAATTGGTCGCAGAGGATGTTTACTTTTATCAAATTTTGTAACAGAAGTAATACAGTAGCAGCCGTAGTAGCGGCCGTAGTGGCAGTTCTGTGGTTGTCATTTGAAATAACGTTCCCATGCAATTGACAAAAAGGCCAAAGGACCTGTTGGAAGCTGTGTGTTGGCTGTGTCGCTGGTAAATTGGAACCAGGCTCAGCATCTTGCAGGGATGGGTTGGCGTAAGCTTGCTTGAAAGGTTCAACGTCATTTCAGCGTTTGGGCTGCTCACACAGTCCCTATTTTTGATTTGAGTATCCTATTGTGCCAGGGAGAAGTATGTTTCTACGCTGATGCAGGAGGCTGGCATAACAAATTTGGTGAGGTTTGTGGAGGCGGCGACAACTGAACACCAGCAGCAGCAGCGACTGGATTAGATAGGCATTGATGATCCCCAAACTGCATGCTCTTTTGCGCGAGGGAGGGTGGGCACACCAACAACAGTTATTAGTGTTGCAGCAGACCGGTATAGTAACTGTATTTGGGGGGTTTTCTGGGTGGGGACTGCCCCTATTATATACGTTCATGGCATCTGGAAATGCATTTTCGTTCTTCTGTAGCGATGGTACATCGCGAGCGGACTTGTGGAGGCGGGAAACAACAGAAACGCTGGATTCGGGCTGGTCGTCTTTAGCGTTCCACTTTTGGTCTAGGTCTAGTCCACCGCTGTTGCATACTCACGAACTGTGCAGGTGGTGACTCAGCGTACCAGAAGTTGCTGCTGAAGGCCAAACAACGGCAAGAGGAATTGCAGACTGCTTTGTTCCTCAAGGATGAAGAAATTCAGGTGTGCTGGTTGCATGAAAATGCCCGTGCATGTGGGCGAGCTGTAGCAATGTGCCACCGTGTGCTTTTGGTGCCTGGCCTCCCTTGGATTGCCTTGTTGAGATGGTTGACATTTTTGCTCAAGTGTTCAAACCAACTTCGGGAGTTCCGCTTTCGAATCGCAATGTTTGTCGAAGAGAGTTGTGATTTGCAAAGTTGTGATCGTGGAGCATGTACCACGAATGTGTGCAGGCTCATAGTGGAGCACGGGGTAATGAGTCTCAGCAGCGATGGCAGCAGCAGCAGCTGCTGCTGCACTGCGGTTGCGTCAGTACAGGAGAGGGGACAATCACCTCAGAGAGAGGTTGTTAGATCAAGCGCAGGCGCGAGCGTCGTATACCCCCTTTTTTTGGGGTCGTTCGCGTAGCATACCCCAATGTATGGTTTCTAACGTCTAACCCCTTGTAAAATCATCATTTTAGGACCAAAAATGATCCCCCAATGATTTTTGGATTGTGACCCCTGTACCCCCACCCCCTGTACCTGGGTACCTTTTTTGGGGGGTGGGGGTGGGGGGGCAACTGGAGGTACCTGGAGTTGGGACCCGGGACCCCGCCATGGGTTAAGGGGTCCATATACAAGAAAAAAGTTTTCTAGGAGCCAGGTCCAAATGCGCACACAGCGGCCACAAAAACAAAGAAGTTTTCACCTCCCCCCCCCAACCCACATGGCCCCTTACCAGTGAGGCCTTAGCCGTTTTCACGCTGAGTAGGCTGTTTAGTGACACCTGAAAATCACTTTGCAGAGGTTGTTAGATCAAAGGCAGGCAGGCCCATAAATAGGAAAATGCCACATATCCCCCCATTTTGGGCCTTTTTGGGCCTATTCACGTGCCCTACCCCAAGGGGTTGAATTGTTAGTTTAACCCCATGTAAAATCATTATTTTGTCCAATAAACGCATCCCCCAATGAGTTTTCGTCCGGACCCCCCCCCCCCCCCCACCTTAAAACCCACTTTTTTGAGCCGTCACGAGAAGGGGGGGGGGTTCAAAAAATGACCCCCCCTTTTTTTTGTCTGAAATGATGAATCTTTTGGTTTTTTTTTGATTTTGAGCCGAAAAATTTTTCCGGTCCCGACTCCATGGGGTTTGTATGGAGCAGAGTGGGACAAGCGCTGATGCAGATTATGCACTTTTCAGCTATTTTTGCTATGTTGGCAGATTTGGCGACCTTGGTGACCCGTGGTACCCACCGCAGGGTGCGAGTGGGGATGTTGTGATAGTATATGCCTACTAGGATAGGAAAGGACGTTTTTTTGCAGTCTGTAGCCTTGCCAAGGGCCCGTCAAAACCCGTGCCAAGGACGCAAAATGATTGTCTCCACCTACATGAGTGAGTGGGCCAGTAAACAACCTCATGCAGCTTTTCACCCTCGGCAAATCAAAAATCGAAGTTTTCAAAAATTATTTTTTTGATATTGTGACCAAACAAAACGACCATCCAACCTATGTAAAGCATGTTTTTAGCAGTATTTACGTGTTTTTCACCCTATTTGGGTATTGGGTGCGGGGGAGGGGGTCTTCCAAGGGATTGGTACACACACAGCTTGCTGATGCAATTTTTCACCCTGGGCGTCTGAAACTTATTTTTTTGATATGGTGACCACACAAAATGACCATCCAAGATATGTAAAGCATGTTTTAGGCAGTATTTACGTGTTTTTCACCTTATTTGGGGATTGGGCCGGGGGTTGGGGGATTGGTACACAACCTGCTGATGTTTTTTTTCACCATGGGCAGCTCAAAAATGGAAGTTTCCGAAACTTATTTTTTTGACATGCTGGCCACTTAGAATGACCATCCAACCTATGTATGGTATTTTTTAGGCAGTATTTATGTGTTTTTCACCCCCATTTGGGCTTCGGTGCTCAAGGTAGATTCTTTGTGAGGTGGAATTGCCGAAGGCAATAGAATTTTCAAACCCGATTTTTTTGATGTTCTGACCATTCACAATGATCAAATATCCTACATAAAGCATGTTTTAGACCCTCTATATGTGTTTTTCACCCTATTTGGGTGTTTGGACGGGTGCAAGGGGCTGGGGCACAACCTGCTTATGCAATTTTCCACTTCGGTAGCTCAAAAATGGAAATCACCTCGAACAGAGGTTGTTAGCGGACACCATACACCCCCCCCATTTTGGGGGGTCATTCGTGTACCATACCCCAAGGCATGATATTGGATGTCCAACCCCTCATAAAATCATTATTTTGGGGGACAAAACAATCCCCCAATAGATTTTTTGATTTAGCGCCCGTATCCCCCTGAAACTGGATACCATTTTGGGGGGTGGGGGTTGGGTTGGGGGGGTCAAAAGTTTGTGGTTGTAAGGATTTGAACCAGCATTGAGTATAATAAGCGCTCGGGTCGATCCACCGACTGAGCCGGCGATCGCCGAACCGTTGGCCGGGAATCGAACCGGTGGTGCGCGAACCACCGGTTAGGCGTTCGACCACTCAACCACTGAGTGTTCCTGTGTACCAGAGGAACCCCAATGTTTGTAATCACAGTCCGTATCTGAAAAAAAGCGAAACTGTGTGTTGCTGCCTGCCTGTCTGCCTGCCTGCTTGCCCGACTGACTGCCTGACTGACTGCTTGCCTGCCTACTTGACTGATTGGCTGACCGTCGGCCCCTCTTCGAGGTGCCTTGCCGAAGAATTTTCAAACCCGATTTTTATATGTTCTGACCATTCATAAAGATCACATATCCTACGTAAAGCATGTTTTAGACCCTCTATGTGTGTTTTTCTCCACCTCCCCGCCCCTCTGCCTTGCCTCTGTACATAGGCCAGCGGACGCTAAAAGACGAATGCCCTCTATATGTGTTTTTCACTCTATTTGGGTGTTGGACAGGGGATGGGGGGCTTCTGAATGACTTCGTGACTAACTAATTGATTGACTGACTGTGCTCCCTCTCTCTTCGAGGTGTCTTGCCGATAGGCGATAGAATTTCGGGAGGGGAGAATTATGCGGTGAAAATTTTGCCGTGAAGAAAAGTGGCAAAATCCTCCCCCCCCCCCCCTCCCACGAAATTGTCGCGGCGCGTTCCCAACAAGTTCACTGTGAATTCAGATGCAGGTGAGTACTGTGAATTCAGACATGTGCAGCGGTGTACCAGGTGTGAAGGGACAAAAGATGTGTTTGTTTCCATCCAGAGCCCACCAGGAAATATCAGGAACCACCGGGAGCCGACCAGCAAACAGGAGGAACCATCCAGAGCCCACCATTCCTGGAGGTGGCAAAATTTTCCCTTTCCGAAACAATCCCCATCAAAATTGTCCCGTGGCAAACTTATCCCCTCCCCTGTAGGATCTGGTGTTGCCACCACCGTCAGTGCTGATCTTCTTTGATTGGCGGAATTTGTGGATTTGTCGTCCTATGACTGCAGGCCCTAAGACAGTCGAACCGGGGTGGAGGTGGCGATTCGTCTGGACTTGGTGCTCTGTGGGCCCAGGCATCCAGTGTCAACCCGGGACGATCTGACGTTGAAGAGTTGCAGACGCACGCGCTGTTGTTGAAGGAGAAATTGGAGGTCCTCCCTTCTTCTTAGCGCCACTCGTCCGTGCGCTGCATCTGCGCCTGTTGTGCCCGCATGGTTGGGTCTGAGACATTTTAGATTCTGTATTTGTGTTTTTCCCGGGAAACAGATATGCTCGACACAGTGTTGATCAGCGCCTCCTCTACGGCTTTTGATGACGACATCTCCATTGTACAGATCGCGGGTGGTTGCGTTGGCGGGCCATGCCAAGGCGTTTCGTCGCAGTGATGCATTCCACTAAGAACCCTCTGCAGCCGTGTTGCAGTTTCAACAAGACCCACAGATGCTTCTGTCTGGACTGCTGAAATTGAAATCACCTCGATTTCCAATTTGTGCTTTTTTTTTGTCGGCTGTGGGATCGCAGGCGGCCTGTGACTAGCAGAGACGTGCCATGGCAGCTTTGGCCTCAAGCGGCATACCGTGCCAATCCAAACTATTTGCGGAAATAATTAATTCCCGGTCCAACGTGTTGTTTTGCCGCAAAAAAAAGAAACGCAAAAAAAATATTAATTTTTGGCTTTGTGCCCTTCGCAAAAATGGGTTCCGCAAAAAAAAATCGCAAATTTTTTTTTTGCCCCTGCCCCCCTTTGCAGAATACCACAATTGCGGGACGGATGTTGTGTTTGCCCCACTGGTAAGGTTGAAGCATCCGAAACACTTGCTTGTTGGTGCTTGTCTGTGCTATGGACTGCAATCCCAGAATTCAACTGATCCACATTTGTATGCCTGCGTAGGATTGGACTGTAGGATTGGACTGCAATCCCACAGTCCAAATGATCAACATTTGTATGCCTGTGTAGGATTGGACTGCAATCCCAGAGTCCAAGGTACCCCAGGCCCTTCGCAAAAATGGGTTCTGCAAAAAAAAATGCAAACATAAAAAACATTTTTGTCTCAATACGCTCCGCAAAAATGGGTTCCGCAGAAAAAAATCGCAAAAAAATTATTTTTTCCCCTGTTTTAAGTGTTGCCGCAAAATTGTGCTTAAATAAAATTCGAAACACCCAACGCAAAACTTAGGATTCCGCAAATAGTTAGGATTGGCACGGTAAACACACATCTCTCACTGGATGGAGCCCCCCCCATATTTACAGCTAGGGTGGGTGGGGGGTTCACACTCTTGCACGAGTGGGGGTGGTTCGGGTGAATGCACGTTTCCGCCTCCCTTCCAAAGGGATTGCGCACCCCCTGCCCTGCGCTGTTCGTGCGCCGTGGGGATGCCCCTGAGAAGCCTATTCTATGGCCAACCCATTTTGGTTTGGTAGTGTGGTGGCTGTCTGCCAGGTCAGAATTGGCCTGCATCGACTTAAACAATGCAATCTGCTTGTAGGATGCATGCCGCCAGATCATTCAAAGATCTGGGGGGAGCACCGTGGAGGCTCCTGGACGCAGCAGGCCCTCGGGCGGGTATGCCGCCGCAAGCAGCCACGGATCCACGCAGCCCCGAGCGCATGCTGAGCGTCCTTCTGCGAGACCGGCCGAGAGCCGTCCTGCACCGACTAGTTCCAGTGGAACAGGACGTCCAGCACGTGAACAGGGGAGCCCTTCACCCGACCCACGGGCCTCGGGTGAAAAGGACAAGAAGAAGAAGTTCTGGGAGAAGTTTGAGAAATTGCATCATCGGAAGTAAACCTCAGGTTTGTGCTCCGCATTTCGCGTGTTGCTGACAGGTGTTTAGGTCTGGGATAATACGGACGTTCGGGATTGCACGCATGCCGGAAATGAAGCAGTGGTCTGCAGGCAGACAGTGATCATGTTGAACATGTTGTTTGATCAACTTTCTGTGGACTATTGAGTATGGGATACCCTTGGTCGGATCCTGTTTTGGGGGTGGCTCATGTTGGCTGCTGGAACCAACACGGTTGGAAGTGGTCATCATCAAAATGGGGTATGCCCAAGTTTTCAGGTTGGGCCCACCCGGCACTGTGGGAGTGGTGGGGGGGGGGGGGGGGTTTGCAGAATTTGGGACCTCCCCCAAAGCCTGAGGCGCCGATTTTGGTCTTGACCCATTTGGTGGGTTCTCTGCCTGCCTGGGGTTGGTTGTGGCTTGGCTGAAAACGTATTGATTTCATTTACACCGTTTTGTTTTGGAATTCCGTCAATTGCAGGCTTCCAAATAGCCCAGAACTGGCTCCAGCAAGGCTACAGGCCACAAAAGTGGGCGCACACATCTTAGGATGGCGCTACATTCTGGGTAGTCACAAAGCTCCCCAACTCCCGACCACTAAAACTCCTGGAATCTCCACTTCTGCACTTTTCAGCCAGTCCGGGGGCTGAAATATTGAATTTTTTCTTACTGTGGCTATCCACAATGACCAACAAGCTCTTGATCCCCATCATCAAAAAGCATTTGTTGTGCTTTTTCAGATGCCATAGACTCTTCACATGCTTTCCATGAATTCTCGGGCCTCAAAATCAATTTTTTTTGCGGTTTGAAATTTAATCCTTTTCAGAGTTGTTGTTATTTGGCTCATATCGCCGTACCTGAGGTGAATTTTTGCATCCTATTCGCTTTTAATTGTGTGATCTTGGGACAGCAATATTAGTCAGCCAAGACACTAAATTTCAGGCCACAAATGATGTTTTTTTCCGGAAACAATGCAGGGCAGGGTCCGGAGGGGAAGCAAAGGCGCCACGGATGTTTCAAAGTGCGTGGAGAGGAATATGTGTGGATATGTTGTTGACGCATGGCTTGCTGGGTTTTCAACTTGGCGGGGGGGGGGGGGGGCAACCAGGACAGCGGGAACAGGAAACCAGAACGTAGGGGATGGGAGAGCATGCGCATGGGGGGCAGCAACAACACAGGGGATGGCCTGGCCAGCCAGCCCCGTCGTTACCGGGTGCCAGGGACTAGCATCAGGTGTGGGGTGTCTCCCGCAGCCCAGATGGGCTGTTTGCGCAACAGGAGGAGGATCCCACCAGGGGCAGACCAGCCGTGAGGGGGAAAGGGGCATGTGGTGGACCCTGTGTGACATTCCGTCAGGTTCTTGTTTCTTTACGGGGCCCTGGACAGTCACCCATTCTTCCCTTCGCATGCTGCGTCGGGTTGCTGCTTTCTATCTGCCGCTGCAGCTGGTGCTCCTGCTAGTGTCGTTTCCGCGTTTGCGGAGCCCAGTGGTTGGTGTGCTGGGGCTGCTAGTGTCATTTCCGCGTTTGCGGAGCCCAGTGGTTGGTGTGCCGGGGCTGTGCTGGATGTGGCATGGTGTGCCGTTTGCACGTCAGCGGCACCCAGTAGTTGGCGTATTGAGGTTGTACTGGTTGTTGCAGGGTCGTTTGACTGTTTTTGCTGTCCACACAACTCCGTCCTGAGGCCGTCCATAACCTGCCTCACTGTGTTTCCGTGTGCGTGAGGCCTAGGTGCCGTGCTCCTCCACGCGTTGTCCCAGCCGTAATAGAGCCCCCAAAATCTGGGGAAGGGTTTGGGAAATGGGCTCAATTGGCAGGCACCATTTTTTCCATGGAGAAGAGGCACCGCTTTGTCTCTTGTTCATGCCACTATGGGGAACCCTGAGAAGGCACGGGTTATGTAGCCACTTCTGATTTTGTCCCCTCTTCTAGGGACCCCCGAGAACGCAGGGGTGATGTTGCATTTCCGCCCAATTCTGACCCCCCGAGAAGACAGGGGTGATGTAGCCACTTCTGAATTTATCCCCTTTGGGACCCCCGAGAAGGCAGGGTTGATTTTGCAATTCCGCCCACCTGTGGGCCCCCGCGAGGGCGGGGGTGATGTAGCCACTTCCGATTTTGTCCCCTCTTCTAGGGACCCCCGAGAATGCAAGGGTGATGTTGCAATTCCGCCCACTTGTGGGCCCCCGAGAAGGCGGGGTGACGTAGCCAGTTCTTGATTTTGTTGGGGACCCCCAAGAACGCAGGGGTTACGCAACAGTTCCGCCCAATTCTGGCCCCCCGAGAAGGCAAGGGTGTGGTAGCCTCTTCTCATTTTGTCCCCTCTTTTGGGGACCCCCGAGAACTCAGGGGTTACATAGCAATTCCACAATTTGTGAGGGTGCACATTCTCGCACAGTTGGATGGCACGAGTTGTGCTTGACTCCACCCTTGCACGAGGTTCCTATTGGTTGCTGGTTGTGTCTAGAGTGTGTTGCTGCACGGGGTGGTCCAGGTAGCCGTTTGGGTGACTATGCGTCTTCAAGGGTTGCAACGGAGGCTGCTACCTCTAGTTCTACCCCCAGCTCTAACTCTCACTCAAGCTCCAACTCAAACTCTAGCTCTTCCTCCGACTCTACCTCTAACTCTCACTCTGACTCTGACTCTCCGTCTCTATATTTGACTTTGACTTGAACTCTTCGCAGGTCATGTGGTTCTCATGGAAGGCCTTGGTGGGGCGCTACACACATGTGTAGCGGGAATTGACCGGGGACCAAGTGTCCTTACACACAAATACCACCGCCATTCGAACCACGAAGGTACCGAGGTTGGTTTTGTGGGGTTCCATCAATTGAGCTTTTTTTGGGGGAGGGTCTAGACAAGGGGCTCTATCAACACCCCCCCCCCCCCCCTAAATTGAACACAACCTCCACAACCATGTGCTACGGCCACGATGACTGCCCTCGGTGCCTTCTGGTTCTCCCAACGGGGCAGGGCCGGGCACGGCCAGCCAGAAGGCAATGGGGTACCAGTCACCAGTAACCCTAACCCTAATCAAGACTGAATATTGGGACCGAGCTGGTGGGGGAGGGAACATCAGCTATGACTGGTGAGGCACACCAATGAGTCACACATTGAAGGCCGTTGATAGAGTGGAATCAGCTTGCAAGTGATCCCCTTCACCACAAGGCCCACTTTCAAGGCTTTTTGGACTTGTGAGGGGCCAACCCGCCCCAAAATGGGCTCAAAATGGGCTCATTCTACCCGTTTGTGCACCCCAAATGGTCTAGGATGAGGTTTGGAAAAATGTGTTTTTGACCCATTTTTGACCCATTTTTGGTGCCAAAACAGCCCATTTTCAAGGCATTTTGGCATTTTCGGAGGGCCAAAATGGGCCACCACAAGCTCAAAATAGTCCAAAAACACTTGTTTTAGCATAACACATGGTGCAGGATCATTTTTGAAAAAAGTCATTTTTTGCCCCTGTTGGACCCTGTTGACCCATTTGGGCACCCACCTGTTTGGGCTTGAGCTTGCAGCTTGCCGTAGCCTGCTGGGGCTATGTATGGGGGTCTAGGCGTCCGTTTAGGCAATTCTGAGGGGTGGAAACCACAAAAAGTGGGGGGTTGCGGGTGGAGTAGGTGCCCTCGGAATCGCGTTTTGATCCATGTAGCCAAGGATATGGCCTGTTCTTGGTTTGTGGCTGTCGCCAGCCAATCTGCACAAAATTTGGGGCTTCTGGGGCCTTTTTGGGCCATTTCAAGGACATATGGTGGAGTTAGAGGGCCGCAAAGGGCTCGTTGACACGGGAAAGTCAAGCCGCACGTGGAGTGTACCCACCGTTTCCCTTCGTTTGGCCGTTTTGAATGTGTTCCAGGGCTGTTTTGGTCCAAAAATGGCTGTTTTTGGCCCTAAATTGCAGTTTTTGAAACTGAGGTCCGGCGCTTGCGACAGCTGTTCACGGCCGCCACCGTTGAGTTTCTGGCTCATACTTTGTGTGGTTGTCCCTCACACCCATACGTATCATCCACCAAAATTTCAGCCGAATCCGAAGCACCAAGACGGAGTTCTGATTTTTATCCATTTCGCGCGTGCTGCTGCTTGCTGCTGCTGCTGCTGCTGCTGCTAAACCTGGTAGGTCCATCCTAGACCCTAAAAAGGGTTATAAAACCAAGACTGGTTCCACCAGCTCGGTGACCCTAACCCTAACCTCCGCGATGCTCTGTCTGCTTGATAGTGTGTTTCTGAGGTTGAACCAGGTTTCCTATCGTTCAATTCATTCAACTATTTAAGTGTCCCCGACCCCTCCCCCCCCCCAATTGAAAGCCCGCCCACCCTATTGTAGTGTCAGGGCACCTGCCAAGGTATTTAGAACAGAAGCATTTACCATTTGCCGTCAAGGCAACGAGACAGTGGCTTTGATGACCTTTTTCTCAGGGCAGGGCCTTGCTTTTGCATCCCATTGTGTTGTTGTTAATGTATGGGCATGGTTCCTTGTATTCACGGCAATTCTATTCTTGTCTCAGGTGATTGGCACCTACTCAGGATTGTCCAGCACTCGGGATGGTGGTTACACTATGTTTGTGACATTGTTCGCACCCGTGAAATATGGTGTGGTGTCTGCATGATGCATCAGGGGGTGGGTGTGTGGCCACGTGTGTTTGTCCACATTTCAAGCAGTGTGCTTTGAGCCTTGGTGTCCCCTTCGTTGAGGGGGCTGTTGTGGTGCACTCCCATGTCACAAGGGAATTGGAAACCACTGAAAACACTCTGCCTGAAAGAAACAGTGATCCCGAAACCAGGAAAATGGACGGCTGCGAATCTTATGGGCAAAGTTGTAGTTGTATTTAGCCAGTCAGCCATTCTGCTGACCTTCGCGTGAAGATTCTCAGCAGGCATGCAGCTTAATTTGTTTTATGATTTGACCTCTTTCACAGTGCTGTAGGGGAATGCTATCCTTTGGGGTGACGGCCAAGGCATGTTTTGAACGCAAACAGTAACAAAACAGCCCATTGTTGTACCTGCCATAGTTGAATGGTAGTGTAATTGTGTGGCTGTGCATAGGTGCAGTTCTGAGACCCTGTCCATCGGAAAACGTGGTTATTCTGGGATCCTCTGTCCTTTGCTCCTTCCACTTCAACCGCACACTGGCCACACAGTCCTTAGGTGTGAGCTCTCAGCCAGATGCTAACTGATGCAAGCCGTAACGTCTACCTTCAGTTGGCTCACTTATCATGTATCATTATCATTGTGACATTTTGATGTTTTGTACTTGGTACGTCCAGAGGCAACATCATTGTGACAAAGTGCAGTCTTTGCAAGATGCAGTGTGTGGGGCTAAGTTTCAGGTACCCGCAATGGATGCTGCACGGGAGATACGTTTTTGTTGAGCCATGGGTTGTCACAGTGGTTGTGGTTGAGAGATACCGAAGAAAGATCAATGCATAGGTTGTGTTTGGCTGCCACCCACCAAGATTTGGGTTGTGTTACCCCCCAGAACAATAAAAAAGAAGAGTTTGATTCTTTTGGCTGTGGGGTGTTTTGCTGAACATCATATGATCAGATCAATTTGCAAGGTTTGATTAGGAAAAAAGGCCACACACCAGGCCAGTTTCCCAAGCGGGGAAAGATGGAAGGAAAAACCCCAATCTCTGGTTCTCAAATTGAGGATTTTGTTTGTTCCCTGGATGAGCCGCCCCCTCCCCCCCTCTGGCTCTCTAGCTCTCTAATTTGTTCTACCCAGCATCCAGGAATCAAGACCAGGAGTGGTAAACTAAGCACTGGAGGTATCTGGGGATCAGTGGGCCCTGCTCAATGGTTTCCTGTAATATGAAGTGATTCTGCTCATGAAATCTTAAGGTTGCTGTTGCACTGGAGATAATGGGGGATGTACAGTAGGTTGATGGAGGCTTCTGGAGATTGGATTGCACTGCAATGGACGTTGCTGAAGATTGCTGGGGGTTGTGGGAGGCTGCAGTGCAGGTTATGGAGGTTGCACTGTAGGCGGGGGGGGGGTTTACTTGGAGGCAACCTGATTGTGTTGCCCTTTTGTGCCTGGGGATGGAAGAAATGGTCAAAGTGTTACCACTTTATTGTTTGTTCCTCAAGGTTTCTTATGATTGGAGAATAAGCAAGACTGGTGTGACGAGGTGCTGTGTCACAACTGCAGCTGGTCATTCAAAGCACAGGTAAGGAAAAGGAGAGCCAATTTTAAATACATAACGTCTCAAGCTGTTATGTGCATACATGTCAAAAAAGTTGTATCGCATTAGACTGCACATCAGTACAGCACAGTGCAGTGCAACGCAGCGCATTGTATGCATTGTACTCTGTTTTCAAATGTATGTTTGTTTGTTTTGTTTTTTGACAAGCTATCTACATGACACATTGTTGATTGGACAGCCATTGCGAAACGTAACATTGAAAAGATTGTGTGTATATCGATTGCAAGTGACATTTCATACTCACTACATACAAGGTTTCAAGAACAAGGAGAGCAACTATTTAACTCTTACCAACTTCAATGCGCAAATATAAACAAGAAGTGAAGATTTCGCTAAGGAGGTACTTTGACACATGGATACACAACTTGACTTGAGCATGGAGAAACATGGGCATCTTGGCGTGACAAGTCGGAGAGATTACAAAGAAAACCACGACGATGTGCTTGAGAAGAGAAGAAACACAGGGTACATGTTCAGGAAGCATGTTTTGTGGGAGGTTACCAACAATCTTTTGGGTACATGGCACTCAAGGTCAACCAGGGTCGAAGGGTTCGTTGTTGTTTTTCAAAATTGCTCCGTACTACATCAAGGAGAGCAGATGTGCGCAGCTTGTTTCTTGGCGCAGCGAAACAGACCTATCTAGCAATATGGACTTTGGTGAACTCTTTGGTGTATGTGGATAGATGGGCTTTTTTTGCTTCATTGCAATTTTGGGGTTGCATTCCCCATTTTTTTCGGAACACATCAGTGCGAATCGGTGTATCGATACAGACTGGTAACACGTACATGCTACCCTGTATGTACCTTTGCTATCCCGCTGGTTGTGCGGATAGATGGGCTAGACTACTGTCCGATGATCAATAATTTACTTTCAAGCTATTGTCACGTGGTAGTCCGCAAGACGAACAACAAAAGCGAAAACACTTTTAAAGTAGTATAGGTCAATCGAATCAAGAACTATAGCGCGATGGTGAGTTTACGGTAGGATTCTGAAGATCAATTTAGAACGAGACAAGTTGGTAGAGAAAAATCTTCAATACCATGAGCGTGGTGATCACGTTGGGCCAGCCGTACTCACCACAACCGAATGTGTTGTACAAATAGAATAATGGACAATGCAAAGAGAAAATAACATTCTTGATGCACAAAGACATGTCAAACAACTTGCCGAGGCTCACTATATACATCATGTGGGTGATGCATCGCAAAGAGGGATGTTATACAGGCTATTTCTCTTTCAACATCTTCCTTGGCAGAGCGACATGGACACTTGAGATGCCTTGCGGCATGTGAAGAATTGATCAAGGAACAGTTGCAGCTTAGCATTGTGAGTTGTGGAGGAGAAGATGAACAAGGCAGCCAAAGTATCATGGAGATGCACCCCTCCACGGCGTTTTCTTCGTTGAAAGTAGGCCAAACTTCTTTATGTTTGACAACGGATGTATGGTTGTGGGGTAGCCAAGGTAAACGACCTTCGCCAACGAAGTTACAAGAGGGGAATGCAATTGCAATTCACTATACAAACTATCAATTGCTTAAATTGAATGACCTCAGCTTGGCCGAAAAGAGACTACTAAAGTATTTAGAGTTTGTACAAAGTAGATGGAGGGCCTTAAGGCAGTTGAGTTTCGGGATATGAATCCGAGAAAACACCTTAAGGCAATCAAACTTCGTTGAATAGGGCCTTCAGGCAAACGAACTTCATGAACGAAGTTCAGTCTCCTATAGGTAGCTGAATATTACGTAAAAAAAAGCCAAAAAGTTCAACTACCTTGAGGGCCAATACGGCTAGTCTCTTCAGGTAACTAGTTTATTCCTTGTATACAACCCAACTTCGCGAGACACCGCTCACTCTAATAAAACACACTCGTAAAGTACAATGAGCCCCGGGCCTGCTTCCCTAAAAACCATACTGGTATTTACAAAAATTCCCTGTTATGAAAATTGCCCAACAGTTACGCTTCAGCCCCGGCGTTCTGGTACGGTTCCCTGCCCTCTGCCCCCGACCCTACCTGCTTACAGTTAACGGTGCATGTACCAAAATGCTACTGTTTTCTGAGTTCAGACAATATTATCTGTTGATCTATAATGAATTGAGATGAAAATTTATCAGCCGGATGTGTTATTATAATTGGCGGAACATGGGATTTGCATTGCAAAATCCTAGGTTCGATTCCCGGATGCCATCCATGCAATTTCCTAAAAGCGATAAATCCATTTCAGCATGGGATGTTCCTAATCTATGACATTGATATAAAATGAGCTTTTGCATGATTTACAAATGTTTTTATATCAATTTATAAGGTTCAAAAAGGCTTTTGTACCATTCTTCTTGCAACCTTTTAGGTTGGTGTTTTGTTGACACATTGAATTGTCACTACTCAAGTGAGAGATCATTCCTGGAATTCACTGCATTGTTTGCGATTGAAAAGAGCCAAGGGAAATTTTAACACTGGTAGCATCACTATTCCATGGCTGGACTTACCTTGGATGATCTGGATCCTACTTATACTCCTGGGGCAGGACCTTCTGGCCACACTCTGTTGTATCCTCCTGATGGTGTGACTGGCATTGCGCCGGTTGATTTGAACACCTCTATGGGCACGTTGCAAAGACAGTTGTTTCAGCAAAATCAAGTTCTACATGACATGACGCAAGCGTTCGACGCACAGGTGCTTTCTCTGCAGGCTGAGCAGCAACGAGTTCAACAAGACAACGTCCACTTACTGCATCGCTTGAATACGTTACCCACTCCGATGTCTTGTGGATCTCCTTCGCGACTCGACTGTCCGACGTTCGGTTCTGAAGACGAGGCAGTGGACAGAAAGCTTGGTTTACACGAGTTTCACGCGTGGCGCGTGCAGGTCGTCGCGTGGCATGCAGAGAGTACGCTTGCAGTGTCGACACGCAATGTTCAGGTTTTTACGAAGCTACGAGGGCGTGCGGCGCGCGTTTTCGCTGCGAAGATGCCACTGGACGCGCTTCGTACTGATCAAGGCTTTCAAGGGCTACTTGGGATACTAGAGTGGGCGTACGGTGGAGATACTGTAGACAATATACTTTAGGCGGTTGTTGGGCTGCTGGAGTGTAAGCGAGGTGACAGTGACATGCTTACCTGGATTAATCGGCTTGATATGCTGGTCTATCGTCTTGCGAATTTTGGCATTGTCTTGGATGAGCGATTTTCGGGGACGCTGGCGTTGCTGAACTCCAACCTGAATGCGGATCAGCGGGCGATGGTAGTTGCGAGCACAGGTCGGTCGTTGGTTTTCTCGCAGGTGCTGGTCGCTATGAGACAGCTTTTTCCAGGCGCGTCGACGTCGAGACCAATCGATTGCATGTTTGGGGCTGAGGCGCAGCGGCGGGGGAACAACAAAACACCAACCGGAAATAAGGTTAATGCGCAGAGTGGGTCCCGGGTTACCTGCTGGAAGTGCGGGAAGCGTGGGCATGTTCAACGTGATTGTCCTGAGAAGACGACGTCAGCTTCGACCTTGATGGCACAAGAGGCGTTGACGGAAGAGGAAGGGTCCTCGCGTGCGGTGCCAACCGCTGAGAGCAAGTCGGGTGGGGCTGGCATGCGTGAGGTTTTCTCGGTGGTTGGTCATGACACCGATGCTGATTTGTTTCACAACCCTGGTGTGTGTTTGACGGCGCAGTCTGGTTCATTGTCTTCTCCACTTTACAAGCTTTGCTCCGAATCTTTGGGTCGTGGGATCATTGATCTTGGGTGTACCGACACGATGTGTGGGGAATTTTGGCTCGATCACTATCTGCGCAAGCTTGGACCAGATGGCTGTGATGTTCGTCGGAGTGACACCAATGCGTGGTTTGTGTTTGGGGACGGTGGCACGAAGTCAGCGCTCTACAGCGTCCACTTACCAGTACAGATTGGTGGTCGCGTGCAGTTCTTACGTACGCACGTGGTTTCTGGGGAAACACCTTTGTTGATTGGCCGTCGATCTATGGCGAGAATGCGCATGACGATTGACGCGGCGAACAACACGGTTACTGTAAACTTGGGTGCTCGCGATTTTACGATTCGTTGTGATGTCTCTTCGTCCGGACATCTGGTGTTGTCTCTTTGGGATTCATCGCATCGTGCGTCGTTGTGACTAGCTTCCCTGCCGGTTGGACACTCGTATTCGATGTTCGCTGCTGAGTCTTGGGGCGATGAACGGCTGGCGCGCAAGGAATTGCTGGCCTTACATACCAAGCTCGGGCATGCAGCGTTTCCTCATCTGTTTGAACAGTTGGCTCTGGCGTATCCGGATGGAGATGCCTCTCTTCTTCGGTCTGTCGCACGGGGATTGGTATGTGAATCCTGTGAAAAGCGGAAGAAGGCACCAAGGCGTCCTTTGGTGGCCATGCCCAAGGAATCGCATTTCAATTACGAGACGGGTGCGGATCTCTGGTATCTTCGGGGACAGCCTGTTTTGCACGTCATCTGTTTGTTCACTCGCCTCCGACATTGTTCTGTTCTTCGTGACAAGTCCGCTCCACACGTGTGTCATTCGTTGTTGCATCTGTGGGTCAAGTACTATGGTCCTCTGGTGCTGTTGTACACTGATTTGGGGAAGGAGTTTGACAATGAGCTCATCAGGATGTTTGCTGAGCGTTATGGCATTACGCTGCACTATGCGCCGGCTGGTTCACATTGGTCTTTGGGAGGTGTGGAGAGGCACCATTATCAACTGAGACATACCGTGGAGTTACTTCTGGAGGCGGATGACACTCTGTCATTGCAAGATGCGTGTGATGTGGCATGCATGTTGTTGAACTATCATCCTATGCCGGATCGAGGCTTTTCACCTCAGCAATTGGTGTATGGCGTGTATTCACGCTGGCCTGATTTTGTGGCCGCGAAGTTGCCTCCTCTGGCCGAAACACCTGTGCCTTCTGATCATGTGGGCCACTACATGGTGAAGTTCTTGGATGCTATGTATCATGCACGGGAGAAATTTCATGCAGCGGATGTTCGTAGTAAGAAAAAGTGCTTTTCCATTGCTTTGAGGCATACTCTAGTTGTATTAGAGATGCACTGAGCATCCATGCATTTTAATCTTAGTATTGGTCCAACCAAAACTGGTGATAACACATTTTGACCTATGGAACCAAACACCCAATCAGGATATGGAGTGGACCCCTTAATCCCCTTTCAATGTGAAGTAAAACATCTTTTCCTGAGTTGACTGAGCACTGACATACCTAAGGTAGAGCCTATGGATTTATCTATGTTTTTCCATGAATTCTTAGCTATCCTAGTGGTATGCACCCTAGGGGGCTGGGCACCTCTTTTTGAGAGGTCCTGGGTTCAATTCCTGGTCAGCCTAGCTAAGTAGGAAGATGCCATGTGACATGGCAGTGACCTCATCGCCACATACCATGCCACCTCAGCACATATGGGACCCAAAAAAAAGAGTGCACATCTCCTAAGATGGCACTATGGAGAGAGAGTGAGCCTGAGGCAGTTTTCTAACTCTTTTCCTAAAACATTTCAGCTATCTTTGTTAATATGCATTCATTTGTGACCTGAGCTGTAGTTTCTGTGAATATTCAATCATCTTTCACTGTTTACACTGCAGCCCTTCATGCTTTGATCCTGAATCCTCTTCTCTTTGCATACTATTGGCTTGGGCTATCCTGGGGTGACTTGGAGTGGCTGTATTTCATCAAAACAAAAGCTTTTCATCTCCAAAAGCAAGCAGCAGGAATCCCTACACCAACAGCAAGCAGCAGGAGAGGCAAAACACAGTGCTGAAAACACTATAAACTTTTCTGGTAGCAAGAGGCAGCCTGTCTCGGTGCACCGGCAGCGATCCCGCGCCGTACAACCAGTGCTCCGAGCAGGCAAATATAAGCAGAAGGGCGGATTAAGATGGATCCAGGAAGAGTGGACGCCGACGTGAAGACAGCGCCAGCGCCTGAGGCACCGGCCAGGCCGGCGCCTGACGCTGTACCTTCGGTGGAGCCCCTACATGGGCCAGTGGATACGGCGGAGGACTCCCTGGATGGCCTCCCGACGGCCTTCGGGGCCCTGTCCGTCGAGGAGGTGGTGGCGCAGCCTGCAAAAAGGAAGAGAGAGAGCGAGAAGGATGCTGGAGACGGAGCAGACGAAGGAGAGGAGCAAGGGCCAGACCCGACGGATGTCCCTACCTTCGAAGGCGCACCAAGCGCTTCTGGCCTCCATGCATCACCCTCTCCCATAACCACCACACTCCCAGCCGCCGCAACATCCACTTCCACAACCAACCCGCCTATGGCAGAGGGCACAGGCTTTACTGGCATGCCTCACTACCCCGCCTATGGCATGGGCCCACCTACCACTGCGCTCCTTGAGGCAACTACTGCCAGTGAGCCGGTGGCTTCCAGCTCTGCGCCGCGATGGTATGCGGCTGACCATCCCCATCCACTCCACGCCACTAGAACCTACATGGAAGTTCCTGGGTATGCTCCTGGGTATGCACCTGGGTATGCACCCTTGAGTGGGTTGAGGAGAGGACCAGAGTCTCTGGGAGGCACGAGTAGAGGATCGGGAAGATCCTCCAACAGGTCCCTGACGCGGTTGGAGATCAACGAGGTGCTCCAAGGAGCCACTTCGAAAATCGTGAGCGACCTCACGCAAGAGATCAGGGAGAAACTGGAGCCCCTGATGATCCCGTCCCATGCGTCACCTACGACGGTGGGAATGTCACCCCACCGAGTACAGGCTAACCACCTGGTGGCAGGGTTGACTAATACCCTGGGGAGCCTGAGGAGCCGACCGATGCCGACTCCTGCAGCAGTACCGAGAAGTCCATTCGTCCCGAGAACGGCCCAGCCGCCCTACAGCCACGTGACGAACTCGACGAGGGCCGAGCTGGACCAGCTGGGGCTGACAGCCTTAAGGGCTATGGTGGACGTGGAGCCTTATGGCTCCAGTGATCTTGGCGGAGACCCCTCCGACGACGAGCCGCCGTCGATGGACTCTTCTTCGCCCTCAGACGACGAGGACCCTGAGGACCCCGAGGACCCCAAGGGTAAGAAGAACAAGAAGAAGAAGAAGAAGAAGAAGACCCGACGCCCTGAAGGACGCCGAGCTCAGGAGGCGAAGGCTATTGCCACCTCCAAGATAGTGGTGAACCTGCCTGAGTTCACAGGCAAGGACCTCAGCGAGTTCGCTGAGAACTTTGGCCGGTTCCTACGACTGACCGGCCAAACCCACGCGAGTGGGCGAGTGAAGTGCGATCTGCTCCTGCAGTGCTGCAAGACCAAGTACCTGGAGAAGCAGGTCAGGCAGATCGTCACTAACTCCGCCACCTTTGCCGATGTGTTGGTTGCCCTGGAGAGGCAGTACCCAACCTACGAGACCGACCTCTCCATCAGGGCCGAGATCCAGAACCTGCCCGTGCTCCCCAACAACCCCAAACCTGGCAGGGTCTCCGAGCTGTTGGCTGACCTGGATCACTGGGCTGGACGACTGACGCCCGGTTCCTACAGTAGCGACGACCTGCTGTTCTGGTTGTGCGCCAAGCTCCCCCGAGAGCTATGGGACGAGTGCCGTTTGACGGCTGAGCGCAAGGCTAGATCCCTCCGCTACGAGGATCTATGCGTGGTGCTCCTGGAGATGGCGCTGGAGAAGGAGAGCGACCAGCACTTGAACAACTACCGTCCTGGTGGTGGAGGTTCTGGAGGCAAAGGGTACCAAGGGTCCCGACCTGGGCAGGGGACTACCCCCAAACACGCCCACGCCCGTCTAATGGAGAACGTGAAGGAGCTATTCTGGTGTGATGCCAGAGATGAGCAGGGCCACCTGCAGCACGCCTCTGACTGCGAGCAGCAAGACTGCTTCGTCGTCCAGGGGAAGCAGCAGGAGAAGATCACCGGCGCCAAAGTGAAGCTGCCGGATCATTACCGCTGCACCATCACGTGTGCATTCTGCGGTAAGCGGAAGCACTACGAGGATGAGTGCTACCATAAGCAACGCCTATCGGCGAAGCTTAAGGGGGAAGATCCTCGCAAAGGCTCAGGCAAAGGTGGAGGCAAGGCCAAAGGCAACGACTCCGGCAAGGGCAAGTCGAAAGGACGTGGTCAAGGTGGTCAAGACAGGGGTCAAGGTGGACGAGGAGGAGGCGCTAACCGCCAGAACGACAACAAGAACAAGGACAAGAACGGAGGTAACCCCAACCCTAATCCAGGGGGGAACTCCGAGCCCTCTGGAGGGCAGTCTGGACCTACCACACGCTCACAGACGCAGGCCCAGCAAGAACAAGGAGCCAAGCGTGAGCATGAAGGTGGTGATGACGGCAACGCCAAGAAGAGAAGCCGTTTCATGAGGATGGCCCGCAAATTGCGGAACAAGGGGTTCGAGGTGACCTGTCCCGCGGAATTCTGACGGGGACGCTCTGGTGGCACCCAAGACCTGGTGTTTTGGGTACGTATCCGACTAGGGGGACGTGAATACCTGGGGGTACTGGATACTGGCGCCACAATATCTATAGTGGCCAAGAAAATTTTACCTTGTGGGAGCCTGAAGAACACCATGACCACCGCCGCTATACGCATGGGGGATGGACATGTGGTGCACAGCTGCGGGGACTGTGAAGTGGAGGTACCTATGGGCTCTAGAACTATCGCCCATCGGTTCTATGTGATGGACACTGAGGCATTCCACTTTGTACTGGGTACTGACTTCTTCGTGCAGCACTCCCAGATACAATCCCTGACGCTGCAAGCGCCCTACCTCCTGTACGTGGACCACGGCAGTGGCAGAGAGTCTGTGCCACTGGAGCAGTCGGAACATACCTCGAGTTACCTGAGACTATCGAAGGAGGAGCCCTCGAACATGATGGCGGCCTCCAAAACTGAGGACTATCAACTATTGGGGGAAGTCCTAGACAGAAAAGTTTATAGCGTTTTCAGCACTGTGTTTTTGCTTCTCCTGCTGCTTGTTGTTGCTGTAGGGTGTCCTGCTGCTGGTTTTGGATGATGAAAAGCTTTTGTTTGTTGAAATACAGTAAAGCCAACTCAATCCAGGATAGCCCAAGCCAACAGTATGCAAAGAGAAGGTAATTCAGGATCAAAGCATGAAGGGCTGCAGTGTAAACAGTGAAAGATGATTAGATATTCACAGAAACTGCAACTCAGGATACAAATGAATGCATATTCACAAAGATAGCTGAAATGTTTTGGGAAAAGAGTAAGAAAACTGCCTCAGGATCACTCTCTCTCCATAGTGCCATCTTAGGAGATGTGCACTCTTTGTTTTGGGTCCCATATGTGCTGAGGTGGCATGGTATGTGGCGATGAGGTCACTGCCATGTCACATGGGATCTTCCTACTTAGATGGGATCTTCCTACTTAGTTAGGCTGACCAGGAATTGAACCCAGGACCTCTCAAAAAGAGGTGCCTAACCCCCTATGGTGCATACCACTAGGGCAGATAAGTATTCATGGAAAAACATAGATAAATTCATAGGCTCTACCTTAGGTATGTCAGTGCTCAGTCAACTCAGGAAAAGATGTTTTACTTCTGATTGAAAGGGGATTAAGGGGTCCACTCAATATCCTGATTGGGTGTTTGGTTCCATAGGTCAAAATGTGTTCTCACCACTTTTGGCTGGACCAATACTAAGATAAAAATGCATGGTTGCTCAGTGCATCTCTAATACAACTAGAGTATGTCCTAAAGCAAAGGAAAAGCACTTTTTCTTACTCCCCCCTTGTGCTGTGGTGGCCACCACTGTCGCATTTTAGGAAAAAGGGAATTTTTCTTGGCCTTTCCTTGGTTTCCACATCTACTTTAAAATACCTACAGTCTCCCTCACACTGAAAAATGGGCGCTCACCATGGCTGGCGTCCTTTTGCTGCTCTGATTGTACAGTTTCCTACAGAAGACTCAGCGCTCTTGGCGCTGCCGGGGCTCCTGTGGCTTGGTTGGGTTAGATTGGGAGCATGCCAAACATGTGCATATGCATCCCTTCCTCCAAGACGCAGCGTCGACACAACCCAAACGCAAGACACATTATACACACTCGCATGGGTTCTCGTAAACCTGCTGGCGACCTGTGACCTGTCTTAGGGCGTAGGGAGTCGAAAAGAAATTAATTTGCCCCTTGGTGGGGTCTTGCTTCTGCTCAGTCTCTCCAGGCACCTGCGTTTCGGCCCGAACACGGCCTACTCAGCGAGGCTGCGCGTGGGTATCTGCAGAGGCAGGAATGGGAGAATTATGGACGAATCCACGCAAAAACGAAGCGACGACACCAAAATCCGTCAAATGACGGCGCAGAATTTTTCTGAAACGACACACCTGAGCAGAATCCAATTGTGCATCTTCAGCACATTTTTATAGAAATTATAGTCATCTCTGGATTTTTTAAATCCAGAAATTCATACGTACAAAATGGCGGCGCGCAGGAGCGGCTCCTAGCGAAGCGCCGGAAAATGGAAAAATAATGGAATTATAAACGTATGTATCACGTAGTCTTGAAAATGACGAGACACACATTAATAAACAAACATACAGTTTCCACCCACACTAATAGAAGCTTCAAAAATTCAAGAATTCGAAAATCAATTGAAAAGACTTCAATGAATCAGGTATAAACTACAGGTATGCTCGTCTTGCATGCCGCATACACATTGCTCGTCTCGTGTCTCCGTGAACGAGTCGTGTAGCAGCGTTAACAACGATAACCACGATAGGACGCGGTAGAGGGATTGATTAGTAAGATTGCAGATGATTAGCGGTCAGATCAGGGTGATTAGTCATACACACAAGTGCATAGCAACGTTCTTCGCGTGCGCCCCTTTCGTTTTCTCTCCTTGCTTCACTTCCCAGCGGTAGGTAAGGTAGGTACGCCCAGGCGGGGCCACCCCCTGGTGGAGTCAAGATTGTTGTGGAGATGGGCAGGTTTGCCCAACGTGATTGTGCATAGTCGTGCATGCACACACGCATTAAAGGGTAGGCGACGCGAAGTGCGCACGGTAAACCTTGTTTAGGCTACCCAGGGGCTCCTCGGTACGTTCTTTAAGAGAACCTGAGGAGTCCCTTAACGCTTGCTTGCTTGATAAGGGTAGCTGCTCCATGCAGCGTGTTTGCGGACAGCGTATTGTAGGGCACACTGAGAAGGGTATAATACCTGGAGTGTGCCTTGGTTCCTCCGCCGCAAACGCCCTTTCATTTGCCTTTGTTTTACAGGTGGGCAGGTAGGGTGAGTGGTGCAGCAGCATTTTTTTTTTATGCCCTGCTAAACAGGGGCGCAGATCACACAAACAAGTAACTCCGCTCCGCCTGTGGCAGAGCAGGGAGTCCGACTTCATCGACATCTGCGCCTTGCACACGAGAGCACTCCTTCCCTCCAAGCCCTTGCAGGGGAAACGCGTTGTGGCGTCCCCTGTGAGGCCACAGTTGCTTAGTAGCGCTGTGTTCTCTTGTCATTTCACAGGTGGGTCGCTAGGACCCTCGAGAACTTCCTCTTCGCAACGCCAAGTAGAGTGTGCGTGTAGGAGTGGTAGTCCTGCGTGGGGGCTAGAGCCAGTTGCCCAGCGCTCGCCCACCAGGATGGTGCCACTGTAGGGTGTGTAGGACCTGTAGGGGGCGTGTCACTGTCCCACCCTTTTCCTGCAATTTTAGCTGGGTTGGTGGGCTGTGACAGTGGGTTAGGCTAGTGTTTTTGGCCACGTAGCAAACAGGCGTTTTGCATGCCTTCATAGCTTTTGGCCACCCCTCCTTTTAGTAGACAGGTAGGTAGGGAAAACAATACCTGGATTAACACTCTGGGTATTCCCCCAAGGTTTTGCGCCAGCACAGAAATTGGGCGCATAGGGGAGGGGAGACCCGGGGCGTACCCCGTGGCATCAATAAGCCAACCCTCCAGGTTTAGCAAGGGCGCAGACTTGGGTATAATTAGGACACCACTTCTGCGGCTTGCTCTCAGGACCTTAGGACTAGCACACTCACACATACGCTTTGGCAGGTAAGGGTAAGGTTCAGTCCCTAGCTTTAGTCTTGGAGGCAAGCGCCTCAGCGAGCCTCAGTAACTCACCAAGGTTGTTCTGGGACAAGTAGTCAACCAGAACTGAGTTTAGGCGTCCCTCAGGTAGAACAAATGCAGAGAAGGGCTCCCAGGTGGCCTCTTCGACTCCAAACCCTTCCCAGAGGGTGAGGAAGCGCCAACCCTGGCGATAGCGGTGGCGTAGGACAGACTTCACCAGGTAGAAGCCGTCCTTAGCCATTTCCTCGGCGTTCATGTCGGGGAGTTCACCTTCAACTTCCATAGGGCTGGCAGCCCCTTGTAGGTCCAGAGCGGCGATTTCCTCGTCGTTCAGCTCCCACTCCTCCCCACAGAGGTCTTCAGGATCATGGTAGCGCTTCAGGTGTTGAGCGGCGCACACCAGGGTCCCCCCTAGACGGGGAGAACACCGCACGGTGATACGGTGCCCATCCACAGATAGGATCTTGTACGGCCCGAAGTATGGGTCATCGCTGGTAGAGCGTGGCCAGGCGGGTAGTCGACTGTGGTGCACCAGCACCCAGTCCCCTTCTTGGTAGCTGGCTGGTACACGGTGCTTGTTCTTCTTGTTCCACTGACGTTCCCTCACTCTCTGGAGCATAGCCTTGGCCTTGTCCACCTTCGCTTGTTGCTCTTGGACCCATTCACCCACAGAAGAATGGGTGTCCTCTGGATAGGGGGCATGTAGGAACCATGCCGGGCGCCCCATGAATAGCTCATGTGGCGAGTAGCCAGTAGCTGAACTCTCTTGGGAGTTCATCATCAAGGATATGACGGGGAGTAGTCTCACCCAGTCTCTGGTGCGTTCAGTTTTGCACCATATCCTGACGTTCTCCTTCAGGACACGAATCTGTCGCTCACATAGGGGGTTGCTCGTGTGAGAGTAGGGAATCCCCGTAGACACCTGGACATTGAGGGACCTCAGGACCCTCTTGTACCAGCCAGTATCTGAGCGTACTCGTACGTCCTCATCGGAGTTGATCTCCTCGGGCGCCCCATAGACACAAAACCACTCCTCCAGGAGTATCTTGAGAGTGTCCTCTCCGGTAATGTGCTTGGTACATGGGAACACCCTGGTAAACCTGGTCAACCCACAGGTTACCACGAGGGCGAAGTCATAGCCCCCGAACTTCGGCATCTCCGTGTAGTCCACGTATAGAACACTGTTAGCACAGTGAGGGATGGGCAGGGTCGAGTAGAGACCTCTGTCCCTGATATCCCCTGGTTTACAGGACCTGCACGGGCACTTGTCCACGATAGGCAGGAGCGTCTTCCGCAGCTGGTCCTCAGTCCACGTAGTGTGGAACCACTGCTTGAACAGCCTCAGGGTACGGTCAGCACCCACATGACCACTGGACTCATGGGTCCACTTCAGCAACGCTGGGACTCGGTCACTAGGCACCACGATGCGGTCCTCGTGCCAGAGGTAGCTCTTGTCCCGCTTCCACTGGTCTTGGTTGACCAGGAGGGGTTCAAGGCGTTTCTCCAGGCGCCGGTAGATATCCCCAAACTCCTGTAGGTACTCCGATTGTTGGAGTCCATCCAGGGGGCGTATCATGGTCATGTTCAGGTCCAGGTGTACGTCCATACGGCTGAACGCTTCCTTAGCCAGCGCTTCAGACCGGGCACCAATCAGGGCGTCGAAGTTGTTGCGGCTGATGTAGTCGGCACACTCGTTCTTCACTCCCTGGATATGGTGTACCGTCAGCCGTAGTTGACTGAGGTACGTCCACCAGCGACGTAGCTTGGCCTTCTCAGGTGGGGGGCCCTTCTGGAAACTGCGGACCGGTTCTTGGTCGCACAGCCAGACCACAGGGTTACTCCCCAACAGTCGTGCTTGTGAGGATAGCACCAGCATACCCGCGAGCAGTTCCTGCTCATAGGTGGAGTAGTTCCCCCTGGCCTGGTTCCACTTCCAGTTCCGGTGGCCCAGAGGTACTAGGACCCACTTGTCGTCAGGGTAGCTGTGCTTGAGGGTTCCATCTCGGTTGAGACCTTCCGTCCCCCATTGGGAAATGGCCGAGTCGAACTCCTCCTTCTCTAGTGCTTGCCATTGGAACAACGTTCCACCACCGCCCACATTGCTGGCGTCGGTCACCAGGATAATCTCCCCTTGTGCCCTAGGCACGCCCAAGCACTTAGCGTTGGCTACCTTGTCTTTGAGCTCGTCAAACGCTTGTTGCTCTTGTGGGCCCCAGCGCCAAGTAGTACTCTTCTTGATCAAGTCAGTCAGTACCGCGCTGGTGTAGGTGAAGTTTTTGATGTGGTGGCGATAGAAGTTGCACGCCCCAATGAAACTGCGTACATCATGAAGTCCTTTCTTGGGGTCTTCGTGTCGTACCTTGGCATCCATCAGGGGTTTGGCCTTAGAGGCCGCTGGGGTCCACCACCCATAGCCAACGTCAAACCCCAGGTACTGCATGGTCTCCTGCATGAACTCACACTTCTCCAGCTTGAGTCGTGTGTGGTTCTCCTGGCAGACCGCAAAGAACTCACCCAAGAGGATTAGGTGATCCTCCTGGGTATTGGTCCCGAGGCATACATCGTCGATGTGAGCCTCCATCTGGGCCCCACGGGATATGAGCTCCTGCACCTTAGGTCTCCTTCGTAGGATGGACAAGATCTTGTTCATCAGCTCTTGGAACAGAGCGGGGGCGTTAGCCACGCCAAACGGCATGACTTTCCACTTGAATACCCTCCCCTGAGGGGTGATGAAGGCCAGTAGTTCCTGCGCGTTGGGCGTCAGGTCCACTTGCCAGAATCCACTTCGCTTGTCCATCTTGGTCTTGTAGCGACAGGAGGCTATCTTCTCCAGGGTAGACTCCATATTGGGAATGGACCCTGAGTGGTTCAGCGTCTTCTTGTTCAGCTCTCCATAGTCCACTACCAGCCGTTTGGCTGTAGACCCAGGTTTAGCCACCAGGAAACAGGGGCTGCAGTGTAGGGGGTAGTCCCCATCCTTGTACTCCAGGACTAGGCCAGCGTCGATACATTCTTGTATCTGTCGCTCAATCTCGTCGGCCTGCTCTTTAGGAGCTGGATAGGGTCTCCTCCGGATCTTGTGACCCACGAACTCGGGTTTCAGCTTGAGGTCCATCTGTACCAGCTTGTCGCATGAGGCTGGAGGGGGTAGTTCTCCGAACACCTCCAGATAGGTCCTTATCAGCTTTTGTACCCGCGGGTCCAGTACCTTGATCTTGTCCTCCATATCCTCGTCGGAGTGTAAGTTGCTTGCCCCTTGAATAGAAGTCGGGAGGTGGTCCTCCACCGACTCTTCGCCCGCGGTAGCATCCTTCAGCCCTTGGTAGGCATACAGAAGGTCTTGCTCAACCATCTCCGGTGGACGATGGCAACATAGGCACGCTTTAGGGGGTTCACATACACATTCCTCCGAGAGGTCGTCCTCATCTGGGGTCCTCACATGGGCACCCCATACGCTCTTCATGAGCTTGAGATCTACCTCCCTTTGCCAGGTGGTGATCTTCTGTTCGAGGTCCTCCATCAGTTGGGATAGGTCTCCCATACGTCCTTGCTTCAGTGGCCACGAGCTGCGGGTAGGCTTCGCGTAGCATAGCTTTTTCGCCACCAACTTCCTCTTGGAATCCACATACTCCCTGAGCCTGGATCGAGGGTCCAGCTCTTCATCCACGGGGTCTTCCACCCTCATGGAGAGTAGGGGTTTTAGTGGGGCGACGTACTCGGCGTTCTCCACTTCTTCCACCGCAGTCTGCACGAAGAAGGCGTCGTGCTCAGTTTCGTCGTCTGAGTGGATAGAGCTAGGTAGCTCAGATAATCCACACTCAGAGACTCCATCAGGAACAGGTACATGACAGGGAGAGTTGGGGGCGTTGGTGTCAGTCACGACGTACTCATCTCCTCCGGGTGTAGTTTCAACAGCATCTTGAGGTCGTAGACGATCCTTCAAGTCACCCAAGGCGAGTCCATCGCTTTCTCGTTGTATAGCCTGGACCAGAGTAGGGTCCAGGTCTTCCCAGGGGATGGTGGTAAGACTTCCGTCCACCACGCTGAGCATACTCCCCCATCCGGGCTTCCCAATGGGCGTCTTGCGTCCCAGAGGCACGTAGATGGCCTCATCAGGTAACCGCACAGAGCTGATAGTCAGCTTGTCAAGGAGGGTTCGCCAGTACTCGTTGCCCCCATGGGCTCCCCAATCGGGGGAACACAGGACCATACGGGAACGTTCCAAGGCCACCTTGGTCAGCACCTTCCCCAGTTCACTGAATCTGGGGTTCCCGTAGGCCATCCCGAAAGAGGGCCAGTAAAATTTGTAGGTGCAGTTCTTCCCCTTGCTGCAGTATAGGTCCAGTACATGCTGCTTGTCGCTGGCGAACAGTTCCACACTTAGGTCTTCTCGAGAGTAACCCAACTCCTTCAGACCTTGGTCTAGGACTTCCCCCAATAGTTGATAGTCCTCAGTTTTGGAGGCCGCCATCATGTTCGAGGGCTCCTCCTTCGATAGTCTCAGGTAACTCGAGGTATGTTCCGACTGCTCCAGTGGCACAGACTCTCTGCCACTGCCGTGGTCCACGTATAGGAGGTAGGGCGCTTGCAGCGTCAGGGATTGTATCTGGGAGTGCTGCACGAAGAAGTCAGTACCCAGTACAAAGTCGAAGGCATCAGTGTCCATCACATAGAACCGATGGGCGATAGTCCTGGAGCCCATAGGTACCTCCACTTCGCAGTCCCCGCAGCTGTGCACCACATGTCCATCCCCCATCCGTATAGCGGCGGTGGTCATGGTGTTCTTCAGGCTCCCACAAGGTAAAATTTTCTTGGCCACTATCGATATTGTGGCTCCAGTATCCAGTACCCCCAGGTATTCCCGTCCCCCTAGTCGGATACGTACCCAAAACACCAGGTCTTGGGTGCCACCAGAGCGTCCCCGTCAGAACTCCGCGGGACAGGTCACCTCGAACCCCTTGTTCCGCAATTTGCGGGCCATCCTCATGAAACGGCTTCTCTTCTTGGCGTTGCCGTCGTCACCACCTTCATGCTCACGCTTGGCTCCTTGTTCTTGCTGGGCCTGCGTCTGTGAGCGTGTGGTAGGTCCAGACTGCCCTCCAGAGGGCTCGGAGTTCCCCCCTGGATTAGGGTTGGGGTTACCTCCGTTCTTGTCCTTGTTCTTGTTGTCGTTCTGGCGATTAGCGCCTCCTCCTCGTCCGCCTTGACCCTTGTCTTGACCACCTTGACCACGTCCTTTCGACTTGCCCTTGCCGGAGTCGTTGCCTTTGGCCTTGCCTCCACCTTTGCCTGAGCTTTTGCCAGGATCTTCCCCCTTAAGCTTCGCCGATAGGCGTTGCTTATGGTAGCACTCGTCCTCATAGTGCTTCCGCTTACCGCAGAATGCACACGTGATGGTGCAGCGGTAATGATCCGGCATCTTCACCTTGGCGCCGGTGATCTTTTCCTGCTGCTTCCCCTGGACAACAAAGCAGTCTCGCTGCTCGCAGTCGGAGGCATGCTGCAGGTGGCCCTGTTCATCTCTGGCATCACACCAGAATAGCTCCTTCAGGTTCTCCATTAGGCGGGCGTGGGCGTGTTTGGGGGTAGTCCCCTGCCCAGGTCGGGACCCTTGGTACCCTTTGCCTCCAGAACCTCCACCGCCAGGACGGTAGTGGTTCAGGTGTTGGTCGCTCTCCTTCTCCAGCGCCATCTCCAGGAGCAGCACGCATAGATCCTCGTAGCGGAGGGATCTAGCCTTGCGCTCAGCCGTCAGACGGCACTCGTCCCATAGCTCACGGGGGAGCTTGGAGCACAACCAAAACAGCAGGTCGTCGCTGCTGTAGGACCCGGGCGTCAGTCGTCCAGCCCAGTGGTCCAGGTCCGCCAACAGCTCGGAGACCCTGCCGGGTTTGGGGTTGTTGGGCAGGACGGGCAGGTTCTGGATCTCGGCCCTGATGGAGAGGTCGGTCTCGTAGGTTGGGTACTGCCTCTCCAGGGCAACCAACACGTCGGCAAAGGTGGCGGAGTTGGTGACGATCTGCCTGACCTGCTTCTCCAGGTACTTCGTCTTGCAGCACTGCAGGAGCAGGTCGCACTTCACTCGCCCACTCGCGTGGGTTTGGCCGGTCAGTCGTAAGAACCGGCCAAAGTTCTCAGCGAACTCGCTGAGGTCCTTGCCTGTGAATTCAGGCAGGTTCACCACTATCTTGGAGGTGGCAATAGCCTTCGCCTCCTGAGCTCGGCGTCCTTCACGGCGTCGGGTCTTCTTCTTCTTCTTCTTCTTCTTCTTACCCTTGGAGTCCTCGGGGTCCTCAGGGTCTTCGTCATCCGATGGCGAAGAAGAAGTCATCGAAGGCGGCCCATCATCGGAGGGGTCTCCGCCTAGATCACTGGAGCCATAAGGCTCCACGTCCACCATAGCCCTTAGGGCTGTCAGCCCCAGCTGGTCCAGCTCGGCCCTCGTCGAGTTCGTCACGTGACTGTAGGGCGGCTGGGCTGTCCTCGGGACGAATGGGCTTCTTGGTACTGCTGCAGGTGTCGGCATCGGTCGGCTCCTCAGGCTCCCCAGGGTATTCGTCAACCCTGCCGCCAGGTGGTTAGCCTGTACTCGGTGGGGTGACATCCCCACTGTCGTAGGTGACGCATGGGACGGGATCATCAGGGGCTGCAGTTTCTCCCTGATCTCTTGCGTGAGGTCGCTCACGATTTTCGAAGTGGCTCCTTGGAGCACCTCGTTGATCTCCGACCGCATCAGGGACCTGTTGGAGGATCTTCCCGATCCTCTACTCCTGCCTCCCAGAGACTCTGGTCCTCTCCTCAACCCACTCAGGGGTGCATACCCAGGTGTACACCCAGGAGCATACCCAGGAACTTCCATGTAGGTTCTAGTGGCGTGGAGTGGATGGGGATGGTCAGCCGCATACCAACGCGGCGCAGAGCTGGAAGCCACCGGCTCACTGGCAGTAGTTGCCTCAAGGAGCGCAGTGGTAGGTGGGCCCATGCCATAGGCGGGGTAGTGAGGCATGCCAGTAAAGCCTGTGCCCTCTGCCATAGGCTGGTTGGTTGTGGAAGTGGATGTAGCGGCGGCTGGGAGTGTGGTGGTTATGGGAGAGGGTGATGCATGGAGGCCAGAAGCGCTTGGTGCGCCCTCGAAGGTAGGGACAGCCGTCGGGTCTTGCCCTTGCTCCTCTCCTTCGTCTGCTCCTTCTCCAGCATCCTTCTCGCTCTCGTTTCCTCTCTTCCTCTTCACAGGCTGAGGCTGAGAGACCATTTCCTTCACCGACAGGGCCCCAAAGGCCGTCTGGAGGCCATCCAAGGAGTCCTCCGCCGTATCCATTGGCCCATGTAAGGGCTCCACCGAAGGTACAGCGTCAGGCGCCGGCCTTGCCGGTGTCTCTGGCGCTGGCGCTGTGTTCACCTCGGCGTCCACTCTTCCTGGATCCATCTGAATCCACCCTTCTGCTTATGTTTGCCTGCTCGGAGCACTGGTTGTACGGCGCGGGGTCGCTGCCGGTGCACAGAGACAGGCTGCCTCTTGCTACCAGAAAAGTTTATAGTGTTTTCAGCACTGTGTTTTTGCTTCTCCTGCTGCTTGTTGTTGCTGTAGGGTGTCCTGCTGCTGGTTTTGGATGATGAAAAGCTTTTGTTTGTTGAAATACAGTAAAGCCAACTCAATCCAGGATGGCCCAAGCCAACAGTATGCAAAGAGAAGGTAATTCAGGATCAAAGCATGAAGGGCTGCAGTGTAAACAGTGAAAGATGATTAGATATTCACAGAAACTGCAACTCAGGATACAAATGAATGCATATTCACAAAGATAGCTGAAATGTTTTGGGAAAAGAGTAAGAAAACTGCCTCAGGATCACTCTCTCTCCATAGTGCCATCTTAGGAGATGTGCACTCTTTGTTTTGGGTCCCATATGTGCTGAGGTGGCATGATATGTGGCGATGAGGTCACTGCCATGTCACATGGGATCTTCCTACTTAGATGGGATCTTCCTACTTAGTTAGGCTGACCAGGAATTGAACCCAGGACCTCTCAAAAAGAGGTGCCTAACCCCCTATGGTGCATACCACTAGGGCAGATAAGTATTCATGGAAAAACATAGATAAATTCATAGGCTCTACCTTAGGTATGTCAGTGCTCAGTCAACTCAGGAAAAGATGTTTTACTTCTGATTGAAAGGGGATTAAGGGGTCCACTCAATATCCTGATTGGGTGTTTGGTTCCATAGGTCAAAATGTGTTCTCACCACTTTTGGCTGGACCAATACTAAGATAAAAATGCATGGTTGCTCAGTGCATCTCTAATACAACTAGAGTATGTCCTAAAGCAAAGGAAAAGCACTTTTTCTTACTTAGACCAAGGTCTGAAGGAGTTGGGTTACTCTCGAGAAGACCTAGGTGTGGAGCTGTTCGCCAGCGACAAGCAGCATCCACTGGACCTATACTGCAGCAAGGGGAAGAACTGCAGCTACAAATTTTACTGGCCCTCTTTCGGGATGGCCTACGGGAACCCCAGGTTCAGTGAACTGGGGAAGGTGCTGACCAAGGTGGCCTTGGAACGTTCCCGTATGGTCCTGTGTTCCCCCGATTGGGGAGCCCATGGGGGCAACGAGTACTGGCGAACCCTCCTTGACAAGCTGACTATCAGCTCTGTGCGGTTACCTGATGAGGCCATCTACGTGCCTCTGGGACGCAAGACGCCCATTGGGAAGCCCGGATGGGGGAGTATGCTAAGCGTGGTGGACGGAGGTCTTACCTCCATTCCCTGGGAGGACCTGGACCCGACTCTGGTCCAGGCCATACAACGTGAAAGCGATGGACTCGCCTTGGGTGACTTGAAGGATCGCCTACGACCTCAAGATGCTGTTGAAACTACACCCGGAGGAGATGAGTACGTCGTGACTGACACCAACGCCCCCAACTCTCCCTGCCCTGTACCTGTACCTGATGGAGTCTCTGAGTGTGGACTATCTGAGCTACCTAGCTCTATCCACTCAGACGACGAAACTGAGCACGACGCCTTCTTCGTGCAGACCGCGGTGGAGGAAGTGGAGAACGCCGAGTACGCCGCCCCACTAAAACCCCTACTCTCCATGAGGGTGGAAGACCCCGTGGATGAGGAGCTGGCCCCCGATCCAGGCTCAGGGAGTATGTGGATTCCAAGAGGAAGTTGGTGGCGAAAAAGCTATGCTACGCGAAGCCTACCCGCAGCTCATGGCCACTGAAGCGAGGATGTATGGGAGACCTCTCCCAATTGAAGGAGGACCTCGAACAGAAGATCACCACCTGGCAAAGGGAGGTAGATCTCAAGCTCATGAAGAGCGTGTGGGGCGCCCATGTGAGGACCCCAGAGGAGGACGACCTCTCGGAGGAATGTGTATGTGAAGCCCCTCGAGCGTGCCTATGCTTGCATCGTCCACCGGAGATGGTTGAGCAAGACCTTCTGTATGCCTACCAAGGGCTGAAGGATGCTACCGCGGGCGAAGAGTCGGTGGAGGACCACCTCCCGACGTCTATTCAAGGGGCAAGCAACTGACACTCCGACGAGGATATGGAGGACAAGATCAAGGTATTGGACCCGCGGGTACAGAAGCTTATAAGGACCTATCTGGAGGTGTTCGGAGAACTACCCCCTCCAGCCTCATGTGACAAGCTGGTACAGATGGACCTCAAGCTGAAACCCGAGTTCGTGGGTCACAAGATCCGGAGGAGACCCTATCCCGCTCCTAAAGAGCAGGCCGACGAGATTGAGCGACAGATACAAGAATGTATCGACGCTGGCCTAGTCCTGGAGTACAAGGACGGGGACTACCCCCTACACTGCAGCCCCTGTTTCCTGGTGGCTAAACCTGGGTCTACAGCCAAACGGCTGGTAGTGGACTATGGAGAGCTGAACAAGAAGACGTTGAACCACTCAGGGTCCATTCCCAATATGGAGTCTATCCTGGAGAAGATAGCCTCCTGTCGCTACAAGAGCAAGATGGACAAGCGAAGTGGATTCTGGCAAGTGGACCTGACGCCCAACGCGCAGGAACTACTGGCCTTCATCACCCCTCAGGGGGGGGTATTCAAGTGGAAGGTCATGCCGTTTGGCGTGGCTAACGCACCCGCTCTGTTCCAAGAGCTGATGAACAAGATCTTGTCCATCCTACGAAGGAGACCTAAGGTGCAGGAGCTCATATCCCGTGGGGCCCAGATGGAGGCTCACATCGACGATGTATGCCTCGGGACCAATACCCAGGAGGATCACCTAATCCTCTTGGGTGAGTTCTTTGCGGTCTGCCAGGAGAACCACACACGACTCAAGCTGGAGAAGTGTGAGTTCATGCAGGAGACCATGCAGTACTTGGGGTTTGACGTTGGCTATGGGTGGTGGACCCCAGCGGCCTCTAAGGCCAAACCCCTGATGGATGCCAAGGTACGACACGAAGACCGCAAGAAAGGACTTCATGATGTACGCAGTTTCATTGGGGCGTGCAACTTCTATCGCCGCCACATCAAAAACTTCACCTACACCAGCGCTGTACTGACTGACTTGATCAAGAAGAGTACTACTTGGCGCTGGGGCCCACAAGAGCAACAAGCGTTTGACGAGCTCAAAGACAAGGTAGCCAACGCTAAGTGCTTGGGCGTGCCTAGGGCACAAGGGGAGATTATCCTGGTGACCGACGCCAGCAATGTGGGCGGTGGTGGAACGTTGTTCCAATGGCAAGCACTAGAGAAGGAGGAGTTCGACTCGGCCATTTCGCAATGGGGGACGGAAGGTGTCAACCGAGATGGAACCCTCAAGCACAGCTACCCTGACGACAAGTGGGTCCTAGTACCCCTGGGCCACTGGAACTGGAAGTGGAACCAGGCCAGGGGAAACTACTCCACCTATGAGCAGGAACTGCTCGCGGGTATGCTGGTGCTATCCTCACAAGCACGACTGTTGGGGAGTAACCCTGTGGTCTGGCTATGCGACCAAGAACCGGTCCGCAGTTTCCAGAAGGGTCCCCCACCTGAGAAGGCCAAGCTACGACGCTGGTGGACCTACCTCAGTCAACTACGGCTGACGGTACACCATATCCAGGGAGTGAAGAACGAGTGTGCCGACTACATCAGCCGCAACAGCTTCGACGCCCTGATTGGTGCCCGGTCTGAAGCGCTGGCTAAGGAGGCGTTCAGCCGTATGGACGTACACCTGGACCTGAACATGACCATGATACGCCCCCTGGATGGACTCCAACAATCGGAGTACCTACAGGAGTTTGGGGATATCTACCGGCGCCTGGAGAAACGCCTTGAACCCCTCCTGGTCAACCAAGACCAGTGGAAGCGGGACAAGAGCTGCCTCTGGCACGAGGACCGCATCGTGGTGCCTAGTGACCGAGTCCCAGCGCTGCTGAAGTGGACCCATGAGACCAGTGGTCATGTGGGTGCTGACCGTACCCTGAGGCTATTCAAGCAGTGGTTCCACACTACGTGGACTGACGACCAACTGCGGAAGACACTCCAGCCTATCGTGGACAAGTGCCCGTGCAGGTCCTGTAAACCAGGGGATATCAGGGACAGAGGTCTCTACTCGACCCTGCCCATCCCTCACTGTGCTAACAGTGTTCTATACGTGGACTACACGGAAATGCCGAAGTTCGGGGGCTATGACTTCGCCCTCGTGGTGACCTGTGGGTTGACCAGGTTTACCAGGGTGTTCCCATGTACCAAGCACATTACCGGAGAGGAGACTATCAAGATACTCCTGGAGGAGTGGTTTTGTGTCTATGGGGCGCCCAAGGAGATCAACTCCGATGAGGACGTACGAGTACGCTCAGATACTGGCTGGTACAAGAGGGTCCTGAGATCCCTCAATGTCCAGGTGTCTACGGGGAATACCTACTCTCACACGAGCAACCCCCTATGTGAGCGACAGATTCGTGTCCTGAAGGAGAACGTCAGGATATGGTGCAAAACTGAACGCACCAGAGACTGGGTGAGACTACTCCCCGTCATATCCTTGATGATGAACTCCCAAGAGAGTTCAGCTACTGGCTACTCGCCACATGAGCTATTCATGGGGCGCCCGGCATGGTTCCTACATGCCCCCTATCCAGAGGACACCCATTCTTCTGTGGGTGAATGGGTCCAAGAGCAACAAGCGAAGGTGGACAAGGCCAAGGCTATGCTCCAGACAGTGAGGGAGCGTCAGTGGAACAAGAAGGACAAGCACCGAGTACCGGCCACCTACCAAGAGGGGGACTGGGTGCTGGTGCACCACAGTCGACTACCCGCCTGGCCTCGCTCTACCAGCGATGACCCATACTTCGGGCCGTACAAGATTCTATCAGTGGATGGACACCGTATCACGGGGCGGTGTTCTCCCCGTCTAGGGGGGACCCTGGTGTGCGCTGCTCAACACCTGAAGCGCTACCATGATCCTGAAGACCTCTGTGGGGAGGAGTGGGAGCTGAACGACGAGGAAATCGCCGCTCTGGACCTACAAGGGGCTGCCAGCCCTATGGAAGTTGAAGGTGAACTCCCCGACATGAACGCCGAGGAGATGGCTAAGGAGGGCTTCTACCTGGTGAAGTCTGTCCTACGCCACCGCTATCGCCAGGGTTGGCGCTTCCTCACCCTCTGGGAAGGGTTTGGAGTCGAAGAGGCCACCTGGGAGCCCTTCTCTGCATTTGTTCTACCGGAGGGACGCCTAAACTCAGTTCTGGTTGACTACTTGTCCCAGAACAACCTTGGTGAGTTGCTGAGGCTCGCTGAGACGCTTGCCTCCAAGACTAAAGCTAGGAACTGAACCTTACCCTTACCTGCCAAAGCGTATGTGTGAGTGTGCTATTCCTAAGGTCCTGAGAGCAAGCCGCAGAAGTGGTGTCCTAATTATACCCAAGTCTGCGCCCTTGCTGAACCTGGAGGGTTGGCTTATTGATGCCACGGGGTACGCCCCGGGTCTCCCCTCCCCTATGCGCCCAATTTCTGTGCTGGCGCAAAACCTTGGGGGAATACCCAGCGAGCTAATCCAGGTATTGTTTTCCCTACCTATCTGTCTACTACAGGGAGGGGTGGCCAAAAGCTATGAAGGCTTGAAAACGCCGTTTGCTATGTGGCCAAAACACTGACCTAACCACTGCCACAGCCCACCAACCCCGCTAAAATTGCAGGAAAAAGGTGGGACAGTGACACACCCCCTACAGGTCCTACACACCCTACAGAGGCACCATCCTGGTGGGCGAGCACTGGGCAACTGGCTCTAGCCCCCACTCAGGACTACCACTCCTACACGCACCCTCTACTTGGCGTTGCGAAGGTGAAGGTCTCATGGGTCCTAGCGACCCACCTGTGAAATGACAAGAGAACACAGCGTTACTAAGCAACTGTGGCCTAACAGGGGACGCCACAACGCGTTTCCCCTGCAAGGGCTTGGAGGGAAGAGGTGCTCTCGCGTGCAAAGCGCAGATGTCGATGAAGTCGGACTCCCTGCTCTGCCACAGGCGGAGCGGAGTTACTTGTTTGTGTGATCTGCGCCCTTGTTTAGCAGGGCATAAAAAAAATGCTGCTGCACCAATCACCCTACCTGCCCACCTGTAAAACAAAGGCAAATGAAAGGGCGTTTGCGGCTGAGGAACCAAGCCACACTCCAGGTATTATACCCTTCTCAGTGTGACCTATAATACGCTGTCCGCAAACACGCTGCAGAAGCAGCTACCCTTGTCAAGCAAGCAAGCGTTAAGGGACTCCTCAGGTTCTCTTAAAGAACGTACCGAGGAGCCCCTGGGTAGCCTAAACAAGGTTTACCGTGCGCACTTCGCGTGGCCTACCCTTTAATGCGTGTGTGCATGCACAAGTATGCGACAAGATCGTGGGCAAACCTGCCCATCTACGCGTCAATCTTGACTCCACCAGGGGGTGGCCCCGCCTGGGCGTACCTACCTTACCTACCGCTGGGAAGTGAAGCAAGGTGAGAGGACAAAAGGGGCGCACGCGAAGAACGTTGCTATGCACTTGTGTGTATGTCTAATCACCCTGATCTGACCGCTAATCATCTGCAATCTTTCTAATCAATCCCTCTATCGCGTTCTATCTTTGTTAGCGCTGCTACAAGGCTCGTTCACGGAGACACGAGACGAGCAATGTGTATGCGGCATGCGAGACGAACATACCTGTAGTTTATACCTGATTCATTGAAGTCTTTTCGTTCATTTTTCGAATTCTTGAATTTTTGAAGCTTCTATTAGTGTGGGTGGAATCTGTATGTTTATTTATTAATGTGTGTCTCGTCATTTTCAAGACTACGTGAGACATACGTTTATAATTCCATTATTTCTCCATTTTCCGGCGCTTCGCTAGGAGCCGCTCCTGCGCGCCGCCATTTTATGCGTATGAATTTCTGGATTTAAAAAATCCAGAGATGACTATAATTTCTATAAAAATGTGCTTCTGATGCACAATTGGATTCTGCTCAGGTGTGTCGTTTCAGAAAAATTCTACGCCGTCATTTGACGGATTTTGGTGTCGTCGCTTCGTTTTTGCGTGGATTCGTCCATAATTCTCCCATTCCTGCCTCTGCAGATACCCACGCGCAGCCTCGCTGAGTAGGCCGTGTTCGGGCCGAAACGCAGTTGCCTGGAGAGACTGAGCAGAACCAAGACCCCACCAAGGGGCAATTTTAATTTTCTTTTTCGACTCCCTTCGCCCTAAGACAGGTCACAGGTCGCCAGCAGGTTTACGAGAACCCATGCGAGTGTGTATAATGTGTCTTGCGTTTGGGTTGTGTGGACGCTGCGTCCTGGAGGGAGGGATGCATATGCACATGTTTGGCATGCTCCCAATCTAACCCAACCAAGCCACAGGAGCCCCGGCAGCGCCATGAGCGCTGAGTCTTCTGGAGGAAATGATATAATCAGAGCAGCAAAAGGACGCCAGCCATGGTGAGCGCCCATTTTTCAGTGTCAGGGAGACTGTAGGTATTTTAAAGTAGATGTGGAAACCAAGGAAAGGCCAAGAAAAATTCCCTTTTTCCTAAAATGCGACAGTGGTGGCCACCACAGCACAAGGGGGGAGTAAGAAAAAGTGCTTTTCCATTGCTTTGAGGCATACTCTAGTTGTATTAGAGATGCACTGAGCATCCATGCATTTTAATCTTAGTATTGGTCCAACCAAAACTGGTGATAACACATTTTGACCTATGGAACCAAACACCCAATCAGGATATGGAGTGGACCCCTTAATCCCCTTTCAATGTGAAGTAAAACATCTTTTCCTGAGTTGACTGAGCACTGACATACCTAAAGTAGAGCCTATGAATTTATCTATGTTTTTCCATGAATTCTTAGCTATCCTAGTGGTATGCACCCTAGGGGGCTCGGCACCTCTTTTTGAGAGGTCCTGGGTTCAATTCCTGGTCAGCCTAGCTAAGTAGGAAGATCCCATGTGACATGGCAGTGACCTCATCGCCACATACCATGCCACCTCAGCACATATGGGACCCAAAACAAAGAGTGTACATCTCCTAAGATGGCACTATGGAGAGAGAGTGAGCCTGAGGCAGTTTTCTAAGTCTTTTCCTAAAACATTTCAGCTATCTTTGTGAATATGCATTCATTTGTGACCTGAGCTGTAGTTTCTGTGAATATTCAATCATCTTTCACTGTTTACACTGCAGCCCTTCATGCTTTGATCCTGAATCCTCTTTTCTTTGCATACTATTGGCTTGGGCTATCCTGGAGTGACTTGGAGTGGCTGTATTTCATCAAAACAAAAGCTTTTTATCTCCAAAAACAAGCAGCAGGAATCCCTACACCAACAGCAAGCAGCAGGAGAGGCAAAACACAGTGCTGAAAACACTATAAACTTTTCTTTCGTGCGAAGGTTTCGCTGGCGAAGCGTAGTCGGGCGTCTACTAACCGTAAGGTTGAGCTTGTGACTGGCGATACGGTTTTTTACTTTGAATCACTTGAGAAGGGCAAGGATTCTTGGCATGGGCCGGCTGTGGTCATTGGCGCTGACGGTGACTTTGTTGTGTTACGCCACGGCGGGACTGTGAGGCGCGTACCTCTTTTACACTGCAGACCTGCTTCGGCGGTGCTTGGCTCTCTTGACGTTGATCCCGGGGTTGCGCCTGTGGCAGTGCCTGATGCAGCGCAACAGGAGTTGGAAGAGTTGCTCGTTGACGAGGCGGGGAATAAGCTGAGCGCGGAGGAGGTTGCTGAGCTGAGACGGATGAGAGACGACAGGAAACCTGTGGTGACACGTTCGCGGGCCAGGGCCGCGATGTCCGTGCTTACAAGGATGGGACCTGGTCTTCCTGAGTTGGTCTGGCAACGTTACACATCTGTGATACCTCCTGATGTCCCGGGTGAGGTGTTCCTTTCATATTGCTATGTGGCGCATCGCTCTGCGCGTCGTGGCATGAGGGAGGTGACACCTGAAAGGGCACAATCGCTGGCTTTTGTCGTGGCAAAGCAAAAGGAGTTGGCATCCCGGGTTGCTTGTCATGTGTATGACCTGGTACCAGACAATGGGCAGAAGGCGATATCGTGTCGGTGGGTTCTCGTTGACAAGGTGCAGGACGATGGTTCACTGAAGCCGAAGGCGCGGTTGGTTGTGCGGGGTTTTCAGGAGGCGGGTCTGCGGGACCTGGATACCTTTTCTCCCACGTGTTCCAAGTCTTCCTGGCGTGTGCTGCTCACGGTGGCTTCTTATCGAGGATGGGCTTCGATCGCTGTGGACATTTCCACTGCCTTTTTACAAGGAGGCGCCCTGCAGCGTGAGGTGTATGTACGGCCACCAAAGGAGTTGCATGCACCGGGGCAGTTGTTAAAGCTGCGGAAGGCGGTGTACGGGCTTGTGGACACTCCACTGCACTGGTACTAGGCGCTGCACAAGGCTATGCTGTCTATTGGTGCGATTGTGGTGCCATTTGACCTCGCAATATACCTTTTTCGGGATCATGAGAATCTTTGTGGATGGGCGGCCGTTCACGTTGACGATATCTCCATCGCTGGGACTGACTCTCTGATCTCATCCGTTCTGGAGGCGTTGCACAGTGTCTTCTCTGTTGGGTCTGAAAAAAGAGAGGAGTATGTGTTTTGTGGAGTGCATTTGGGATGCAAACGTGACGACGACGGCAATCTGATCGAGATAACGCTGGACCAACAGAAGTACATTGATGAGATCGCGGAGATATCTTTGGAGGAGTCTACAGATCGTAGAAGACTATTAAACGCGAAAGAGACCACTTTGTACCGCGGCTTGATTGGAGCTTTGTCCTGGTGTACCGGGCAAACGAGACCTGACTTCTCTTATAGCGTGTGCCGTCTCTCACAACGATCAAGCAAACCTACAGTCTCGGATGCGCTTCAAGCGAACAAGACCTTGCAGCACATGAGGAAGAGATCGCTATTCATCAGATTTCCCAAGTTGAGTGGACTTGTTCGTCTTATTGGATACCATGACTCGTCATGGGGCAATGGGGAAGAAGGGAAAACTGTTGGTGGCTGGCTGTGGACGATCGCAAGTGTCGGTGAAGACAAGAAAGAGCGCTTCTGTCTGATCAACTGGAAAAGCCGTACCCTGCGCAGAGGCGTAAAGTCCACCTTTGCTGGGGAAACCCTTGCTTGTTCTGCTTGCGTGGATGACCTGTTCTTAACGCTCAATGTCGTTACTGAGATTACGAAGATGCGAGTCCCCGTTACGCTACGCACTGACTGTGCTTCACTATTCGACCACGTCTATCCGCACAAGGCTGTGTCTGAGAAGAGACTTCTCATTGAGCTTGCGGTGATTCGTGATGCTATAACGTCTGGAGAAGTTACCAATCTGGAATTGGTGGCTACGCAAGATCAACTCGCAGATGCACTGACGAAGTCTGGCTACAGTTCTATATTCTAGAACTCCCTCAATAATGCAGCTCTACCAAGAGCATGAGAGTACCTGTTTATCGTCTTCTTGGTTCAGACTTGGTAAGGACTTTGTCGTAATCGCTGATCGATCTGTCATGCATGATCGCTGTGGATCTGCACATTGTTCTGCTGGGGCAGAAAAAGAAAAGACGGATGTTTTCTGAGTTCACACAATATTATCTGTTGATCTATAATGAATTGAGATGAAAATTTATCAACTGATGTGTTATTATAAATGGTGGAACATGGGATTTGCATTGCAAAATCCTAGGTTCGATTCCCGGATGCCATCCATGCAATTTCCTAAAAGCGATAAATCCATTTCAGCATGGGATGTTCCTACTCTATGACATTGATATAAAATGAGCTTTTGCATGATTTACAAATGTTTTTATATCAATTTATAAGGTTCAAAAAGGCTTTTGTACCGTTCTTCTTGCAACCTTTTAGGTTGGTGTTTTGTTGACACATTGAATTGTCACTACTCAAGTGAGAGATCATTCCTGGAATTCACTGCATTGTTTGCTATTGAAAAGAGCCAAGGGAAATTTTAACAGCTACGTCTTCAATATCAACTGGTTTTCGCATCACAACATTATGTTTTGACCTCACCGATCGGTTTCTTTGTTGTTTTTTTGATTAATATCCAAACTCACATACAAGCAAGAAAATGCAACAAACATCGTAAACGATTGTTGCCATTCCACATCTTTAGCACCATGGTAAAGTAAAATGATAACATTGTCTTGCCCGCTCATTTTTTCGAATTGTAACGGAACAAGCGGAGGGGGGCTCCACGAGATGGGGAAGGGCATTGTGCGGGCTGCGATCGCCTCTGAAGGGTATCTGTCGGACGACGAATTCAGATTGCACGATATGCACGGGCATGATCAGGTATTTATAGAAAAGTTTATAGTGTTTTCAGCACTGTGTTTTTGCTTCTCCTGCTGCTTGTTGTTGCTGTAGGGTGTCCTGCTGCTTGTTTTGGATGATGAAAAGCTTTTGTTTGTTGAAATACAGTGAAGCCAAGTCAATCCAGGATAGCCCAAGCCAATAGTATGCAAGGAGAAGGTAATTCAGGATCAAAGCATGAAGGGCTGCAGTGTAAACAGTGAAAGCTGATTGGATATTCACAGAAACTGCAACTCAGGTCACAAATGAATGCATATTCACAAAGATAGCTGAAATGTTTTAGGAAAAGAGTTAGAAAACTGCCTCAGGATCACTCTCTCTCCATAGTGCCATCTTAGGAGATGTGCACTCTTTGTTTTGGGTCCCATATGTGCTGAGGTGGCATGGTATGTGGCGATGAGGTCACTGCCATGTCACATGGGATCTTCCTACTTAGCTAGGCTGACCAGGAATTGAACCCAGGACCTCTCAAAAAGAGGTGCCCAGCCCCCTAGGGTGCATACCACTAGGATAGCTAAGAATTCATCGAAAAACATAGATAAATTCATAGGCTCTACTTTAGGTATGTCAGTGCTCAGTCAACTCAAGAAAAGATGTTTTACTTCACATTGAAAGGGGATTAAGGGGTCCACTCCATATCCTGATTGGGTGTTTGGTTCCATAGGTCAAAATGTGTTATCACCACTTTTGGTTGGACCAATACTAAGATTAAAATGCATGGATGCTCAGTGCATCTCTAATACAACTAGAATATGCCTCAAAGCAATGGAAAAGCACTTTTTCTTACTCCCCCCTTGTGCTGTGGTGGCCACCACTGTCGCATTTTAGGAAAAAGGGAATTTTTCTTGGCCTTTCCTTGGTTTCCACACCTACTCTAAAATACCTACAGTCTCCCTCACACTGAAAAATGGGCGCTCACCATGACTGGCGTCCTTTTGCTGCTCTGATTGTATCATTTCCTCCAGAAGACTCAGCGCTCATGGCGCTGCCGGGGCTCCTGTGGCTTGGTTGGGTTAGATTGGGAGCATGCCAAACATGTGCATATGTATCCCTCCCTCCAAGACGCAGCGTCCACACAACCCAAACGCAAGACACATTATACACACTCGCATGGGTTCTCGTAAACCTGCTGGCGACCTGTGACCTGTCTTAGGGCGAAGGGAGTTGAAAGAAAATTAAAATTGCCCCTTGGTGGGGTCTTGGTTCTGCTCAGTCTCTCCAGGCACCTGCGTTTCGGCCCGAACACGGCCTACTCAGCGAGGCTGCGCGTGGGTATCTGCAGAGGCAGGAATGGGAGAATTATGGACGAATCCACGCAAAAACGAAGCGACGACACCAAAATCCGTCAAATGACGGCGTAGAATTTTTCTGAAACGACACACCTGAGCAGAATCCAATTGTGCATCAGAAGCACATTTTTATAGAAATTATAGTCATCTCTGGATTTTTTAAATCCAGAAATTCATACGCATAAAATGGCGGCGCGCAGGAGCGGCTCCTAGCGAAGCGCCGGAAAATGGAGAAATAATGGAATTATAAACGTATGTCTCACGTAGTCTTGAAAATGACGAGACACACATTAATAAACAAACATACAGATTCCACCCACACTAATAGAAGCTTCAAAAATTCAAGAATTCGAGAATCAATCAAAAAGACTTCAATGAATCAGGTATAAACTACAGGTATGCTTGTCTTGCATGCCGCATACACATTGCTCGTCTCGTGTCTCCGTGAACGAGTCGTGTAGCAGCGTTAACAACGATAATCACGATAGGACGCGGTAGAGGGATGGATTAGAAAGATTGCAGATGATTAGCGGTCAGATCAGGGTGATTAGACATACACACAAGTGCATAGCAACGTTCTTCGCGTGCGCCCCTCTTGTCCTCTCACCTTGCTTCACTTCCCAGCGGTAGGTAAGGTAGGTACGCCCAGGCGGGAACACCCCCTGGTGGAGTCAAGATTTACGCGCAGATGGGCAGGTTTGCCCAAGATCTCGTCGCATACTCGTGCATGCACACACGCATTAAAGGGTAGGCCACGCCAAGTGCGCACGGTTAACCTTGTTTAGGCTACCCAGGGGCTCCTCGGTACGTTCTTTAAGAGAACCTGAGGAGTCCCGTAACGCTTGCTTGCTTGATAAGGGTAGCTGCTCCATGCAGCGTGTTTGCGGACAGCGTATTGGAGGGCACACTGAGAAGGGTATAATACCTGGAGTGTGCCTTGGTTCCTCCGCCGCAAACGCCCTTTCATTTGCCCTTGTTTTACAGGTGGGCAGGTAGGGTGATTGGTGCAGCAGCATTTTTTTATGCCCTGCTAAACAAGGGCGCAGATCACACAAACAAGTAACTCCGCTCCGCCTGTGGCAGAGCAGGGAGTCCGACTTCATCGACATCTGCGCCTTGCGCGCGAGAGCACTCCTTCCCTCCAAGCGCTAGCAGGGGAAACGCGTTGTGGCGTCCCCTGTTAGGCCACAGTTGCTTAGTAGCGCTGTGTTCTCTTGTCATTTCACAGGAGGGTCGCTAGGACCCATGAGACCTTCACCTTTGCAACGCCCAGTAGAGTGTGCGTGTAGGAGTGGTAGTCCTGAGTGGGGGCTAGAGCCAGTTGCCCAGTGCTCGCCCAACAGGATGGTGCCACTGTAGGGTGTGTAGGACCTGTAGGGGGTGTGTCACTGTCCCACCCTTTTCCTGCAATTTTAGCTGGGTTGGTGGGCTGTGGCAGTGGTTAGGTCAGTGTTTTGGCCACATAGCAAACGGCGTTTTCAAGCCTTCATAGCTTTTGGCCACCCCTCTCTGTAGTAGACAGATAGGTAGGGAAAACAATACCTGGATTAGCACGCTGGGTATTCCCCCAAGGCTTTGCGCCAGCACAGAAATTGGGCGCATAGGGGAGGGGAGACCCGGGGCGTACCCCGTGGCATCAATAAGCCAACCCTCCAGGTTCAGCAAGGGCGCAGACTTGGGTATAATTAGGACACCACTTCTGCGGCTTGCTCTCAGGACCTTAGGACTAGCACACTCACACATACGCTTTGGCAGGTAAGGGTAAGGTTCAGTCCCTAGCTTTAGTCTTGGAGGCAAGCGTCTCAGCGAGCCTCAGCAACTCACCAAGGTTGTTCTGGGACAAGTAGTCAACCAGAACTGAGTTTAGGCGTCCCTCAGGTAGAACAAATGCAGAGAAGGGCTCCCAGGTGGCCTCTTCGACTCCAAACCCTTCCCAGAGGGTGAGGAAGCGCCAACCCTGGCGATAGCGGTGGCGTAGGACAGACTTCACCAGGTAGAAGCCCTCCTTAGCCATCTCCTCGGCGTTCATGTCGGGGAGTTCACCTTCAACCCCCATAGGGCTGTCAGCCCCTTGTAGGTCCAGAGCGGCGATTTCCTCGTCGTTCAGCTCCCACTCCTCCCCACAGAGGTCTTCAGGATCATGGTAGCGCTTCAGGTGTTGAGCAGCGCACACCAGGGTCCCCCCTAGACGGGGAGAACACCGCACGGTGATACGGTGTCCATCCACAGATAGGATCTTGTACGGCCCGAAGTATGGGTCATCGCTGGTAGAGCGAGGCCAGGCGGGTAGTCGACTGTGGTGCACCAGCACCCAGTCCCCCTCTTGGTAGGTGGCCGGTACACGGTGCTTGTTCTTCTTGTTCCACTGACGTTCCCTCACTCTCTGGAGCATAGTCTTGGCCTTGTCCATCTTCGCTTGTTGCTCTTGGACCCATTCACCCACAGAAGAATGGGTGTCCTCTGGATAGGGGCCATGTAGGAACCATGCCGGGCGCCCCATGAATAGCTCATGTGGCGAGTAGCCAGTAGCTGAACTCTCTTGGGAGTTCATCATCAGGGATATGACGGGGAGTAGTCTCACCCAGTCTCTGGTGCGTTCAGTTTTGCACCATATCCTGACGTTCTCCTTCAGGACACCAATCTGTCGCTCACATAGGGGGTTGCTCGTGTGAGAGTAGGGAATCCCCGTAGACACCTGGACATTGAGGGATCTCAGGACCCTCTTGTACCAGCCAGTATCTGAGCGTACTCGTACGTCCTCATCGGAGTTGATCTCCTTGGGCGCCCCATAGACACAAAACCACTCCTCCAGGAGTATCTTGATAGTCTCCTCTCCGGTAATGTGCTTGGTACATGGGAACACCCTGGTAAACCTGATCAACCCACAGGTCACCACGAGGGCGAAGTCATAGCCCCCGAACTTCGGCATCTCCGTGTAGTCCACGTATAGAACACTGTTAGCACAGTGAGGGATGGGCAGGGTCGAGTAGAGACCTCTGTCCCTGATATCCCCAGGTTTACAGGACCTGCACGGGCACTTGTCCACGATAGGCTGGAGTGTCTTCCGCAGTTGGTCATCAGTCCACGTAGTGTGGAACCACTGCTTGAACAGCCTCAGGGTACGGTCAGCACCCACATGACCACTGGACTCATGGGTCCATTTCAGCAGCGCTGGGACTCGGTCACTAGGCACCACGATGCGGTCCTCGTGCCAGAGGTAGCTCTTGTCCCGCTTCCACTGGTCTTGGTTGACCAGGAGGGGTTCAAGGCGTTTCTCCAGGCGCCGGTAGATATCCCCAAACTCCTGTAGATACTCGGATTGTTGGAGTCCATCCAGGGGGCGTATCATGGTCATGTTCAGGTCCAGATGTACGTCCATACGGCTGAACGCCTCCTTAGCCAGCGCTTCAGACCGGGCACCAATCAGGGCGTCGAAGCTGTTGCGGCTGATGTAGTCGGCACACTCCTTCTTCACTCCCTGGATATGGTGTACCGTCAGCCGTAGTTGACTGAGGTAGGTCCACCAGCGCCGTAGCTTGGCCTTCTCAGGTGGGGGACCCTTCTGGAAACTGCGGACCGGTTCTTGGTCGCATAGCCAGACCACAGGGTTACTCCCCAACAGTCGTGCTTGTGAGGATAGCACCAGCATACCCGCGAGCAATTCCTGCTCGTAGGTGGAGTAGTTCCCCCTGGCCTGGTTCCACTTCCAGTTCCAGTGGCCCAGAGGTACTAGGACCCACTTGTCGTCAGGGTAGCTGTGCTTGAGGGTTCCATCTCGGTTGAGACCTTCCGTCCCCCATTGGGAAATGGCCGAGTCGAACTCCTCCTTCTCTAGTGCTTGCCATTGGAACAACGTTCCACCACCGCCCACATTGCTGGCGTCGGTCACCAGGATAATCTCCCCTTGTGCCCTAGGCACGCCCAAGCACTTAGCGTTGGCTACCTTGTCTTTGAGCTCGTCAAACGCTTGTTGCTCTTCTGGGCCCCAGCGCCAAGTAGTACTCTTCTTGATCAAGTCCGTCAGAACGGCGCTGGTATAGGTGAAGTTCTTGATGTGGCGGCGATAGAAGTTGCACGCCCCAATGAAACTGCGTACATCATGAAGTCCTTTCTTGGGGTCTTCGTGTCGTACCTTGGCATCCATCAGGGGTTTGGCCTTAGAGGCCGCTGGGGTCCACCACCCATAGCCAACGTCAAACCCCAGGTACTGCATCGTCTCCTGCATGAACTCACACTTCTCCAGCTTGAGTCGTGTGTGGTTCTCCTGGCAGACCGCAAAGAACTCACCCAAGAGGATTAGGTGATCCTCCTGGGTATTGGTCCCGAGGCATACATCGTCGATGTGAGCCTGCATCTGGGCCCAAAGGGATATGAGCTCCTGCACCTTAGGTCTCCTTCGTAGGATGAACAGGATCTTGTTCATCAGCTCTTGGAACAGAGCGGCTGCGTTAGCCATGCCGAATGGCATGACCTTCCACTTGAATACCCTCCCCTGGGGGGTGATGAAGGCCAGTAGTTCCTGCGCGTTGGGCGTCAGGTCCACTTGCCAGAATCCACTTCGCTTGTCCATCTTGGTCTTGTAGCGACAGGAGGCTATCTTCTCCAGGGTAGACTCCATATTGGGAATGGACCCTGAGTGGTTCAGCGTCTTCTTGTTCAGCTCTCCATAGTCCACTACCAGCCGTTTGGCTGTAGACCCAGGTTTAGCCACCAGGAAACAGGGGCTGCAGTGTAGGGGGTAGTCCCCGTCCTTGTACTCCAGGACTAGGCCAGCGTCGATACATTCTTGTATCTGGCGCTCCATCTCGTCGGCCTGCTCTTTAGGAGCTGGATAGGGTCTCCTCCGTATCTTGTGACCCACGAACTCGGGTTTCAGCTTGAGGTCCATCTGTACCAGCTTGTCACATGACGCTGGAGGGGGTAGTTCTCCGAACACCTCCAGATAGGTCCTTATCAGCTTCTGTACCCGCGGGTCCAATATCTTGATCTTGTCCTCCAAGTCCTCGTCAGAGTGTAAGTTGCTTGCCCCCTGAATAGACGTCGGGAGGTGTGTAAGTGCGGCTAACCCCCATCTGCTCAGATTTTAGCAGATCTGCCCCACATTGGCTACATTTTGACCATTTTCACTACTTCGGCGGAATCGTCGCCTCGCAGCTCAGTCTCAGGATCAGACCTATATATTTCTGATATGCCGGATCTGATTCCGCGGTCCATTCTCCGTAAATCCGCCGCGATCCGATCATTTAGCTGGAATCGCCATTTGCCGCTGACGCGCGCTCGCGGGCCAGATCGGCCAAATATTTTTCACAATCGGATTTATCTAAATCTTTTCAGACAGATATGGACACTCAGATGTGCATAGTAAAATCCGCATCAATTTTCTTCATAGACTGGGATTTTCTGCCGGATAACACTCAACATGGATCTTGCTTCCGTTGTTGCTGCTCTCGCCTCCGTTGGTGTCCGAGTCTCCGGTTCTACCCCCAATAGCAGCGTTCAGGTCGACTCCTCGCGTGCCTGCCCCACTGGTCTTGCCGGCCCCGAGCCCTCCGGCACCATCAACGACCCAGGGCAGCACTTTCATGGTAGCAGAGGCTACCTGAATGTTGTTCCTTTGGTGTCCCAACCACAGCTAGCTCCCCAGTACGGCCCCGTAGACCCCGCCGCTTCCGGACAAGTAACGATTACGTTGCCCTGGTGCTGTGCGAACGAGGCCTTGAGAGGAATGCCTTGCGCAAGCCCAAGCTGCCCAAGAAGGGCGCAAATCAGCAGCTGTGGAGACCCAGATTACCATCCCAATCCCAGTCGAAATTGGCCATCGAGCAGCTGGAATCAGCCAGCTTACGGTGATGGCAACGCTCCGCCGGAGCTTACGGACCTGGCAGGTACCAATACTCCTTACCAATGTCCACATTTTGAGACCATCGACGGCGATCTGAACGACATTGAGATGGGTGGTCCAGGTGAGGTACCTAGCTATAATCGACCAGTCTCTTGGGCACAATGGGACGACCATTTGTCTCCAGAAGTGACCCGTAACCTTGAGGCGCTTGAGGCCCTTTGTCTCTTAGCCACGTCTAAGTTGATCGCACAAGAAAGAATCGCCTCTGATTTTTTAATGGAATATTTTTTCCTCCTTCAGGAAGAAATTAATACCAGGATGTGGTGGCGTTCTCAAGAAGATGACTCTTTTGCCATTTTTTTGCAGATCTGGGAGGCAAGCCCCTTCCCGAAGGAGAAGACCAAGGCACCTGTTGCCGGGCCCTCCGCCCCTCATCCCCCTGTTTCCATCCGCGACGATCTAGCCGCCGCGGTTGAGGAAGGAATTTTAGAGGCAGCCAGGCAGGCAAGCCTGGAAATTAGGGCTGAAGGAGCTCCCCAAGTGGACTCCTGGCTGCGGACCACCGAGATCAGCGGTCCGACAGCCTGCTCAGGCCCTTCAGGACACGGTATGTACTGTCCTGCCGACTGCTCCTGCAGATTCCAGCGAGATACTGAGCTCCAATTGCTCAAGGATCAAATGCAACTCATCATTCAAACGCTGGGAATTAAAGATCTTTTCAAGACGCACATGCGGTCTGAGGGTGCATCATCGGTGGAACAAGCAACAGAGCCGTCGGAGGAGGCGACAGAAATTTTTTCAATTGCTCCTTCGGTGGACTCCAAGACCACCGATGCAAGGATCAGCAGGACCAAGCTAAAGGAAAGGGTAACAATCTCTCGTTCTCAGAGTAGGACGGCGAAGGCTAGGACTGAGGCTCAGAATGCCAAGCGAACTGCCTCCCGTACTGCCCCTCCTGCTGCTGATTCCAATGCCTTAGCCCAGCTGTTGCTCGCCCAGACCCTCGCCGGAGCTGGTGTGGCGAATGATGCCGCCAAGGTGTCTGCCATTACGGCCGGTGTTGGGCTGGATTCGCTTCTTAATCCTACTTCATTGCGACTTCGTCAGGTTGCCAAGCAACCGAAGTATAATGGAAACCCCCGACGTTGGCCTCAGTTCCAACGGGAATTTAAATTGTGGGTAAAGACTCAAAAACTCCAAGATGATCAGTTCCTGATGGCCCTCTTGGACTGCCTTGAGGGAGCGCCGGCCAACACTTGGCTCAGGACCTGGAGTGATCGTGAGGATTCAAGTTCCCCCCTTACCTTTGATGAGGTGTGGGAACAGTTGGAGGTACGTGGATCCCGGCTGCCAGAGGACCATTACCACCAAATGTTGAAGAATTTTCCTTCGTTCTCGCGATTAATCTTGCACGAAGTGCAAGACAAGAGACAGTGTTTCTGGAACTTAGTGGAAGAAGCTGACCATTCAGGCGAAAAGTTTTCTAGTGCCGAGCTGAAAAATCTGATTTTTGACAAGATCCCCTCAGAAACTGCCGCCACCCTTCGGAATAAACAGTCCGAAGAAAAGGTCAAGACCTGGTGGGCGGAGGTCGAAGGCTTCGATGCCTCGGCCAACAGGTTCTCCGTCAGGGAATCACTTCAAAAGTGTTCCCCCACGTCGTTTTCCAAAGTGAAATTCACTGAAAACACGTGGAAAATCAGGTTTAATGAACACGAGGATCGGGACTTGTTTGTCCAAGTCCTCAATAGGGGAGTAAGTTTCCATGGCCATCGCCTGAAGGCCAAGAACTGGGTGTTTTCGTTCACCCCGAAGGAACTGTGGGAGGAGGGTGAGCGGCTCGCCGACGCCGCCAATCAGAATTTCCATGAGGGTCTTGGGGGAAACAAGAATACCCAGCAAAACACCCAAAATGGGGCCCAAAAGGGCAACAAAAAGGTGAATGACACCCGGAATGTTCAGGATCACTGTAGCATCTGCCTTCTTTTAGGTTCTACGAACCGAGCTAAGACGCATTCTACTGGTAATCACCGATGGTCACCTTACGATCACAAGGTGATTGGTGAAAATATCAGTAATCCGCAGAATTCAGACAGGAATGACAGACAGGTGCATGGTGGGAAGGCTGGAAAAGGGAATCCGACCCCCTCCGGTGGAAACAAAAATACTGGAGGCCCTGGCGGGTCCCAAGGCAAAGGAAATCGGACTCCATCCGTCTCCGGTGGGCACCCGAACGGCCAGACAAATCCCAATAGCAACGCCGGAGGCGGAAATCGAAATCCAGGCCAAACCCCTCAATCCGGTACAAACAAGGGAAATGCTCCAGGATTCCAGGGTAAAGGTAAGGGAAATCCTTCTGGGACCCCTTTCTCTGGTAAGGGCAGAGGCCGTGGCGACGGTGGAGGTCCATCATCCGGCGGCCGTGGCCGTGGACGTGGAAAGGGCAACCATCGTGTGGATCAGGTCTCAGGTGCAGATCAGGTGTCCGATGCGGATCGAGATTACGTTGAAAATGCCTTGAATCCAGCAGATGATCCGTTCCAAGATGAGTGGGTCGACGAATCAGGGTGTGTCCACAATGTTAACGCAGCTACTGGAGGTCAGAACGCCTAGGGGAGCCACGAAAATCGCCCCTCCCCAGGCGATTTCAGGCATGATCCCCAGATTCCTGATCGACCATTACTTGATGTAGGGTCGCTTGTCTCCTCTCCCCTGGATGAAAGTGCTGCCCTGGGTCGTTGTGGGTGCCGGAGGGCTCGGGGCCGGCAAGACCAGTGGGGCAGGCACGCGAGGAGTCTCCCTGGATGTTGTTATTGGGGGTAGAACCGGACACTCGGACACCAACGGAGGCGAGAGCAGCGACAACAGAAGCAAGATCCATGCTGATTGTGGTCCGGCAGAAAATCCCAGTCTATGAAGAAAATTGCGGGGAATTATTCTAAATACATCTGAGTGTCCAAAACTGTCCGAATGAATTTAAATAATCCATTTATGTAAAATTGTATGGCCGATCTGGGCCGCGAGCGCGCGCCAGCGGCAAATGGCGATTCCAGCTAAAATAGCGGAATGCGGCGGATTTACGGGAAATGGACCGCGGAATCAAATCCGGCATATCAGAAATATATAGGAAATATCCTGTGACTGAGCTGCGAGGCGGCAATTCCGCCGAAGCAAAGAAAATGACCAAAACGTAGCCAATCTGGGCAGAATGTCTGAAAATCTGAGCAGATGGGGCTAGCCGCACTTACACTCCCCCTCCAAAAACACACTGGGGTGTGTCGCTACGTCAACGAAGAGCGTAGTGCGGGTAAGTCCCAGAAAAACACAGAAATGTAGCCTCGATGGGGCGAAATCTGCTTGATCTGACCTGATTTGGGCTGAATTGGCACTGAATCAGGGTGGATGAACCTGAAATGAGACAGAATGAGAAGTGACGAACAGTCCTCCGTGCAGTAAAACATTAGGTCACGGGCTAAAAAGCATGTAAACGTATCGAGAATCGATACCAAACCATGCATTGGTTGAGAATGAGGTAGATTATGGATGGATTGAGTGGGGGGATCAAGAATTGAAGTGACATCTCAGCGCTCTGGCACAGTTTCGCTGTCGCGGGCACGCTACGGTGTCCTCGCCGAACTCTACATCGTGTTATCCCGCTTTTGTCGTTCTGAAAAGTACAGCATGTGACTCAGATTTGGCGCATCTGGTGGATGATCACAAGATTCAGCAAAATGAGAATGAATTTGGGCAGAGATGAAGGGGATTAAGCAATCACAGTGCGGTTAAACAAATACACATGTAGTCTACAGACCCTAAGTGCACAGAAGATCATAAGCGTCAACGAAGTTAGGCAAAGCCGTCGACAGATCTTCGAGGAATGAGAGGAGATGACAAGGAAATCAATCTAAATTGTCCTAATGTCAGCAAATTCCCTAAGATGAAGGTGAAATGAAGCGGAATGTGTACAACTGAAACTACCAACACCTTCGTTTAGACTAAAGTTAATATATATTGTCGTTTATTCAGCTCAATTGTGCTTTCCGGCACGTTGGTTCGCGAGCATCTAACAGATTCTATCAAAATGTGGATCATGTGATGATGCATCATGATGGGACATGCTGGCCCTGGATCCTTGGCATGTAACGCGCCGAAGGTTCGCTGAAGGCACTTTACTGACAGTATATAACTGAGAGACACCGAATTTACAATGGCGGTGGTGTCAATCGACTTGGACAAGGCCAATCTTTCGATGAAGTCCCACAAGACACTTGGATTCACCATTTTCGACAGTTTCCGGTCGAATTGAGCTCACATTGACGTGTGCCAAAAATACAACGAAGCTTACGGACTTCAGAGGTTGCTGTTAGAAGTCCCTAGAGCTCCTAGATGAAGATTGTCTGAACAATTGACGTCTGGGTTTCGTACAACAGTGGCAGAATGATGGACAAACCTGAGAAATTCAAGGTAAATTTGAGGATCCTGGATCTGAATCTGGACTTTGGCGTCAGCATCACAGCAAATGAAGGTGAGATCTGAGCTCCTGGCGTCGCCTCTAGGGCAGCCAGTACTACAGGGGTTGCCTGTAGGGGTGAATGTCGCTGCGCAGCGTTTTGATTATGTACATTTGCTTCCATCTGCACGAGTAGCCAAATTCCAAAGATGCACAGACCAACAGAGACAAGATTACCCCGAATCTGCCTGAATTAAGCCTGAGTTTGGTTTTTTCTGAACACGGCAGCACACTCCGTCAGCGTATCTACGCCTTGTCTGCCTAACGGAGACCAAAGAAAAGTTGGTTGACGTCAAATTATCAAACATTCGCAGTTCTCCACATCATGACATAAACAGAAAGAATGAACAGTGGATTGAGCAGAATGTGGTAGGATGGCTTCTCAATTCGGCCAAGCACGAATGCATGTGACCACCAACCTGTCTGGCCTGGCCCTCGTACGGCTTGGGCGCTGCAGATCTGCGGCCGAACTTGAAGCTTGGTCCTCATTTGCCTCCTGGGCTGGCCTGACCACAGGAGGGGGGATCGACGGATCAGCCCTGGAATGTGGCTGCTGAGGGCCGTAAAAGGCTGGATCTCGATTCACCACAGGTCGTTTTCCGTCGCTCTCCACTTGTCTGTCTCTTTTCGACAAACAATCTGTCAGGAGTACACCAATTTCGGGGTGCTTCTTCAGGAAGTCAATGAACCCCTTGGTGTATCCATGGACAAAAGATTGGGCTGGTTCCCAGTTGTTGTGACTGGAATCAAAGCCCCTCCACTCACACAAAAATTCCCATTCGCCCTTGGCGTCACGTCTTGCTTCAACAATCCTCTTGAGTTCGTACTTTCCCCCTTCGATTACCCGATCGGACAAGTGTTTTGCAGTCCAAAAAAGGGGTTTAACTCGATCCTTGGGGGAGGGGATCTCTCTCTTAAGGCGATCGCCCGAAACGTCAATTTCCCTGCTGACATCCACACGAATCCTCCACCTGTTCTCACCGAGACGTGCTGTAACAGCAAATGGCCCCTCCCACAAGGGAAGAAGCTTGTCATCTCCGTCCAGGGTGGTTTCGGATTTTCGAAGCCAAACTCGATCATCGACTTCAAAATTGTGGGGGTTTTTTCGACCTTGATTTTGAACCCAAAGCCAGTCAGCCTGATGCTTCTCGATTAATTTCGACACAGATTTATCTGCTCGTTGGACTTCGTCCAAAAACAGCGAAGCATCTTTACAGGGGCGAGGATTATTCAACGGCATGTTCCACCAACACTTCTTTCGTCCAAAGACAATTTCATTTGGAGAAAGGCCATGATACAAAGGCGTGTTGTGGTAACGGCGAAGCAATGCGAAGAGAACTTCAAGCCAGTGGAAATCCTTCTCACTCGCGAGCTCCTTACGAAGCATATTTATAACAGAGCGGCCGGCTCTTTCGCCAGGCAGCGCTCGATGCGAGTGGATTTCACACCTGAGGTGGTGGATTCCAAGGCGAGCACACAATTCTCTCCACCATTCGGAGGTGTACTCTTTGCCTGAGTCCGTGACCACCTCGGATGGGACGTCCCAGCCTCCCATCCAGGTCTGCGCGCACCATTTGGCGGCAGCCTTGCCAGTCATCGACTCAATGTTGCAAGGCAACACTTGAATGTAGCCGGAATGACGGCACTGAATAAGGAGCACACCATTGACTTTTTTGTTAGTCCAATGGCACTCTTCGTCATCGAGTTCACCGAGATAGAAGAAATCACTGGTGACTCTGTTAAAGAGACGCTCCGGAATAGGATGAGGCCTCAGATGGCCGTGCTTCTTCGCGCTGGGAGGCGTCGAGACAGCACATTGGGCACATCCGGCAGCTACTTTCATGCAATGAGTGTAGAGCCTCGATCCAAACAACCTATGCTTAATCATCGACCACAGTCGACGGCCATGTGCGTGGGGGGACTCCCATTTGTGCCACCAGTTTAACACTCGGGGGGCTAGGGCGTCTGGCACACACAATTTACCCTCCATCCACAGCTTCCCCCCATCCAACGAGTACTCCGCAAAAATCCCATCCCTGTGAGCATCCTTGGATTTGAGATTTCCAAAGACCTCTTTAAACATGGGATCCTGCAGGTAATCGGACGTCCAGTCACGGATGATCAGGGAATCCTTAGGCAGTGTGGAGTTTTGGCCGGATCTCGTCGCTTAATGCCCTCGATCAACCGAAATCTACTTACTCGTCGGGTATAGTCAAACCGTTTCACATCCCCTGAGGATGGATCGGTGACCTTTTCCACGACTTTCAGCGTTTTGGTGCAGATCTCGTGAGCATGCGCCGGATCTGAGATGGCCGTGATGTCGTGACACGGCAATGCGTGCTGTTTAACAGCGCACTGCATGCATGCACGTCGAATGAGTTTCTTTTCTTCCTGATCCCATTCGATGATGACATGGCGGTCCTGCTCCGTACCATGGATGTTGGTACTTTGAAGCCCCTCTGAAGCGGGGTAAGCCCATCGGCTCAGAGCATCCGCTACCGTGTTATGTTTACCAGGCAAATACGACACATGGAGGTCAAACAGAGAGAGAAATTCGTGCCATCTGGCCCGTCGACCAGCTGGGCTCGCGACAGTATCAATGTGTTCGGTGGCCCAATACTCCAGAGATCGATGATCCGTCAGGACCTCGACTCGATTGGTGCCAACCCACGATTGGTACTTTTTTAAAGCACAGATGATGGCGTAAGTCTCTTGCTCACGCGGCGACCATTGCATTTGGCGTGGGGCTAGCTTCCGTGACCAAAATGCAAGAGGGTAGTGATCGCCGGTGGCTTCATCAACCTGTTCAAGGACAGCTCCGATCGCGTACCTAGATGCGTCGGTTCTGATGTAGAAGGGTCTGTCAAATTGGGGCACATGCAACGTGGCGACTTCGCAGAGGGCTGCCTTCAAGTGATGGAAGGCCTCCTCGCACTCGTCAGTCCACTTGACACGAACCTTTGAACCTGCCTTGCCTGCATCTCTCCCTACCTTCAATAATTCAGTGAGAGGGGCAGCAAATTTGGCATAATTCGGCACAAAAGTGTGGTAAAAATTGCAACAACCTAGGAATCCTCGCAACTCCGTGATCGTCTCAGGGCGCTTCCACTTCTGAATAGCGACGAGCTTCCCTGGACTGGGTCGTCGAGTGCCATTCTCTAGGAGAGAACCACAAAATTCGACTGATTTTAAAAACAATTTTCCCTTCTTTGGCCCACAAATCAGCTGATTGGCGTCAAGAATGTCCAAAACTTGGTTCAGCTGCTTCTCATGTAGGGCCACCAGCTCGGCTTCGGTCAGTCCCTCCCCCTCCGTCGCGATGATTATGTCATCTATGTACACACTCACGAAGGCACGAAGCTCAGGATGGGTTGTGAACAGCACATCCTCCATCATTCTTTGAAAAAATGAGGGGGCGTTCTTCAATCCCATGGGCATGACGGTCCACTGGACTGGGCCACATGGCGTGCACATACAGGTAAGAGGTCTGCTGTCCTTCCTCAACGGCATTTGGTGAAAGCCGTGACGGAGATCCAGCACAGAGAACAAACGACCTCTTGCCCTCTTGGCGATTTCCTCCTCAATGAGGGGCAGGGGGTGTGAATCCGCCTTGGTTTCGGCGTTGAGATTGCGAAAATCAACAACCATTCGCCAACCATCAATGGTGTTCTGGTCTGCAGGCGGTGGCTTCGGGACTGTGAAGGGTGAACAGCACCATTCGCTGGTCATACAACCCTCAAGCCAACCAAATTCCCTGAGTTTTCTCTCAATGATTTTTCTGAGAATCTCATGTTTGTGTCCATGATTTTCATAAGGGCGCTGTTTTTTTGCCTTATACCCTTCACGAAGCTCGATGAAGGCTTCACCGAACTGTCCACGGACAGGGGGGTCCTTGATTAACTTTCCTGAAAGGGTTGTATCCTTCCGTTCCTCAAAAATCTTCTCTCTTGACCTCGAACACAATTCAGTGTCCACCTGATCGCCAGGAATTACTGTCGAAAAAACTTTGGCGACTTCTTCGGCTTTGGCAGGAAGAATCTTCTTACGGATGTCCCTAAACAGGTCCGTATCCACTGCCTCTTGAAGATAGGTGGGTCTTGTGTCGAAATCCCAGAGATTTTCTTCGCGATCCAGCTCCTCGAAAGGATCCATGAAAGCTTCCACAGGGGGTTTTTCATAAAAAACTCTGAATTTGCGGCGCGATTGGAGATTTTTCCTCGCCCGTGCACTGAAGATTCTGTTCGATGTCGACCGTATTGGGGAAGAGGGAGACGAGGCGGATCCATTGGTCGTTGAATCACCTTGGGTATCTGACGAACAAAAATCAGAAAAAATAGATTCATCATCAGTACCACGCTCAACCTCAAATTCAGACCCAACACAGGAATCTGTACTAGAATCAGCAGAATTAGAGTCAGAAAGCTTTCCATCCACCAGGAATGCAAGCGAACTCCAGGACCGCTGTGGCAGGGGACCTGTGTCGTCCCTGGCATACAGCTTAATCTTCCTGGGAAGTTCGATGTAATCTACACAAATGTCCTGCAATTCCTGAAACCAAGGCTTGTCGTCCCACAAGGGCACAACTAAAATTGCCTGGGTTTTATCTTGCTTGATTTTATGGATGACCTGCTGGATTAAGTGAAACGGAGGATTAATCCACAACTTCTTGTCCCATTTGTGGGTCCAAGCGTCGCTGAAGTGCTTATCAAAGCGCTTGTTCGTGCGGTTAGCAAATGCATCATACTGAGGCCAAAAAGAATGATGTTCATGGAAGTATTCACAAATTGCATCGCGCCATTTGTCGACAACTCTGTAGGATGAAGAGTGCCAGCGCGAAGGGCGTCGTGGCTGGGAGTCCCTACGAAGACATTCTAACTCCTGGGAGTAATCGGCACTCCCATTCACCTCTGCAATGGTGACATCTTCACCAAATTTTGGTGTCACTTTTTGCTTCAAAAATTCTTCTGCACTTTTAAACCCTGCGTGCAAAAAACGAAATTCAGGACGCTCCAAGGGACCTGACTCCAGCAAAAAACAACGACGATGACCTACAGGCGCTACCCTGTTCTTACGAAGCCAAGGATGGCCTAAATAAAGGTCATACTTTATGTCAGCTCGGTAGAAGTAGTCATCCTTAAGGACAACTTCCTCCACATTTTGCTCTTCCCAAAGGTCTTGAGCGACCAAATGGGTTGATATATAACAACTGCGTTGCCCACCTGCGAGAGAATGTCCAGAAACTCCCTCGAGGGTAACAGGATGAGGCGATTCAAACACGCAGTCGTCGGGTAAGAATGCATTGGATTGGAGATTTACCTCCGATCCATTATCACACAAACAAGTGGCGAGGTGGAAATTTCCCTTGCAATCAGAGACCCACAGCTTTGTGACAAACTGACGAGCCCTGTGCTTGGACTGTACACCAACCTCGTCCACTACAACAGAAGGATCCGCTGCCGGATCCAGGGGAGAGGAGACAAGCGACCCTACATCAAGTAATGGTCGATCAGGAATTTGGGGATCATGCCTGAAATCGCCTGGGGAGGGGCGATTTTCGTGGCTCCCCTAGGCGTTCTGACCTCCAGCGGCTGCGTTAATGTTGTGAACACAGCCGGATTCGTCGATCCATTCATCCTGGAACGGATCATCCGCTGGATTCAGAGCATTTTCGACGTAATCTCGATCCGCATCAGACACCTGGTCTGCACCTGAGACCTGATCCACACGATGGTTGCCCTTTCCACGTCCACGGCCACGGCCGCCGGATGATGGACCACCACCGTCGCCACGCCCTCTGCCCTTACCAGAGAAGGGGGTTCCCGAAGGATTTCCCTTACCTTTACCCTGTGATCCTGGAGCATTTCCTTTGTTTGTACCGGATTGAGGGGTTTGGCCTGGATTTCGATTTCCGCCTCCGGCGTTGAAATTGGGACTCGTCTGGCCGTTTGGCTGTCCACCGGAACCGGATGGAGTCCGATTCCCTTTGCCTTGGGACCCGCCAGGGCCTCCAGTATTTTTGTTCCCACCGGAGGGAGTCGAATTACCCTTTCCCCCCTTAGCACCATGCACCTGTCTGTCATTCCTGTCTGAATTCTGAGGATTACTGACATTTTCACCAATCACCTTGTGATCGTAAGCAGACCATCGGTGATTAGCAGTAGAATGCGTCTTAGCTCGGTTCGTAGAACCTAGAAGAAGACAGATGCTACAATGATCCTGAACATTCCGGGTGTCATTCACCTTTTTGTTGCCCTTTTGGGCCCCATTTTGGGTGTTTTGCTGGGTATTCCTGTTTCCCCCAAGACCCTCGTGGAAATTTTGATTGGCGGCGTCAGCGAGCCTCTCAACCTCTTCCCACAGTTCCTGCGGAGTAAACGAAAACACCCAGTTTCTGGCCTTCAGGCGATTGCCGTGGAAACTTACTCCCCTGTTGAGGACTTGGACAAACAAGTCCCGATCCTCGTGTTCATTAAACTTGATTTTCCACGTGTTTTCAGTGAATTTCACCTTGGTAAACGACGTGGGGGCGCACTTTTGAAGTGCCTCCCTGACGGTAAACCGGTTTGCCGAGGCGTCAAAGCCATCGATCTCCGCCCACCAGGTCTTGACCTTTTCTTCGGACTGTCGATTCCGAAGGGTGGCGGCGGTTTCAGAGGGGATCTTGTCAAAAATCAGATTTTTCAGCTCGGCACTAGAAAATTTTTCACCTGAATGTTCAGATTCTTCTACGAGATTCCAGAAGCGCTGTCTCTTGTCCTGCACCTCATGCAAGATTAATCGAGAGAACGAAGGAAAATTCTTCAACATCTGGTGGTAATGGTCCTCTGGCAGTCGAGATCCACGTACCTCCAACTGTTCCCACACCTCATCAAAGGTAAGGGGGGAACTTGAATCTTCACGATCACTCCAGGTTCTGAGCCAAGTGTTGGCCGGCGCTCCCTCAAGGCAGTCCAGGAGCGCCATCAGGAACTGATCATCCTGGAGTTTTTGAGTCTTAACCCACAGTTTAAATTCCCGTTGGAACTGAGGCCAACGTCTGGGGTTCCCATTATACTTCGGTTGCTTGGCAACCTGACGAAGTCGCAATGAAGTGGGATTTAGGAGTGAATCCAGCCCAACACCGGCCGTAATGGTAGACACCTTGGCGGCATCATTAGCCACACCAGCTCCGGCGAGGGTCTGGGCAAGCAACATCTGGGCAATTGCATTGGAATCAACAGCAGGAAGGGTAGTACGGGAGGCAGTTCTTTTGGCATTCTGAACCTCAGTCCTAGCCTTCGCCGATCTACTCTGTGATCGAGAGATTGTAACCCTTTCCTTTAACTTAGTCCTGCTGATCCGTGCATCGGTGGTCTTAGAGTCCACCGAAGGAGCAATCGAAAAAATTTCTGTCGCCTCCTCCGACGGATCTGTTGCCTGATCCACCGATGATGCGCCCTCAGACCTCATGTGGGTCTTGAAAAGATCTTTAATTCCCAGCGTCTGAATGATGAGTTGCATTTGATCTTTGAGCAATTGGAGCTCAGAATCTCGCTGAGATCTGCAAGAGCAGTCGGCAGGGCAGTACATACCGTGTCCTGAAGGACCTGAGCAGGCTGTCGGACCGCTAATCTCAGTGGTTCGCAGCCAGGAGTCCACTTGGGGAGCTCCTTCAGTCCTAATTTCCAGGCTTGCCTGCCTAGCTGCCTCTAAGATTCCTTCCTCAACCGCGGCGGCTAGATCGTCGCGGATGGAGACAGAGGGATGGGGGGCGGAGGGCCCGGCAACCGGTGCCTTGGTCTTCTCCTTCGGGAAGGGGCTTGCCTCCCAGATCTGCAAGAAAATGGCAAAAGATTCATCTTCTTGAGAACACCACCACATCCTGGTATTAATTTCTTCTTGAAGAAGGAAAAAATATTCAAATAAAAATTCGGAGGCGATTCTTTCTTGTCCTATCAGCCTAGACGTGGCTAATAGACACAGGGCCTCAAGCGCCTCAAGGTTGCGGGTCACTTCCGGAGACAAATGGTTGTCCCATTGTGCCCATGAGGCTGGTCGATTGTAGTCAGGTACCTCACCTGGACCACCCATCTCAATGTCGTCAATGTCGGCTTCGATGGTCTCGAATGAGGGACATTGGTAAGGGATGTGGGTACCTGCCAGCTCCGTAAGGTCCACCGGAGCGTTGCCATTAGCGTAAGCTGGGAGATTCCAGCTGCTTGATGGCCAATTTCGACTGGGATCTTGATTGTAATCTGGGCCTCCACAGCTGCTGACTTGTGTCCTTCTTGGGCAATTTGGGCTAGCGCAAGGCATTCCTCTCAAGGCCTCGTTCGCACAGCACCACGGGAGCGTGATGGTTACGTCTCCGGAGGTTGCGGAGTCGTACTGAGGGGCTAGCTGTGGTTGGGACACCAAAGGAACAACATTCAGGTAGCCTCTGCTACCATGAAAGTGCTGCCCTGGGTCGTTGTGGGTGCCGGAGGGCTCGGGGCCGGCAAGACCAGTGGGGCAGGCACGCGAGGAGTCTCCCTGGATGTTGTTATTGGGGGTAGAACCGGACACTCGGACACCAACGGAGGCGAGAGCAGCGACAACAGAAGCAAGATCCATGCTGATTGTGGTCCGGCAGAAAATCCCAGTCTATGAAGAAAATTGCGGGGAATTATTCTAAATACATCTGAGTGTCCAAAACTGTCCGAATGAATTTAAATAATCCATTTATGTAAAATTGTATGGCCGATCTGGGCCGCGAGCGCGCGCCAGCGGCAAATGGCGATTCCAGCTAAAATAGCGGAATGCGGCGGATTTACGGGAAATGGACCGCGGAATCAAATCCGGCATATCAGATATATATAGGAAATATCCTGTGACTGAGCTGCGAGGCGGCAATTCCGCCGAAGCAAAGAAAATGACCAAAATGTAGCCAATCTGGGCAGAATGTCTGAAAATCTGAGCAGATGGGGCTAGCCGCACTTACACTGGATCCGGCAGCGGATCCTTCTGTTGTAGTGGACGAGGTTGGTGTACAGTCCAAGCACAGGGCCCGTCAGTTTGTCACAAAGCTGTGGGTCTCTGATTGCAAGGGAAATTTCCACCTCGCCACTTGTTTGTGTGACAATGGATCAGAGGTAAATCTCCAATCCAATTCTTTCTTACCCGACGACTGCGTGTTTGAGTCGCCTCATCCTGTTACCCTCGAGGGAGTTTCTGGACATTCTCTCGCAGGTGGGCAACGCGGTTGTTATATATCAACTCATTTGGTCGCTCAAGACCTTTGGGAAGAGCAAAATGTGGAAGAAGTTGTCCTTAAGGATGACTACTTCTATCGTGCCGACCTAAAGTATGACCTTTACTTGGGCCATCCTTGGCTTCGCAAGAACAGGGTGGCGCCCGTAGGTCATCGGCGTTGTTTTTTGCTGGAGTCAGGTCCCTTGGAGCGTCCTGAATTTCGTTTTTTGCACGCAGGGTTTAAAAGTGCAGAAGAATTTTTGAAGCAAAAGGTTACACCAAAGTTTGGCGAAGATGTCACCATTGCAGAGGTGAATGAGAGTGCCGATTACTCTCGAGAGTTAGAATGTCTTCGTAGGGACTCCCAGCCACGACGCCCTTCGCGCTGGCACTCTTCATCCTACAGAGTTGTCGACAAATGGCGCGATACAATTTGTGAATATTTTTATGAACACCATTCCTTTTGGCCACAGTATGATGCCTTTGCTAACCGCGACAACAAGCGCTTTGACAAGCATTTTCGCGACGCTTGGACCCATAAATGGGACAAGAAGTTATGGATTAATCCTCCGTTTCACTTAATCCAGCAGGTCATCCACAAAATCAAGCAAGATAAAACCCAGGCGATTTTAGTTGTGCCCTTGTGGGACGACAAGCCTTGGTTTAAGGAATTGCAAGACATTTGTGTAGATTACATCGAACTTCCCAGGAAGATTAAGCTGTATGCCAGGGACGACACAGGTCCCCTGCCACAGCGGTCTTGGAGTTCGCTTGCATTCCTGGTGGATGGAAAGCTTTCTGACTCTAATTCTGCTGATTCTGGTACTGATTCCTGTGTTGGGTCTGAATCTGAGGTTGAGCGTGGTGCTGATGATGAATCTATTTTTTCTGATTTTTGTCCGTCAGATACCCAAGGTGATCCAACGTCAAATGGATCCGCCTCATCTCCCTCTTCCCCAATACGATCGACATCGAAAAGAATCTTCAGTGCACGGGCGAAGAAAAATTCCAAATCGCGCCGCAAATTCAGAGTTTTTTATGAAAAACCCCGTGTGGAAGCTTTCATAGATCCTTTCGAGGAGCTGGATCACGAAGATAATCTCTGGAATGTCGACACTCGACCCACCTATCTTCAAGAGGCAGTTGATACGGACCTGTTTAGGGACATCCGTAAGAAGATTCTTCCTGCCAAGGCCGAAGAAGTCGCCAAAGTTTTTTCGACAGTAATTCCTGGCGATCAGGTGGACACTGAGTTGTGTTCCAAGTCAAGAGAAAAGATTTTTGAGGAACGGAAGGACACAACCCTTTCAGGGAAGTTGATCAAAGACCCCCCTGTCCGTGGGCAGTTCGGTGAAGCCTTCATCGAGCTTCGTGAAGGGTACAAGGCGAAGACACAGCGCCCTTATGAGAACCATGGACATAAACATGAGATCCTCAGAAAAATCATCGAGAGAAATCTCAGGGAATTTGGTTGGCTTGAGGGTTGTATGACCAGCGAATGGTGCTGTGCACCCTTCACAGTCCCGAAGCCGCCGCCTGCAGACCAGAACACTATCGATGGTTGGCGAATGGTTGTTGATTTTCGCAATCTCAACGCCGAAACCAAGGCGGATTCACACCCCCTGCCCCTCATTGAGGAGGAAATCGCCAAGAGGGCAAGAGGTCGTTTGTTTTCTGTGCTGGATCTCCGTCACGGCTTTCACCAAATGCCGTTGAGGAAGGAAAGCCGACCTCTCACCTGTATGTGCACGCCATGTGGCCCAGTCCAGTGGACGGTCATGCCCATGGGCCTGAAGAACGCCCCTTCGTTTTTTCAAAGAATGATGGAGGATGTGCTTTTTACAGCTCATCCTGAGCTTCGTGCCTTCGTGAGTGTGTACATAGATGACATAATCATCGCGACGGAGGGGGAGGGACTGACCGAAGCCGAGCTGGTGGCCCTACATGAAAAGCAGCTGAACCAAGTTTTGGACATTCTTGATGCCAATCAGCTGATTTGTGGGCCAAAGAAGGGAAAATTATTTTTAAAATCAGTCGAATTTTGTGGTTCTCTCCTTGAGAATGGTACCCGACGACCCAGTCCAGGGAAGCTCGTCGCTATTCAGAAGTGGAAGCGCCCTGAGACGATCACGGAATTGAGAGGATTCCTGGGTTGTTGCAATTTTTACCACACTTTTGTGCCGAATTATGCCAAATTTGCTGCCCCCCTCACTGAATTATTGAAGGTAGGGAGAGATGCAGGCAAGGCAGGTTCAAAGGTTCGTGTCAAGTGGACTGACGAGTGCGAGGAGGCCTTCCATCACTTGAAGGCGGCCCTCTGCCAAGTCGCCACGTTGCATGTGCCGCAATTCGACCGACCCTTCTACATAAGAACCGACGCTTCTAGGTACGCGATCGGAGCTGTTCTTGAACAGGTTGATGAAGCCACCGGCGATCATTACCCTCTTGCATTTTGGTCTCGGAAGCTAGCCCCACGCCAAATGCAATGGTCGCCGCGTGAGCAAGAAACCTACGCCATAATCTGTGCTTTAAAAAAGTACCAATCGTGGGTTGGCACCAATCGAGTCGAGGTCCTGACGGATCATCGATCTCTGGAGTATTGGGCCACCGAACACATTGATACTGTCGCGAGCCCAGCTGTTGGACGGGCCAGATGGCACGAATTTCTCAGTCTGTTTGACCTCCATGTGTCGTATTTGCCTGGAAAACACAACACGGTAGCGGATGCTCTGAGCCGATGGGCTTACCCCGCTTCAGAGGGGCTTCAAAGTACCAACATCCATGGTACGGAGCAGGACCGCCATGTCATAATCGAATGGGATCAGGAAGAAAAAAAGCTCATTCGACGTGCATGCATGCAATGCGCTGTTAAACAGCACGCATTACCGTGTCATGACATCACGGCCTTCTCAGATCCGTCGCATGCTCATGAAATCTGCACCAAATCACTGAAAGTCGTGGAAAAAGTCACCGATCCCTCCTCAGGGAGTGTGAAACGGTTTGATTATACCCGACGTGTAAGTGGATTTCGGTTGATTCAGGGCATTAAGCGTCGAGATCCGGCCAAAACTCCACCCCTGCCGAAAGATTCCCTTATCATCCGTGACTGGACGTCCGATTACCTGCAGGATCCCATGTTTAAAGAGGTCTTTGGAAATCTCAAATCCAAAGATGCTCACAAGGATGGGATTTTTTCTGAGTATTCGTTGGATGGGGGGAAGCTGTGGATGGAGGGTAAATTGTGCGTACCAGACGCCCTGGCCCCCCGAGTGTTAAACTGGTGGCACAAATGGGAGTCCCCCCACGCACATGGCCGTCGATTATGGTCGATGATTAAACATAGGTTGTTTGGCTCAAGGCTATATACTCATTGCATGAAAGTAGCCGCCGGATGTGCCCAATGTGCTGTCTCGACGCCCCCCAGCGCGAAGAAGCTCGGCCATCTGAGGCCACACCCTATTCCGGAGCGCCTCTTTAACAGAGTCACCAGTGATTTCTTCTATCTCGGTGAACTCGACGACGAAGAGTGCCATTGGACAAATAAAAAAATCAATGGTGTGCTCGTTATTCAGTGCCGTCATTCCGGCTACATTCAAGTGTTGCCTTGCAACATTGAGTCGATGACTGGCAAGGCTGCCGCCAAATGGTGCGCCCAGACCTGGATGGGAGGCTGGGACGTCCCATCCGAGGTGGTGACGGATTCAGGCAAAGAGTACACCTCCGAATGGTGGAGAGAATTATGTGCTCGCCTTGGAATCCGCCACCTCCGATGTGAAATCCACTCGCATCGAGCGCTGCCTGGCGAAAGAGCCGGCCGCTCTATAATAAATATGCTTCGTAAGGAGCTCGCGAGTGAAAAGGATTTCCATTGGCTTGAAGTTCTCTTCGCATTGCTTCGCCGTTACCACAACACGCCTTTGTACCATGGCCTTTCTCCAAATGAAATTGTCTTTGGACGAAAGAAGTGTTGGTGGAACATGCCGTTGAATAATCCTCGCCCTTGTAAAGATGCTTCGTTGTTTTTGGACGACGTCCAACGAGCAGATAAAACTGTCTCGAAATTAATCGATAAGCATCAAGCTGACTGGCTTTGGGTCCAGAATCAAGGCCGAAAAAACCCCCACAATTTTGAAGTCGATGATCGAGTTTGGCTTCGAAAATCCGAAACCACCCTGGACGGAGATGGTATGCCCGCACGCGCATGCCCGGAACGCCGCAAGGCCAACACCGCCACGGACGAGCAACATGGTATGAAGGGACAAGCGAGGAGGAACAACAAGACCACCGAGGTAAGGCACAACAAAAAAAGAAAAAAAAAAAACACCAAGCATACACACATGACTAGTCGGGTCCAAGTATGTTGCATGCCACGCTACGCTACGCAACGGACACGAGACGTGAATGGCAACCACGCCAACAAAAGTAAAAGGTGACCACGTAGCGTAACCGAGACGTGCCCACCGCCCACCCGCACGCCCGTCTATGTAGGAGGCGAAAGGGAGCGAAAGGGGACAAAAGGTATGCCGCCGCATGCAAACGAATAGTAGGCAAGCCACACACGGCCACCAAGAACGCAAGTATGTTACCATGTCGTGCCACGTCGCCGACCGCGGAGTTGCGTGGGTTAGAACACAGAAAAAGCCAGGGAGGGGGACACGGGGAGCAAACACACAAATAGCATAGCGCCGACGTGTGCCGGGTCCCAACAAACACACGTGCACGCACCCATGTTCTCTTCCCCTCACAGGTCCCGAGGAGAAGCGTATGCTCGTGTCTGCGTCGTCCGGGCGTTAAAGTAGGGTTGTCTTAGACGCTTAGGCAAGTATTGCGTCGTGCCGTCGTCACACATAAGCGAACGCCCGGCAAGGCGGGAGGACTAGGACACGTTTAGGTAGTGGGGAAAGAAGCAGGTATGTTGCATGCCACGCCGCGCGCGCGGAACGGGCAACGAGAAAAGGTAGCGACCAAAGGGGGGTGGAGACAAGACGGGAGCAAGTGGGGCGATAAACCTACGCGCAAGCCGGTCGCACACGCATGACGCATGACGTACCAGCCAGCTCGAGGTGCCGTGTCGCGACAAAACCGCCGCCGCCGCACGCTCGCTTACGCTCCCTCCTCTCCCTACGCAGGTTCCAAGGAGGAAGCCCGGGCCGACAAGGAAAAAGACAGAGACACACAACAAAGCGGAGGCAGGGAAAAAGTGCATGCCAGGGGGAGGGGTAGAGGAAAGGGTAAAGAGCAACGAAGCCACGAAAGGAACAAGGGGTAGCCAGCGGACGAGCAAGGGGCGCACACAGAGGAGGGGACACGGCGGGCACACGGCGAGCACAACACCGCACCGAGACACCGGAGAGGGGAGCACCGGAGGACCAAGGGAAGAGCAGCACCACGCACCACGACACGCACGGCACAGACACCACACACACCGCACACACCCAGCGAACCCCGGCAACCCACCCGGCAGTGGGCGGGCAGACGGGAGAGGGACAGCGCCTGACCCCAAGCGCCCCTCACCATGGTGGAAGGCACCCCCCCCGGGGACGCCCTTCCGCCACCCCCGCAGCGAGCAACGCCGGCCCGCAAGGGCGCACGCTGTGGGGCCGGTGCTGGGTCCCCACGCCCGCACCGACCGCACCCGGGACACGCGGGTCGCGGAACCCCGGCTGCACGCTCCGGAGGACGGGCGGCCGGGGGAGGGACAGCGCCTGGCACCAAGCGCCCCTCACAACGGTGGAAGGCAGCCCCCCCCGGGGACGCCCTTCCGCCACCCCCACAGCGAGCAACGCCGGCCCGCAAGGGCGCACGCTGTGGGGCCGGTGCTGGGTCCACGCGCCCGCATCGACCGCACCCGGGACACACGGGTCGCGGAACCCTGGCTGCACGCTCCGGAGGACGAGCGGCCGGGGGAGGGACAGCGCCTGACACCAGGCGCCCCTCACAACGGTGGAAGGCACCCCCCCCGGGGACGCCCTTCCGCCACCCCCACAGCGAGCAACGCCGGCCCGCAAGGGCGCACGCTGTGGGGCCGGTGCTGGGTCCACACGCCCGCATCGACCGCACCCAGGACACACGGGTCGCGGAACCCTGGCTGCGCGCTCCGGAGGACGAGCGGCCGGGGGAGGGACAGCGCCTGACACCAGGCGCCCCTCACAACGGTGGAAGGCACCCCCCCCGGGGACGCCCTTCCGCCACCCCCACAGCGAGCAACGCCGGCCCGCAAGGGCGCACGCTGTGGGGCCGGTGCTGGGTCCACACGCCCGCATCGACCGCGCCCGGGACACACGGGTCGCGGAACCCTGGCTGCACGCTCCGGAGGATGAGCAGCCGGGGGAGGGACAGCGCCTGACACCAGGCGCCCCTCACAACGGTGGAAGGCACCCCCCCCGGGGACGCCCTTCCGCCACCCCCACAGCGAGCAACGCCAGCCCGCAAGGGCGCACGCTGTGGGGCCGATGCTGGGTCCACACGCCCGCATCGACCGCACCCGGGACACACGGGTCGCGGAACCCTGGCTGCACGCTCCGGAGGACGAGCGGCCGGGGGAGGGACAGCGCCTGACACCAGGCGCCCCTCACAACGGTGGAAGGCACCCCCCCCGGGGACGCCCTTCCGCCACCCCCACAGCGAGCAACGCCGGCCCGCAAGGGCGCACGCTGTGGGGCTGGTGCTGGGTCCACACGCCCGCATCAACCGCGCCCGGGACACGCGGGTCGCGGAACCCTGGCTGCACGCTCCAGAGGACGAGCGGCCGGGGGAGGGACAGCGCCTGACACCAGGCGCCCCACACAACGGTGAAAGGCACCCCCCCCGGGGACGCCCTTCCGCCACCCCCACAGCGAGCAACGCCAGCCCGCAAGGGCGCACGCTGTGGGGCCGATGCTGGGTCCACACGCCCGCATCGACCGCACCCGGGACACACGGGTCGCGGAACCCTGGCTGCACGCTCCGGAGGACGAGCGGCCGGGGGAGGGACAGCGCCTGACACCAGGCGCCCCTCACAACGGTGGAAGGCACCCCCCCCCGGGGACGCCCTTCCGCCACCCCCACAGCGAGCAACGCCGGCCCGCAAGGGCGCACGCTGTGGGGCCGATGCTGGGTCCACACGCCCGCACCGACCGCACCCGGGACACACGGGTCGCGGAACCCTGGCTGCACGCTCCGGAGGACGAGCGGCCGGGGAAGGGACAGCGCCTGACACCAGGCGCCCCTCACAACGGTGGAAGGCACCCCCCCCGGGGACGCCCTTCCGCCATCCCCACAGCGAGCAACGCCGGCCCGCAAGGGCGCACGCTGCGGGGCCGGTGCTGGGCCCACACGCCCGCATCGACCGCACCTGGGACACACGGGTCGCGGAACCCCGGCTGCACGCTCCAAAGGACGAGCGTGTAAGTGCGGCTAGCCCCATCTGCTCAGATTTTCAGACATTCTGCCCAGATTGGCTACATTTTGGTCATTTTCTTTGCTTCGGCGGAATCGCCGCCTCGCAGCTCAGTCACAGGATATTTCCTATATATTTCTGATATGCCGGATTTGATTCCGCGGTCCATTTCCCGTAAATCCGCCGCGTTCCGCTATTTTAGCTGGAATCGCCATTTGCCGCTGACGCGCGCTCGCGGGCCAGATCGGCCAAACATTTTTACATAATTGGATTATTTAAATCTTTTCAGACAGTTTTGGACACTCAGATGTATTTAGAATAATTCGCATCAATTTTCTTCATAGACTGGGATTTTCTGCCGGACCACAATCAGCATGGACCTTGCTTCTGTTGTCGCTGCTCTCGCCTCCGTTGGTGTTCGAGTATCCGGTTCTACCCCCAATAACAACATCCAGGGAGACTCCTCGCGTGCCTGCCCCACTGGTCTTGCCGGCCCCGAGCCCTCCGGCACCCTCAACGACCCAGGGCAGCACTTTCATGGTAGCAGAGGCTACCTGAATGTTGTTCCTTTGGTGTCCCAACCACAGTTAGCTCCCCAGTACGGCCCCGTAGACTCCGCCACCTCCGGAGACGTAACGATTACGCTGCCGTGGTGCTGTGCGAACGAGGCCTTGAGAGGAATGCCTTGCGCAAGCCCAAATTGCCCAAGAAGGGCACAAATTAGCAGCTGTGGAGGCCCAGATTACCATCAAGATCCCAGTCGAAATTGGCCATCAAGCAGCTGGAATCTCCCAGCCTACGCCGATGGCAACGCTCCGGTGGAGCTTACGGACCTGGCAGGTACTAATACTCCTTACCAATGTCCACATTTTGAGACCATCGACGCCGACATTGACGACATTGAGATGGGTGGTCCAGGTGAGGTACCTACCTATAATCGACCAGCCTCTTGGGCACAATGGGACAACCATTTGTCTTCAGAAGTGACCCGTAACCTTGAGGCGCTTGAGGCCCTTTGTCTATTAGCCACGTCTAAGCTGATAGGTCAAGAAAGAATCGCCTCTGATTTTTTATTTGAATATTTTTTCCTTCTTCAAGAAGAAATTAATACCAGGATGTGGTGGTGTTCTCAAGAAGATGAATCTTTTGCCATTTTTTTGCAAATCTGGGAGGCAAGCCCCTTCCCGAAGGAGAAGACCAAGGCACCTGTTGCCGGGCCCTCCGCCCCTCATCCCTCTGTTTCCATCCGCGACGATCTAGCCGCCGCGGTTGAGGAAGGAATTTTAGAGGCAGCCAGGCAGGCAAGCCTAGAAATTAGGGCTGAAGGAGCTCCCCAAGTGGACTCTTGGCTGCGAACCACTGAGATTAGCGGTCCGACAGCCTGCTCAGGCCCTTCAGGACACGGTATGTACTGTCCTGCCGACTGCTCTTGCAGATTACAGCGAGATACTGAGCTCCAATTGCTCAAAGATCAAATGCAACTCATCATTCAGACGCTGGGAATTAAAGATCTTTTCAAGACACACATGCGTTCTGAGGGCGCATCATCGGTGGAACAAACAACAGATCCGTCGGAGGAGGCGACAGAAATTTTTTCGATTGCTCCTTCGGTGGACTCTAAGACCACCGACGCAAGGATCAGCAGGACTAAGCTAAAGGAAAGGGTTACAATCTCTCGATCTCAGAGTAGGTCGGCGAAGGCTAGGACTGAGGCTCAGAATGCCAAGCGAACTGCCTCCCGTACTGCCCTTCCTGCTGTTGATTCCAATGCAATAGCCCAGATGTTGCTCGCCCAGACCCTCGCCGGAGCTGGTGTGGCTAATGATGCCGCCAAGGTGTCTGCCATTACGGCCGGTGTTGGGCTGGATTCACTTCTAAATCCTACCTCATTGCGACTTCGCCAGGTTGCCAAGCAACCAAAGTATAATGGAAACCCCAGACGTTGGCCTCAGTTCCAACGGGAATTTAGATTGTGGGTTAAGACTCAAAAGCTCCAGGATGATCAGTTCCTGATGGCCCTCTTGGACTGCCTTGAGGGAGCGCCAGCCAACACTTGGCTCAGGACCTGGAGTGATCGTGAGGATACAAGTTCCCCCCTTACCTTTGATGAGGTGTGGGAACAGTTGGAGGTACGTGGATCCCGGCTGCCAGAGGACCATTACCACCAGATGTTGAAGAATTTTCCTTCGTTCTCGCGATTAATCTTGCACGAAGTGCAAGACAAGAGACAGCGCTTCTGGAATGTAGTGGAAGAATCTGAACATTCAGGCAAAAAATTTTCCAGTGCCGAGCTGAAAAATTTGATTTTTGACAAGATCCCCTCCGAAACTGCCGCCACCCTTCGGAATAAACAATGCGAAGAAAAGGTCAAGACCTGGTGGGCAGAGGTCGATGGCTTCGATGCCTCGGCCAACAGGTTCTCCGTCAGGGAATCACTTCAAAAGTGTTCCCCCACGTCGTTTACCAAGGTGAAATTCACTGAAAACACGTGGAAAATCAAGTTTAATGAACACGAGGATCGGGACTTGTTTGTCCAAGTCCTCAATAGGGGAGTAAGCTTCCACGGCCATCGCCTGAAGGCCAGGAACTGGGTGTTTTCGTTCACCCCGCAGGAACTGTGGGAAGAGGTTGAGCGGCTCGCTGACGCCGCCAATCAAAATTTCCATGAGGGTCTTGGGGGAAACAAGAATACCCAGCAAAACACCCAAAATGGGGCCCAAAGGGGCAACAAAAAGGTGAATGACACCCGGAATGTTCAGGATCATTGTAGCATCTGCCTTCTTTTAGGTTCTACGAACCGAGCTAAGACGCATTCTACTGGTAATCACCGATGGTCTGCTTACGATCACAAGGTGATTGGTGAAAATGTCAGTAATTCGCAGAATTCAGACAGGAATGACAGACAGGTGCATGGTGCAAAGGGGGGAAAGGGTAATCCGACCCCCTCCGGTGGAAACAAAAATACTGGAGGCCCTGGCGGGTCCCAAGGCAAAGGAAATCGGACTCCATCCGGCTCCGGTGGACAGCCGAACGGCCAGACAAGTCCCAATGGCAACGCCGGAGGCGGAAATCGAAATCCAGGCCAAACCCCTCAATCCGGTACAAACAAAGGAAATGCTCCAGGATCACAGGGTAAAGGTAAGGGAAATCCTTCAGGAACCCCTTTCTCTGGTAAGGGCAGAGGGCGTGGCGACGGTGGTGGTCCATCATCCGGCGGCCGTGGCCGTGGACGTGGAAAGGGCAACCATCGTGTGGATCAGGTCTCAGGTGCAGATCAGGTGTCCGATGCGGATCGAGATTATGTTGAAAACGCCCTGAATCCAGCAGATGATCCGTTCCAAGATGAGTGGATCGACGAATCAGGCTGTGTTCACAATGTTAACGCAGCCGCTGGAGGTCAGAACGCCTAGGGGAGCCACGAAAATCGCCCCTCCCCAGGCGATTTCAGGCATGATCCCCAGATTCCAGATCGACCATTACTTGATGTAGGGTCGCTTGTCTCCTCTCCCCTGGATCCGGCAGCGGATCCTTCTGTTGTAGTAGACGAGGTTGGTGTACAGTCCAAGCACAGGGCCCGTCAGTTTGTCACAAAGCTGTGGGTCTCTGATTGCAAGGGAAATTTCCACCTCGCTACTTGTTTGTGTGACAATGGATCAGAGGTAAATCTCCAATCCAATTCATTCTTACCCGACGACTGCGTGTTTGAGTCGCCTCATCCTGTTACCCTCGAGGGAGTTTCTGGACATTCTCTCGCAGGTGGGCAACGCGGTTGTTATATATCAACTCATTTGGTCGCTCAAGACCTTTGGGAAGAGCAAAATGTGGAAGAAGTTGTCCTTAAGGATGACTACTTCTATCGTGCCGACATAAAGTATGACCTTTACTTGGGCCATCCTTGGCTTCGCAAGAACAGGGTAGCGCCCGTAGGTCATCGTCGTTGTTTTTTGCTGGAGTCAGGTCCCTTGGAGCGTCCTGAATTTCGTTTTTTGCACGCAGGGTTTAAAAGTGCAGAAGAATTTTTGAAGCAAAAAGTGACACCAAAATTTGGTGAAGATGTCACCATTGCAGAGGTGAATGGGAGTGCCGATTACTCCCAAGAATTAGAATGTCTTCGTAGGGACTCCCAGCCACGACGCCCTTCGCGCTGGCACTCTTCATCCTACAGAGTTGTCGACAAATGGCGCGATGCAATTTGTGAATATTTTCATGAACACCATTCCTTTTGGCCCCAGTATGATGCCTTTGCTAACCGTATGAACAAGCGCTTTGACAAGCACTTTAGCGACGCTTGGACCCATAAATGGGACAAGAAGTTGTGGATTAATCCTCCGTTTCACTTAATCCAGCAGGTCATCCACAAAATCAAGCAAGATAAAACCCAGGCAATTTTAGTTGTGCCATTGTGGGACAACAAGCCTTGGTTTAAGGAATTACAAGACATTTGTGTTGATTACATCGAACTTCCCAGGAAGATTAAGCTGTATGCCAGGGACGACACAGGTCCCCTGCCACAGCGGTCCTGGAGTTCGCTTGCATTCCTGGTGGATGGAAAGCTTTCTGACTCTAATTCTGCTGATTCTGGTACTGATTCTAGTGTTGGGTCTGAATCTGAGGTTGAGCGTGGTACTGATGATGAATCTATTTTTTCTGATTTTTGTCCGTCAGATACCCAAGGTGATTCAACGTCCAATGGATCCGCCTCGTCTCCCTCTTCCCCAATACGATCGACATCGAAAAGAATCTTCAGTGCACGGGCGAAGAAAAATTCCAAATCGCGCCGCAAATTCAGAGTTTTTTATGAAAAACCCCCTGTGGAAGCTTTCATGGATCCTTTCGAGGAGCTGGATCACGAAGAGAATCTCTGGGATTTCGACACACGACCCACCTATCTTCAAGAGGCAGTTGATACGGACCTGTTTAGGGACATCCGTAAGAAGATTCTTCCTGCCAAAGCCGAAGAAGTCGCCAAAGTTTTTTCGACAGTAATTCCTGGCGATCAGGTGGACACTGAATTGTGTTCCAAGTCAAGAGAAAAGATTTTTGAGGAACGGAAGGACACAACCCTTTCAGGAAAGTTGATCAAGGACCCCCCTGTCCGTGGACAGTTCGGTGAAGCCTTCATCGAGCTTCGTGAAGGGTACAAGGCAAAAAAACAGCGCCCTTATGAAAATCATGGACACAAACATGAGATACTCAGAAAAATCATCGAGAGAAATCTCAGGGAATTTGGTTGGCTTGAGGGTTGTATGACCAGCGAATGGTGCTGTGCACCCTTCACAGTCCCGAAGCCCCCGCCTGCAGACCAGAACACTATTGATGGTTGGCGAATGGTGGTTGATTTTCGCAACCTCAACGCCGAAACCAAGGCGGATTCACACCCCCTGCCCCTCATTGAGGAGGAAATCGCCAAGAGGGCAAGAGGTCGTTTGTTTTCTGTGCTGGATCTCCGTCACGGCTTTCACCAAATGCCGTTGAGGAAGGACAGCCGACCTCTCACCTGTATGTGCACGCCATGTGGCCCAGTCCAGTGGACCGTCATGCCCATGGGCCTGAAGAACGCCCCCTCATTTTTTCAAAGAATGATGGAAGATGTGCTTTTTTCAGCTCATCCTGAGCTTCGTGCCTTCGTGAGTGTGTACATAGATGACATAATCATCGCGACGGAGGGGGAGGGACTGACCGAAGCCGAGCTGGTGGCCCTACATGAGAAGCAGCTGAACCAAGTTTTGGACATTCTTGACGCCAATCAGCTGATTTGTGGGCCAAAGAAGGGAAAATTTTTTTTAAAATCAGTCAAATTTTGTGGTTCTCTCCTAGAGAATGGCACCCGACGACCCAGTCCAGGGAAGCTCGTAGCTATTCAGAAGTGGAAGCGCCCTGAGACGATCACGGAGTTGAGAGGATTCCTGGGTTGTTGCAATTTTTACCACACTTTTGTGCCGAATTATGCCAAATTTGCTGCCCCCCTCACTGAATTATTGAAGGTAGGGAGAGATGCGGGCAAGGCAGGTTCAAAGGTTCGTGTCAAGTGGACTGACGAGTGCGAGGAGGCCTTCCATCACTTGAAGGCGGCCCTCTGTGAAGTCGCCACGTTGCATGTCCCCCAATTCGACCGACCCTTCTACATTAGAACCGACGCTTCTAGGTACGCGATCGGAGCTGTTCTTGAACAGGTTGATGAAGCCACCGGCGATCATTACCCTCTTGCATTTTGGTCTCGGAAGCTAGCCCCACGCCAAATGCAATGGTCGCCGCGTGAGCAAGAAACCTACGCCATCATCTGTGCTTTAAAAAAGTACCAATCGTGGGTTGGCACCAATCGAGTCGAGGTCCTGACGGATCATCGATCTCTGGAGTATTGGGCCACTGAACACATTGATACTGTCGCGAGCCCAGCTGGTCGACGGGCCAGATGGCACGAATTTCTCTCTCTGTTTGACCTCCATGTGTCGTATTTGCCTGGAAAACATAACACGGTAGCGGATGCTCTGAGCCGATGGGCTTATCCCGCCTCAGAGGGGCTGCAAAGTACCAACATCCATGGTACGGAGCAGGACCGCCATGTCATCATCGAATGGGATGAGGAAGAAAAGAAACTCATTCGACGTGCATGCATGCAGTGCGCTGTTAAACAGCACGCATCGCCGTGTCACGACATCACGGCCATCTCAGATCCGGCGCATGCTCATGAGATCTGCACCAAAACGCTGAAAGTCGTGGAAAAAGTCACCGATCCCTCCTCAGGGAGTGTGAAACGGTTTGATTATACCCGACGAGTAAGTAGATTTCGGTTGATCCAGGGCATTAAGCGTCGAGATCCGGCCAAAACTCCACCCCTGCCTAAAGATTCCCTTATCATCCGTGACTGGACGTCCGATTACCTGCAGGATCCCATGTTTAAAGAGGTCTTTGGAAATCTCAAATCCAAAGATGCTCACAGGGATGGGATTTTTTCTGAGTACTCGTTGGATGGGGGGAAGCTGTGGATGGAGGGTAAATTGTGTGTGCCAGACGCCCTAGCCCCCCGAGTGTTAAACTGGTGGCACAAATGGGAGTCCCCCCACGCACATGGCCGTCGACTGTGGTCGATGATTAAGCATAGGTTGTTTGGATCCAGGCTCTACACTCATTGCATGAAAGTAGCCGCCGGATGTGCCCAATGTGCTGTCTCGACGCCCCCCAGCGCGAAGAAGCACGGCCATCTGAGGCCTCATCCTATTCCGGAGCGCCTCTTTAACAGAGTCACCAGTGATTTTTTCTATCTCGGTGAGCTCGATGACGAAGAGTGCCATTGGACGAATAAAAACGTCAATGGTGTGCTCCTTATTCAGTGCCGTCATTCCGGCTACATTCAAGTGTTGCCTTGCAACATTGAGTCGATGACTGGCAAGGCTGCCGCCAAATGGTGCGCGCAGTCCTGGATGGGAGGCTGGGACGTCCCATCCGAGGTGGTGACGGATTCAGGCAAAGAGTACACCTCCGAATGGTGGAGAGAATTATGTGCTCGCCTTGGAATCCACCACCTCCGATGTGAAATCCACTCGCATCGAGCGCTGCCTGGCGAAAGAGCCGGCCGCTCACTTATAAATATGCTTCGTAAGGAGCTCGCGAGTGAAAAGGATTTCCATTGGCTTGAGATTCTTTTCGCCATGCTTCGCCGTTACCACAACACGCCTTTGTATCATGGCCTTTCTCCAAATGAAATTGTCTTTGGACGAAAGAAGTGTTGGTGGAACATGCCGTTGAATAATCCTCGCCCCTGTAAAGATGCTTCGCTGTTTTTGGACGAAGTCCAACGAGCAGATAAAACTGTGTCGAAGTTAATCGAGAAGCATCAAGCTGACTGGCTTTGGGTCCAGAATCAAGGCCGAAAAAACCCCCACAATTTGGAAGTCGATGATCGAGTTTGGCTTCGAAAATCCGAAACCACCCTGGACGGAGATGACAAGCTTCTTCCCTTGTGGGAGGGGCCATTCGCTGTTACAGCGCGTCTTGGTGAGAACAGGTGGAGGATTGGTGTGGATGTCAGCAGGGAAATTGACGTTTCGGGCGATCGCCTCAAGAGAGAGATCCCCTCCCCCAAGGATCGGGTTAAACCCCTTTTTTGGACTGCGAAACATTTGTCTGATCGGGTCATCGAAGGGGGAAAGTACGAACTCAAGAGGATTGTTGAAGCAAGACGTGACGCCAAGGGCGAATGGGAATTTCTGTGTGAGTGGAGGGGCTTTGATTCCAGTCACAACAACTGGGAACCAGCCCAATCTTTTGTCCATGGGTACACCAAGGGGTTCATTGACTTCCTCAAGAAGCACCCCGAAATTGGCGTACTCCTGACAGACTGTTTGTCGAAACCAGACAGACAAGTGGAGAGCGACGGAAAACGACCTGTGGTGAATCGAGATCCAGCCTTTTACGGCCCTCAGCAGCCACATTCCAGGGCTGATCCGTCGATCCCCCCTCCTGCGGTCAGGCCAGCCCAGGAGCCAAATGAGGACCAAGCTTCAAGTTCGGCCGCTGATTTGCAGCGCCCAAGCCGTACGAGGGCCAGGCCAGACAGGTTGGTGGTCACATGTATTCGTGCTTGGCCGAATTGAGGAAGCCATCCTACCACATTCTGCTCAATCCACTGTTCATTCTTTCTGTTTATGTCATGATGTGGAGAACTGCGAATGTTTGATAATTTGACGTCAATCAATCTATTTTTCTTTGGTCTCCGTTCGGTAGCGTATCGAAAGGCGAAAACCGAAAGCCACGGAGTGTGCTGCCGTGTTCAGAAAAAACCAAACTCAGGCTTAATTCAGGCAGATTCGGGGTAATCTTGTCTCTGTTGGTCTGTGCATCTTTGGAATTTGGCTACTCGTGCAGATGGAAGCAAATGTACATAATCAAAGCACCGGCCGGTGACATTCACCCCTACAGGCATCCCCTGTAGTACTGGCTGCACCAGATGCGACGCCAGGAACTCAGATCTCACCTTCATTTGCTGTGATGCTGACGCCAAAGTCCAGATTCAGATCCAGGATCCTCAAATTTGCCTTGAATTTCTCAGGTTTGTCCATCATTCTGCCACTGTTGTACGAAACCCAGACGTCAATTGTTCAGACAACCTTCAGATAGGAGCTTTAGGGACTTCTAAAAGCAACCTCTGAAGTCCGTAAGCTTCGTTGTATTTTTGGCACACGCCAATGTGAGCTCAATCCGACCTGAAACTGTCGAGAATGGTGAATCCAAGTGTCTTGTGGGACTCCATCGAAAGATTGGCTTTGTCCAAGTCGATTGACACCACCGCCACTGTAAATTCGGTGTCTCTCAGTTATATACTGTCAGTAAAGCGCCTTCAGTGAACCTTCGGCGCGTTACATGCCAAGGATCCAGGGCTATCATGTCCCATCATGATGCATCATCACATGATCCACATTTTCAATGAATCTGTTGGATGCTCGCGAACCAACGTGCCGGAAAGCACAATTGAGCTGAATTAACGACAATATATATTAACTTTAGTCTAAACGAAAGTGTTAGTAGTTTCAGTTCCAGACATTCCGCTTCATTTCACCTTCATCTCAGGGAATTTGTTGATTTTAGGATAATTCAGATTGATTTCCTTGTCATCTCCCATCATTCCTCGAAGATCTGTTTAGATCTAGGTGAACAGAAAAACATCTTTACCTTATGTGGTTCACTTAGGGTCTGTAGACTACATTTGTATTTGTTTTCCCTCTCTGTGAGTGTTTAATCTCCTTCATCTCTGCTCAAATTGACTTTCAATTTTGTTGAACCTTGTGATCATCCACCAGATGCGCCAAATCTGAGCCACATGCTGCACTTTTCAGAACGACAAAAGCGGGATAACACGATGTAGAGTTCGGCGAGGACACCGTAGCGTGCCCGCGACAGCGAAACTGTGCCAGAGCGCTGAGATGTCACTCCAATTCTTGATCCCCCCACTCAATCCACCAATAATCTACCTCATTCTCAACCAATGCATGGTTTGGTATCGATTCTCGATACGTTTACATGCTTTTTAGCCCTTAACCTAATGTTTTACAGCACGGAGGACTGTTCGTCACTTCTCATTCTGTCTCATTTCAGGTTCATCCAGCCTGATTCAGTGCCAATTCAGCCCAAATCAGGTCAGATCAAGCAGATTTCGCCCCATCGAGGCTACATTTCTATGTTTTTCTGGGACTTACCCGCACTACGTTCTTCGTTGACGTAGCGACACACCCCAGTGTGTTTTTGGAGGGGGAGTGTAAGTGCGGCTAGCCCCATCTGCTCAGATTTTCAGACATTCTGCCCAGATTGGCTACATTTTGGTCATTTTCTTTGCTTCGGCGGAATCGCCGCCTCGCAGCTCAGTCACAGGATATTTCCTATATATTTCTGATATGCCGGATTTGATTCCGCGGTCCATTTCCCGTAAATCCGCCGCGTTCCGCTATTTTAGCTGGAATCGCCATTTGCCGCTGACGCGCGCTCGCGGGCCAGATCGGCCAAACATTTTTACATAATTGGATTATTTAAATCTTTTCAGACAGTTTTGGACACTCAGATGTATTTAGAATAATTCGCATCAATTTTCTTCATAGACTGGGATTTTCTGCCGGACCACAATCAGCATGGACCTTGCTTCTGTTGTCGCTGCTCTCGCCTCCGTTGGTGTTCGAGTATCCGGTTCTACCCCCAAAAACAACATCCAGGGACACTCCTCGCGTGCCTGCCCCACTGGTCTTGCCGGCCCCGAGCCCTGCGGCACCCTCAACGACCCAGGGCAGCACTTTTAGAGCGGCCGGGGGAGGGACAGCGCCTGACACCAGGCGCCCCTCACAACGGTGGTAGGCACCCCCCCCGGGGACGCCCCTCCGCCACCCCCACAGCGAGCAACGCCGGCCCGCAAGGGCGCACGCTGTGGAGCCGGTGCTGGGTCCACACGCCCGCACCGACCGCGCCCGGGACACGCGGGTCGCGGAACCCTGGCTGCACGCTCCAGAGGACGAGCGGCCGGGGGAGGGACAGCGCCTGACACCAGGCGCCCCTCACAACGGTGGAAGGCACCCCCCCCGGGGACGCCCTTCCTTCCGCCACCCCCACAGCGAGCAACGCCGGCCCGCAAGGGCGCACGCTGTGAGGCTGGTGCTGGGTCCACACGCCCGCATCGACCGCACCCGGGACACACGGGTCGCAGAACCCTGGCTGCACGCTCCGGAGGACGAGCGGCCGGGGGAGGGACAGCGCCTGGCACCAGGCGCCCCTCACAACGGTGGAAGGCACCCCCCCCGGGGACGCCCTTCCGCCACCCCCACAGCAAGCAACGCCGGCCCGCAAGGGCGCACGCTGTGGGGCCGGTGCTGGGTCCACACGCCCGCATGGACCGCACCCGGGACACGCGGGTCGCAGAACCCTGGCTGCACGCTCCGGAGGACGAGTGGCCGGGGGAGGGACAGCGCCTGACACCGGGCGCCCCTCACAACGGTGGAAGGCACCCCCCCCGGGGACGCCCTTCCGCCACCCCCACAGCGAGCAGCGTCGGCCCGCAAGGGCGCACGCCGTGGGGCCGGTGCTGGGTCCACACGCCCGCATCAACGGCGCCCGGGACACGCGGGTCGCGGAACCCTGGCTGCACGCTCCGGAGGACGAGCGGCCGGGGAAGGGACAGCGCCTGACACCAGGCGCCCCCCACAACGGTGGAAGGCACCCCCCCCGGGGACGCCCTTCCGCCGCCCCCACAGCGAGCAACGCCGGCCCGCAAGGGCACACGCTGTGGGGCCGGTGCTGGGTCCACACGCCCGCATCGACCGCACCCGGGACACGCGGGTCGCAGAACCCTGGCTGCACGCTCCGGAGGACGAGCAGCCGAGGGAGGGACAGCGCCTGACACCAGGCGCCCCTCACAACGGTGGAAGGCAGCCCCCCCCGGGGACGCCCTTCCGCCACCCCCACAGCGAACAACGCCGGCCCGCAAGGGCGCACGCCGTGGGGCCGGTACTACTGGGTCCACACGCCCACATCGACCGCACCCGGGACACACGGGTCGCGGAACCCTGGCTGCACGCTCCGGAGGACGAGCGGCCAGGGAAGGGACAGCGCCCGACACCAGGCGCCCCTCACAACGGTGGAAGGCACCCCCCCCGGGGACGCCATTCCGCCACCCCCACAGCGAGCAGTGGCGGCCCGCAAGGGCGCACGCTGTGGGACCGGTACTGGGTCCACACGCCCGCATCGACCGCGCCCGGGACACTCGCGTCGCGGGACCCTGGCTGCACGCTACGAAGGACGAGCGCGGCCGGGGGAGGGACAGCGCCTGACACCAGGCGCCCCTCACAACGGTGGAAGGCACCCCCCCGGGGACGCCCTTCCGCCACCCCCACAGCGAGCAACGCCAGCCCGCAAGGGCGCACGCTGTGGGGCCGGTGCTGGGTCCACATGCCCGCATCGACCGCACCCGGGACACACGGGTCGCGGAACCCTGGCTGCACGCTCCGGAGGACGAGCGGCCGGGGGAGGGACAGCGCCTGACACCAGGCGCCCCCCACAACGGTGGAAGGCACTCCCCCCGGGGACGCCCTTCCGCCACCCCCACAGCGAGCAACGCCGGCCCGCAAGGGCGCACGCTGTGGGGGGGGCCGGTGCTGGGCCCGCACGTCCGCGTCGACCGCACCCGGGACACACGGGTCGCGGAACCCTGGCTGCCCGCTCCGGAGGACAGGCGACCGGGAAAGGGACAGCGCCTAACACCGGACGCCCCTCGCAACACTGGAAGGCGCCCCCCCGGGGATGCCCATCCACCACCCCCACACCGAGCAATGTAGCAACGCACCAACGCACCAGCCACGGGACATCCGCACCCCGCCCCCTGCTCTTAGACACAGCGACATAGCGACACAGCGACAATGGCGGAGCCCGCGGCACCACGCAAGACACGCCCCCGATCTCCGACGCTGGACGAAGCACACGAGGTCATCAGGGCGCTGGGACTCAGAGACGGCGAAGGAGACCCCCCACAAGGGGACGCGGGCACAGACTCTGACCTGGAGGCATTGCCGGAGCCCCCCACGGGGGACGCGCCCGCGGAACCTGCGCCGCCGGCGGACAGCGTACCCGCGATCTGCCCAGCGTGGAAACGGGGCCATTGCACCGGCGAAGGCTGGTGCCCCAAACAGCACCCCCGGCCCGATGCCGACGACGGAGCGTTGCCCGAGGTGAAACCCGCGGCCGCACGCGCCGCCCTACGCTACGGGGTGACGCAGGGCTGGATCCTGGATGAGACCGCGCGCGGCAGCGTGAACATCCAGGAGGCCGTCGACCGCGTCACCCACGCGGGACAGGCGGCAGTGGCCCTGCACACCCGGGGCCGCCACGGTGGACCCGCAGAGGGGATCATTGTGGATCCCTCGGGAATGGTGCTGGTCCTGGCGGCGGACATGGTCCGAGGGGTGCTCCACGCGTCCCGCGTGCGGCGGGCGTGCCCACAGTGGACCATCCAGGTGTACGCCCCCCCGCGGGCGTGGCCCTTTTCCACATGGGCGGTGCTCGCCGTCATGTGGCACCTGGCACCAGAGGACGCCCCCACAGGGACCGCGGAGGACATCGCCCGGGACCTCCACACATGGCCGGCCGACCAGGAATACCCCTGGCGCAGGCCCCGGGGCGGCCTCCCGGTGGCACCAGCGGCAGAGGGGCTCAGCCTCGCGGCAACCCTCCAACGGCACCCCGACAAGCAGGCGCGCCACTTCCTGCAGACGGGCACGGTCCCGGCCACCCCGCCAGACTCCGAGTGGCGATGGGACGCAGGGGTGGCGCAACCACTGCCGGGCCCCTGGACCCTCCCGTTGTGGTACTTACCCATGGGCACCTTGGCCCACGCCACCCAGGCCGTCAAGGGGGCTTTCCCGCAGCCGCTCCTCCCCGGCGTGGCCCTGCTCCGCAGCCTGCAGGCGCAGGCCGCCTGGGTACGGTGGAAGGAAGGGAAGGGGCGCTCGAGCCCCTATTTCCCCATGGTCCAAGGCCAGGCGCTGATCCATGCCGAGGGCATGGGGACCGTGGAGTGGGGGGCGATCGTGCCCGGCACGGCGTGCAGGTGGATCACGGCGGCCGCCCCACAGCCCATGCGATCGCCGCCGGCGTGCCACCGCCTCCTGCGGATGGTCCCCTCATTGGCCCCCCAGCACGCCTTTACAAGGGACGTGTGGAAGGCCGTACTGAGCCACACCAGGGAGTGGCTAACGAACCCGGGTACGCGGTACCCGCAGGGACCGGTGCTCGAACAGCTCACGGCCCCCACACCCGGGGTCCTCCACGCCCTACACAGGGCGTCGGCCCTCAAGAAGCAGCTCAACGACGAAGTGCTGGACCTGGCGCTGGAGCCGCTGCGGGTGCTCTACCCGCAAGCACACATCCCACCCGCGGGCACATCCAACCGCCTAGGCCGCCTGGGGTTGCAGCGCCGCGTCGAGGCCGCGCACCCAGGAGGCGTGGTGGAACAGTGGCTAACGCTCCGCAATCCGTCCACCGCGGAGGGCCACTGGTACCTGCACCAACTCCTCTTCCAGCCACGGGCAGCCCCGGAACACCGCCGGCAGAACCCGTACCACACGCACCCGGAGCGCCGGGGCGCGCAAAACTACCCGCAGCCAATCCCGCCCGCCCTCCCGCCGGGGCAGGGCCCGGAGGCGCTACAGCGGGGCCCCCCGCTCGACACCGCCACCACGGTACAGCAATGGGGAGGCGACGATGCGAGCGGTGCCGAACCGGACTGCACGAACTGCGGAGCGGTGGCCTGGATGGCAGCCTGCAGGCACCTCACCCGAGATACCACGGGACTCCGGCAGTACAGACCCACGGACCGCACGGCGCTGGCGTCCGCGGTCGCGGCCGTCACCATGGGTCCAGTGGCGGCGTGGCCGGCGCAGCTGCTGCCCCACGTCCCCTGCCGCGACACGCGGCCCCGACGGGCGGCCGCGACGCACGAGCCGACGGCACCCCTCACGGCGGAGCAACTATACGTCGTCGCGGCGGCGTTGCTAGCAGACGGCGGGGAGAGCTTCGTCCACCACCACGGCCCGGCGCAAATTGAGGGATGCATACAAGGGCCCCAGCGCGATGCACCAGACCCGTGGCATGCCACACTCCGCGGGCGCACCCGCGTCTGGGGTGCGGGCGATGGCGCACCCCCGCCCGGGCCTAAGCAGGGGGAGGCACTGGTACTGCAGACGGCAGGCCACCAAGCCATCGTACACGGCCACGCCGGAGGGTACCGGTCGCACATCCTGGCCGGAGGCCGATGGACGGTCTGGCACAGCACCGCCAGGCAGGGGGCTTTCCCGCCCCTGCCCCACGTCGACTGGCGACAGGGGCCCACCCAGGCCTACTATATGTCGGCGGACCCCTGGCCGCTGGCGGTCCTGCTACACACTGTCAGCGCCCCCAACAAGAGGCAGGAACCGGGGTGGGTCAACCCCCCCACACTGGTGTGGAGCCCCGACCAGGAGGAGCATCTACGGGCCGCGTGGCAGGGAGACGCCATCAGAGCCACGGACGTCCCGGACCTCCACGCGGGGCCCATCACGCACGCCCGCCCAGCGGCTACCCTGGCGGTGGCCCAACGGGGGCAGCAGAACCCACAGTGGGTGGTCTGCATGTTCAGCCCGGCGGACGCGCACATCGTCGTCTGCGACCCCGAACGCCTGCCGGGGCCCGAAGCCGTGATCCGCGTGGCAGACTGCACACGCATGATCATCAAGGCGCTGCGGGAGGGCGAACACCACGCCCTCCTGCTCCAGGTCAGGCAGAAGGACAACGCCCGGGCGGCGAGGCCGGGAGTGTGGCCGGCAGCGGCGCACCCCGCCGACCTGGAGCTCCAGCTGGCGGTCCCGACCACGGTGTACCACTGGCTACAGGCCTTCCACGACCTGCGATGGAGGAGCAAACCCGACCGCCAAATCGGCTCCACGCACTGGCAAACGTGGCTGCAAACAGACGCGCAGCGCGATGCCGCCCGAGGCCTCGGGCCCGCGCCCGCGACGCGAGCCCTCGATGCGGCGGCCCCGGGCCGCACGCTGGCACCACACACGGTGCCGCTGGCCAACCTGCCCTTCGAACCAGCGGCGGAGGGCGCCATTCGGAAGTCGGTGCAGCTCCCCCCGGCGCGAGGGGCCACGGAGCCGACGAAATGCCCCCTGTGTGCGGACAAGTACTACACCAGCGGGGCAATGCTGGAACACCTCTCGTGGCACGCGGTGCACGCTGCGGCCCCGACGGACGACAAGGAGGCGGCCGCCAACATCCTGCAGGGGAGAGCACGGAGGTCCCCGTGGCACGCCCCGTACACCCGGCGCCCCCCGCCCCAGGCAGCCGACCACGCAGATGGAGGTGAGGAGGCACCCGGAGCGGCCCCGGGGGCCGGCGGCGCGGCCCCACCAGGGTCCATGTCCATCCCCGCGGGGCTGGCCCCCCTGGCCCCCCTGGCTCCCCCGGTCCCCCGGGCCCCCCTGTGGGCCCCGCTGGGAACGGGCTCAGCGGATGCGGCGCACCCAGACGCCCTGGCGGCGCCAGCGAACCTGGCGGCGATGCCGATGCGGGATAGCTGACTCCAGGACGACACAACGGGCGACGCCCTGCGGCTCCTCTCGTGGAACCTGCGCAACGGCCTCGTGCCGCCAGACCGGTCCCTCCGGGACACACTCCGGCGGCGCCGGGGGCCGGCGGCCTGCACCGACAAGGAGCACCTCATCACCGGCATGCTGCCCCAGGAGGGGGGCTTTGCCATCATGCTCCAGGAAACGGGGATCGCCACCAGGGCGCAGGAGATGCACGTGGCCGCGGCGCTCCGGGACAAGGGGTACACCGCCTACTTCAGCAGCCGGCTGGCGGAGACGGGGGCCACCTCCACCTCGAGAGGGGGGGGCCTCCTCACCGCGGTCAGCAGCAAGTACGTGGCGGAGCACGAGGTGCTCAGCTTCACGGAAATTGTCCCCGGGAAAGCCGCGGCCCTGGAAATCCGCACGGACGGGGGAGGCCTCACCCTCATCAACGTCCACGGGCCGCAAGCAGGTTGCTCCCCGTGGGCGGGACGGGCGGCGTTCTGGGCCGACATACAAATGTATGCCACGGCACGCAGCCTCGGCGGGAGGCACCCGGTGGTCATCGCCGGTGACACCAACATCTACATGGATGTCCCCGCCAACCCGGCCACGGAGCATTTCCGAGCGGGCTGGGAAGCCTGCGGCTTCCGAAGAGCCGCGGCAGGCGGCGAGGAGGACATGACCCCCACGCTCCACCCGTCCCAGCACAGGGTGGACACCTTCCTGGTCAACGAGCCCCTCCTGCCGTGGTCCCTGCGGGAGAGCGTCTGGGCTCGCGGAATGGCACACCCCCAGGTGGTCGGCTCGGACCACCTCCCGGTCCGCCTGGCCCTGCCGGGCCTCCTCAGCGCAGCGGGACGCGCGGCGATGCCCACCCCCTACAGCCACACGGAGGGCCGCCTCCTCCCGTACGACGCCGAGGCCGCGCCCGTCCAACACTGCCTGTGGGCGGCGGTCACCGCCGCGCAGGATGAACCCTCCCTTGCGCCCTGGCTGGGTCCCGCAGAGCAGCACGACTACGGGTCCATGCCCGCGGCTGCGGTGGACAAGGTGTTCGAACACCTCCACGCGACGCATGACGCCCTGGCGCGCGTGGTGGGACGCCGGCAGCCGTCTCCGGCGGGAGCGGACCCGGCGGAGGGGGACCTCCCGGAGAGCGGAAAGCAGCTCCAGGCAGCGGGCCTCCGCTATGACACCCTGGCAGCGCGCGCCCCGGCAGCATACCAGGCGGACGCGGCCAGGCATGGCATCCGGTCCGAGGCGGCGCTCCGGCTCACGGAGGAACTGCAGGGTGTGTCGCCCGGGTTCCGCCCGACCACGCAGGGCCAGCTGCAGGAGGAGCTGGAGAGGCAAGCAGCCGCCCTCGAGGAGGACATTCGCCAGCTCCGCGCCCTCCTGGCGGCAGACCGCAAGCGCGCCATCAAGGACTTCTGGCGCCGCCACGCCCCCGACATCGCCCAGCGATGGAAAGCCGTGCGGGGAGCCATAGAGGTGGAGGCCCCAGGCCCGTCACGCCTCTGGAACGTGCGGGTTCCCAACACCCAAACGCTCCTCACGGAGGCCCACGACGTGATGTTCGCAGTTCGCGCCTTCTGGCGAGAACTGTACGACAAACGCCCGGTGGACCTCCCGGGTTTCAAAGCGGTCCTCGGCCGCCACGTCCCCCGGGTCCCTGAGGGAGCCTGGACACAGGTCCAGCAGTACTCCATGCAGGACCTGAAGTCCGCCCTGGACAAGGCCGATGGCAAGGCCCCAGGTCCTAACCACGTGGAGGCCCGCTTCATCAAGGCCCTCCCGGCACCCGTCCAGTGGCTCCTGATCCACTCCTACCGGGCCATCCTCCGCGGCGCCCCGCCACCGATGCACTGGAGGGACGCGCACATCTGGCTCAGCCCCAAGGTACCGGGCTCTGCCAGACTGGACGACTACAGGCCCATAGCCCTGGGCCAGCTGGACATGAAGCTGCTCACGGGCCCCCTCACCCAGCGCATCACGGAGGTGCTCACACGGCACGGGGTGGTCAGCGACTGGCAGCAGGGGGCCCTCCCTGGCTCCAACACAGGCCCCCCGCTGTTCATGGCGCAGCGGCAGCTCCAGCGGGGAAGGCCCAACTACGTCTTCTCCTTCGACGCCCGCAAGGCCTTCGACACCGCCCCACACGGCGCCCTCCACCTCATCCTGCGCCACCTCTCCGTGCCGCCGGACATTATTGACCTCCTGCTCTTCCTCCACACGTGCGCCAGGCTGCGCATCGTCACAGCACACGGGCTAACGCAGCCCGTCTACATGCTACGCGGCGTCCGGCAGGGCAACCCCGAGAGCCCCCTGCTGTACGCGCTCCTCCTGGAGCCCCTGCTCAGGGCACAGGGGCACCGCCTGCGCCCGCCGGGAGGGGCCGAGCACGGCCTCATCCAGGCCTATATCGACGACCTGCTGGTGGTGGCCCACACGCTGCAGCACTTCGTCGAGGGCGTGGAGGCGGTGGCCGCGTACCTGGGGATGATGGGCATGGAGCTCAACCCCCGCAAGTGCGCCATGGCCACCACGGAGGGGGTCCCGGGCCTGCAGCTGCGCCTCTGCCCCCACCTGGAAAACCCGTGGTACTGGGTACCAGCAGCAGACTCCGTCCCCTACCTGGGACTCCAGCTGCAGCCGGACGGGGAGTTCTCCCTGCAGCGCAAGCACCGGCTACGCCTGGCGGCAGTGCACCACTGGTGCCTTAACACCCTCGCGCCGCCGAAAGTGGTGCAGGACGTCATCCTGGCGATCCTAGGAGGGGTGACGCAGTACGTCGCCCCTTTCATCGCCGACGACTCCGACACTGCACGCCACCTGGACCACATCACGGTCCAGGTCGCGAAGGACAGGGCACGGTACGCCTTCGACGCCTCGCGGGACAGCCTGCAGGACAACCGGACCCTGGGGCTCACACGGGTGCCCACGCGGTGCCAGCAGGCAGCGGTGGCCCTCGTGAGTACACTCGTCCACCACCGCGCAACCTCCGTGCGCGCCAAGGTCACCAAGATGTTCTGGGAGATAGCCGGCGCGCACGGAATATGCCCCGAGGTACACTACCCCGTCCCGGAGTTCACAACTCTGGCGGGAGGCGACTGGGTCCACCGCATGCCCCGGGCCCTGGCCGCCCTGGGAGTGGGGATGTACAACCCCATCGCGTGCCCCAGGGCGGTTCATGTCCAACTACAGTCCCCGCCAGGCAAAATCGTCACGCTGCGCACCGCCAAGCTGCGACACCGCGACACGTGCCGCCTGACGGTGCCACACACGACGCCGTGGCATGGGCACCACGGGCCACGCCACCCCTTCCCCAACAACGACGATCCGTGGCCGACGGCGGTGCGGGAGTGCCTCAACCAATGCGCCGATGAACACCTCCATTATTGCCGCCGTGAGCAAGGGCCCACCAACCACCCCGGGTGGCGCGATGCCCTGGCCCACCTCTTCCACACCACCGGCACACGGGACCCCCGCCTGAGACTCGTCCACCCCACGAGGGCTAAGCAGGACGCCCACACCGGCCCACGGGTGACCCCGGACGGCCTGCACCTCCACGTCGGGGGCTACCGCCGCCGGGACGGCCTGTCCCCCCCCACGCGGGGGGCGGCGTACCACCCGCCAGCGGCCCTCATGTACATCCTCCGCGACGTACTCGCGGAAAGCGAGCATCAAGAGCCTAACGCGGACGTGGCGTGGCCAGAGCCCTTACGCCCCCGGCCCCACGCGCCGACGCCGTTGTGGCTGGTGACCACAGACGACCAATGCACCCAAGCAACGGGACAAGCGCAGCTCCGGGCCGAGTGGGTGATAGTGCAAGTGAGGGCAGGCCAGCCCGAACCCCGTGGGCTCCCCCGTGGCACCGCCCTGCTGGTGGCTACGGGGGTGCCGCACGACCCACACATGGCGGTGCACGCGCTGGAGGACCGTCCGGAGGACACAGGACACCTGATGGTACACCAGCGCGGGGGCCCGGCGTGGCTCAAGGAACATGTGACGGCGCTACGGTCCTGGGCAAGCACGGTCGCCGGAGCGGAGATCCGGCTGCACGACCACCCGGCGATCAGCCCAGGCGACACCAGGGCGCTGAGCGTGGACCAACTGACCCCCAGCCACCCCGACGTCCGGTGGCACTCCGCCGACCTCAACGCGGGGTGGCTCAGCCCCACCGGATACTACTGGATCCCGGAGGCCTGGGGACACACCTCCTCTGACGCGTCCGGGGGCGGACCCTGCAAACACGCCACCAGCGTCGCTCTCGCCGCCGACCTCACCCGCACGTGGGCGGTGGCCATCTCGGGCACGGTGCCCGACGGAGAGGGGGTGGCCGCCTCCCTCCCCCTACATTACGGTGCACACAGACCATGGGTCCACACGGTGGACGCCGAAGTCATCCTCCACCTCCTGCGGCACGCAGATCGCGAGCGAACCACGGGGGTCCCCGCGGGCGCAGCGAAGGTGGTCAACCAGATGCCCCTGAGGTGGCTCCGGGACGGCCTGTGCGCGCGGGGGCAACACGCTGGGCACCCGTTCTGGTACGTCCGAGCCACCTCGCACCACAGTGACGCCCTGCTGCACAAGGCGGACTGGGCGGCGTCCCAGGACACCGTCTTGCAGAACACACCCCCGGACCCTGGCCACGCCCAACTCATCGTCGCCGGCCGTGACGGCCATCTCGATCTACGGCCCCCCACGATGCGGGTGCTCGGCGAGGTCGCGCAACGGGCGCAGACGGACCATGCGCTGACGCACCGGGGACACACACCTTTGGGCGCGGCCCACGCCACGGCCTACGTCCACGCCCGGGACCTCACCGCGGCGGCCACCAACCGCCGGGCGCTGCGGGCCCGAGACGGCCACACGCCGGTGCAGCGCAGGCTCCGCGTCCGGAAGGAGCGGCTCTCTGGCATCGCCATCGTCCCGCAACCGTGCCTTTTCTGCGGCGGCCCGGAAGAGACCCCGGTGCACATGCACATGGGCTGCACCCACTCGCGGCTCCTCTGGCCCCACTACCGCCAGGCGGTACACGAGGCGGCCCGCCACCTCCCACCTGGGGACAAGGCCCTGTGGGTGGCCTCGTGGCGCTCCGCAGGCGCCACGTGGACGGAGGTGTTCTGCTCCGGACTGGTGCCCGAGGACGCGGAGGCGCAGCTCCGCGCCATAACCCGATACGACCCGCCGGGAGGGACCTCAGTGGACGATTTCCTCCACCACATGCTCCGGCTGGGGGACTTCGCGTGGGAGCTTCGCAACCACCGGCTGGAGCAACTCCTCCACGAGCCCCTAAGCGCGGCGGCCCGGGCGCACCGGTGGCTCACTGCGGCGGAGGGCGACCACCCTCCCCCTCCCCCGCGCCCTGACAAGGACTTCGTAGCCTCCCTCCGTGTTGTGAATGGCACTCTGGAGTGCCCACTCCAAGAGAGCCCCCACCCGTATCAGGACCTGCCGGGGGGGTTCTCGAGGCACCTGCAAGACGCCCTTTTCCCACCGTGGATCATCGGGCGCGGCTCCATGACCGCATGGGAGGCGCGCATCGTGGGGGAGGAATGGGCGCGGGAGTGGGGCCGGTGGTGCGCCGCCACGCGCGCCCCGGAGACCCCTGCGCAACGATACGCCGCCGTCCCGCTCCGGGGGTGGGGGCCGGACACCCGGCCGAGACCCACCATGATCCGCGGGGCGGGGCCTGACCACCCGTGGGACGCGGCGACGGGGGAATGGCTGCAGGCGGCCCCGGGGCCGCAAACGGGATGGACTGGGGACGTATCCTCACTCATCAGGACGCCCGTCCCGCCCCGCATCGTCCTTCACACCGCCAACGTGCTCCGGGCCACGGAGATACGCACGTGGGGACACGCTGCGGCCACCGTCCGGTGGCACCCCCCAGAGGACGGGGCCACCCAACTCACCGTGGCGCACTTCAAAGCTGGGGGGCCGGTATACGACGACGCCCTGTCCCGGCTGGGCGACACCCAGGGGCCCTTACTCCTCATGCTCCCATCCGGTATCGCAGCTGCGCTGCGCCAGGAGCTGGACGGCTGCGAAGGGCTGCGAGTGGGGTGGGAGGCAGTCGCGGACGGCACCCTGCTGGCCCTCCTCCACAGAGACACCGCGAACGGGTGCCAATGGGACGCGCTGACGCCCCACCTCACCGGGCGCCACGTGTACATGGCGAGCCCCCCCCAGGGGCACCCCCGCCCGGCGTGGGACGACCTCATCGCCGCCTTCCACGACCACGGGGTCCTCCCCGGCGACACGTGGCAGGAGGTCCAGCGGAAGACGCTTGGCAAGGACTACCGGCGCCGCGTCCGCGCCCGCTTGCTGGAGATCCGGGACCCCCTCCGACAGAGGTGGGACGACCTCTGGCTCCGCCATCTCGACCCTTGGTCGCCGCCCTCCCACCTCCCACACACCTGCCGACTCTGCGGAAAGTGTGACACGGTGTCCTCCGCAGCAGCGACAGGCGCCAACAGGTGCGCGCGGTGCACCCAGGTAGCCGCGTGCCCCTGGCCCGAACCTCCCGCAGGCCCGCGCAGGCGCACAGAGGAGGAGGCCTTGCGCCGGCGCATCGAGGGGGCACACACCCCCTCGCACGAACAAGCGGGCCCCGCGGGCGCTGCCCTTCTGTGGATCCACGTGCACCAGCGGGACCCCACATCCGTTGCGCACCTGTCGCACGTGTTCGCCCCCTAACCCCCACCCGCCGCCGCCCTTTGCAGAGCCCGCAGCACCATGCCACGCCGACGGGGGGATGGGCCGGGGCACACCAGGGCCCGCCGCAGAGCGCAGGAGGCGGCCGTCCGGGGCCTGGTGGCGGACGCGGTGGCGGAGGCAAAAGAAGCGCACGCTGCCGCACGGTGCGACCTGGAGGGCAGTGTGAGGGCCTTCCTCGACGAGACCGCCCTCCCGGCCGTCCGCGCCCTGAACGGGGCGGGGGCCCCTACGCTGCTCCCGGCAATGCACCGGATCGTGAACGCCGTCCGGCCGGGGCTCATCAGCCCGGAAGCGGCCCTCTACGGGCACTGGATGGAGTGGCGCGAGTCCAATCGGTCAGGCCGGCCCCTGTCCATGGGGGACACCCTCCGGCTGACGGGAGCGGGGTCTGCCATGTCCCTCCGCAGTAGCGCCCCAGCCCTGCTGCACGCCCTCAGGACGCGCTACCCCGGGGACGCGGCCCCGTACCTGAACCAGGCGCGGGCCACGTACCCGGGGGGAGTGTCCGAGCTGGATGCGGCGCTCCTCCTTCTACACCCGCCGGACGAGGACCTGGAGGTGGGCGAGGTCACGGTGTTCGTGGAAGGCGCGGACGAGGCGTCCGCCCGCCCCCGGCCGACCAACCCGGTGTACGACGGCACCGGGCCTACCCCCCCGTACGCCGTCGTCTACGAGGCGTTCCCCAGGGAGCTCACTTGGTGCCCCGCCCTCCCACCGGCGACGCACGCGCCCCGCGGCTGGGCTAATCCAGACCTGTCCCCCCCCCTCTCCAGGACCAGGGGTGCCCACCACAGGGGGCAGGTCCTCTGGCAAGAGTGCCCCGGCACCCCCCTCCTCCTCCTCGTCGTCGCGACCCGCGGGGGCCCGGGGCGGGTCCTGGGGATCACCCCCACCCACCTCTATCGGGCCACACCCGTGCCCCGCCCCCCCCTCCCGGCGCCCGCGGCGCGGGACGGAGTACACACCTTCCTGCGCACACAGGAGGTCACCGCCGTTACGGGGGTCCACCTGGTGCGGCTGCCCCCGACACCGCTCGACGACCCCCGGGGGCCCAGGGCCCTGAGCCCCGCCCCAGACTGGGAGCTGTGGCGCGACGCGTGGGCCGCGTGGCTCCCCCGCCTCCCCTCCCAATGCCGGTGGATGGCCGCGGACCCCCGGCCGTGCGGGGCTGACGCCACAGCCGGCCCCCCACCCCCTCCCCCCCTCCCCCCCGCGGAGCACCACACGGCACTGCCCACGGCACGGCACTGATGCACCAGGAGGTAGTGGGAAGGGCGCGCCTGCCACCACGCATGCCTACCAGAGTAACAGTGATGGCAGACTCCGATGGGTCCCTCGGGCGGGACGACCGCCACCACCGCCGGTCCCGCTCCCCCTCCCCCGTCTCCTCCCCAGAGTGGACGGGGGAGACCCTCGCGGAGCGCGAGGAGCGGAGGCTGGCGGAGGCGGCGGTGGTCGGGCCGCCGCCGCCGGCCCGGGAACCTGGGCCAGCCGAGGCGGCCGCCCCCGCCGCCCAAGCGGCCAGCCCCGCCGCCCCGCCCCGCCCTGATGCGCAGGAGGCGGAGACCGCGGCGAGCCACGCCGCGATCCCGGCCGCGGCCCCCGGCACGCCGCCGGCAAGGGGGGCAGCCCCGGCGCAGGAGCCGGACGCGTCGCCGAGGGCTGCCGCAGCCGCGCAGGAGAGCAAGCAGGGCGCGCGAGGGGTTGCGAAGGACCCCGCACGGGCCGTGGGCGCCTCGCCGGCGGCCGCCGCGGCAGCAGAGGAGACCGAGGAGGGCGTGCGAGGGTCTGCGACCGCGGCCACGGGCGCCTCGTCGGCGGCCGCCGCGGCAGCGAAGGAGAGTGCGGAGGGCGCGAGAGGGGCTGCGGCCCCCGGCACGCCGCGCAAGTGGGGGAAGAACCCCGCACGGGCCGCGGACGCCTCGCCGGCGGCCGCCGCAGCAGCAGCAGTGGGCAGGGAGAGCGCGAAGTACCGCGCCCACGCCAACCCCGCCCACACCCACACCAGCCCCCCCAAGCCGTACCCCCCCAAGCCCTTCCCCCCGGGGCGGGAGCGGCACGTCCGCCCCCCGACGCGCGAGCGCTCGCCGCCGGGCGTCACGCTGCCGCAACTGCAAAGGCAGCGGGACGCCCGGCGAGTGGTCCAGGAAGGGCGCAGCGACGAGGGGGAGGGGAGCAGCGGACGGCGTGACAGGCAGGGGGCAGGGGAGGGGTCAGGGCACGGGAAGGGCGCGCAGGGGCGCGGGCAGGAAGCCCAGGTGCAGGGGGCGGGGCGGGGGGAGGTGGGAGAGCGAGCGGGCCGGGGCGTGGTGGACGAGAGGCGGGACCCGCGACACGGGCAGGGGGTCGGGGAGGGGCCAGGGCACGGGAAGGGTGCTCAGGGACGCGGGAAGGGCACCCAGGTGCAGGGGGCAGGACAAGGGGGGATGGGAGAGCGAGCGGGCCAGAGCGTGGGGGACGAGAGGCGGGACCCGCGACACGGGCACGGGACTATGAAGGGGCCCAAGGGCAATGGCAAGGGCAAGGGCAAGGGCCCCAAGGGACAGGAGGGACGGGGCATGGGAGCCCAGGGGGGAGGGCGGGGCGAAGGGAGGGGGGCAGAGGGCGGAGCGCCCCCGCAGCTGGACGTGCAGCCGGTGAGGTGCATCCCCCCCGGCATCCAACAGATGCCGGCACACCACACCTACCACCACCACCACCACCACCACCACCACCTCTACAACATCGACCCTGACGCTGGCGAGCTCGTCCCCCCCCAACCCCCACGACACCAGCACCAGCAAGCCCCCCCCGCGCCGAGGGCAGAGCCGGCGCGGATGGCCTCGGCGGAGGGGGGACGGGGCGCGGCATCGGCGCCGCAGGCGCAGGAGCAGCGAGGGGGGCCGGCACGGGGGGCGGAGGAGAGCCGGCCATGGGACGTGGACTGGGGCGCAGTCCCGGACCCGCTGGGGGGGGAGACCCTCCCCCTGGTGGGGCAAGTGTACGGGTGGTTGTGCTGGGCCAACCAGGGGACCTCCAGGAGGTCGCGGAACCGGCCCTTCGATGCCGTGCTCCTCCGGAGGGACGGAGGAAACCGAGAGGCACCCCCGGGGGGGTGGGCGGCCCCAGAGGACCACGAGAGGGTCCTCAGGTCAGTGATCCGGGCGGCGTGGCCCGACAGGGAGCCGACGTGGCCGGCCTTCCTGGAAGGGGGAGCGGTGCTCCGCATCACGGATGCGGACGCCAACAACTGGCTCCCCCGGGCTTTGCGTAGCGCCCTCGCCCGCTGGCGCTACCGCCGGCACGACCCGCCGCCGCCGCAGCCCCAGCCCCCACACAAGCGGCGGCGCAAGTGAAGGCCCAGACGGCGGGTACGGGAGGTTTTGGGGGGGGGATGGGCCCCCTGACCCACGCCCCCCCCACGGTATGGCACGACGTGCGAGGGCGCGCCGCCTCCCGCGGGAGGGAGTGCGGAGGCACCAAGCGCGGGGAGGAACCGGCTGCCCCGCAACCTGCTAACCACTGACCGCTAACCCCCACGGCCATGCCCCGGCCGGCCGGCGCCGCGCGGCAACGGCCGGGGAGGTGAGGGCCCCGGCGAGGGCCTGCGCGACCATCCGGCTCTCGATAGGGGGGGCGGGTGAAGGGCGCGACCCCCTGGCCGATGGCTGGCCCTCGGGGGCAGGACCGCCATGCCGCCCCCGCCCCTCCCCCCCGGCCGACGAGAGGCATCGCCAGGGGGCCAAAGGGCCCCCCCCAACCCACCCCCCCCCCCCCGCACAGACCCGAGGGCGGGCGGGGAGGCGGCCCCCCCACCCCCCCCCCCCCCCCCCCGCACCCACCACAGCAGGGGAGCCACAGGCGCGGCCCTCCGCCCCCCCCTCAGGGGGAACGGCGGCGCGATGCGGGCAACGGCGGCTGGGCCTGCTCCCACGAACCCACGCCGGCGTGCCGGAGCAACGCGCACGACGGAGCAGGAAGGAGGCCGCGCCCCACATGACCCTCCCGTAACCACAGCCCGCTCCGAGGTGACCGAGGGAGGGTTTCAAGTCAGATGGGGCCCCCAGGGGGGCGGTCCACGGGCCGCCCCTCACCCCCCCACCCCAGGGCGGCACTTCAGCCCCGACCGCAAGCGCGCGCCGGAAGGGAGCGCACCGGCGACACGGAGAGAGCCAGGAAGGAGTACCACAGGCCGCCGCCTGGAACGAGAGCAGGGAGGCCGCGGCGCGACACCCCCCCCCCCCCCCGCCCCCCCACCGGCCCGCCAGCCACGGGGGCCCCGGCCCCCACCCCCCGAGGCGGAAGGGACGGACCCCCCCCGCCCGAGGGGGGAGCCGGAGTGTGACCCGCCCCCACGCCCCGGCCGCCGGCTCAAATGGGGGCCGCGAAGAGCAAGTGGGCCCACGCCTGCGCACCGGGACGCCGCGCAGAGAAGCCGGGTGGGCGCGAACCGGAATGGTATGGGTGGCCACGCCCCCCATGGACGGCACGACACCAAGGGACGCCCGCTTTGTTGCCTACCCAGGGAAAGCGGCCCCGCAACCCGCTAACCACTGACCCCTGACCCTCACGGCCACCCCCGGCCGACCAGCGCCGCGCGGCAACGGCCGGGGGATGAGGGGCCCCGGGGAGGGACTGTGTGAGGATCCGGCTCTCGGTAGAGGGGGGCGGGGGAAGGGCGCGACCCCCCTGGCCGATGGCTGGCCCCCGGGGCCGGGACCGCCAAGCCGCCCCCCCCCCCCCCCTTTTTGGCCGACAGGGGGCATCGCCAGGGGACCGAAGGCCCCCCCCCACTCCCCCCCCCCCCCTCCCACACAGGCCCGAGAGCGGGCGGGGTGACGCCCCCCCCCCCCCCCCCCCCCCGCACCCACCCCGGATGGGGAGCCACAGGCGCGGCCCTCCGCCCCCCCAGGGCCGGGGGGGCGCCCCCACCCACAGGAGGAACGGCGACACGGTAAGGGCGACGGCGGCTGGACCTGCCCCCGCGAACCCACACCGGCGTGCCGGAGCAACGCGCACAAAGGAACACGAAGGAGGCCGCGCCCCGCATGACCCTCCCGTGACCACAGCCCACTCCGAGGAGACAGAGGGGGGGTTTGCAGGTCAGCTGGGACCCCCAGGGGAGCGGTCCACGGGCCGCCCCTCACCCCCCCCCACCCCGGGGCGGCACTTCAGCCCCGACTGCACGCGCGCGCCGGGGGGGGGCGCGCCAGCGACACGAAGAGAGCCAGAAAGGGGTACCGCAGGCCGCCGTCCGGAACGAGAGCGGGGAGGCCGCAGCGCGACACCCCCCCGAGGCAAGGGGGATGGGCCCCCCCCACCCGAGAGGGGAGCCGGAGTGTGACCCGCCCCCCCGCTCCAGCCGCCGGTCCACATGGGGGCCGCGAAGAACAAGCGGGCCCACGCCTGCGCACCGGGACGCCGCACAGATCGTACCCGGAGAAGCTAGGTGAACACGAACCGGAGTGGTATGGGGGGCCACGCCCCCCATGGACAGCGCAACGCCAGTGACGCCCGCTTTGTTGCCTGCCCAGGGAGAGCAGAGGGACGGAAAGAGGCAGAGCGACCCCCCGCCCTACAGTTAGTCGGCGACCCGGCGGAGCTACTGCCCGCCTCTTACCCCTGTGCACGTCAGTCGGCGATCCAACGCACCCCACCCAGCCCCCTCCCCGCCTGTCCCGACCCCGTGCACGTGGACTGGGGCCTCCCGGCACGCGCAACACGCTACACAACGCACAGCCCCACCCTCAGGACTGGATTCATAGCCGACGACACCCCTCAGTGGCGTAAGAGACACCCGCGGCCCAGTAGTGAGAGCGTCGGTCTTCAATCGTCCAGTGCGGGGGTTCGATCCCGGGCGTTGGTGCTCCTGGGATCCCTGCACGTAGAGCTCTCTAGTTGGCTACGTGGGAACCACCCCCCCCTCCAGCAACTCGCGCCACCACCGATACCGGTGGATCGGGTGGAGGTCTCGTTCGTTTTGCCCCCCGCCCAGGAAAAACAAAACACATGGGAGCGACCCACCCCTGCAGCAGTGCGCACCGTCACCTGTACTCAAACAGGTCGACGGGAGGCCTCGTCCGGTATTCGAAGGGATCGGTGGGAGACCACCGATCCCGGGGTTCGAACCAGCTCCTTCGCGGCGCGCGCCTGGTGCGCTACCTCCGGGGCGGCTGCCTTCTGAGATACACTGGCACCCGGGTCACAGAACAAACGCGCCCGCAACCCCCTCCCCCTGTGCTAAGAGTAAGCCCGCGGTAGGGGTGCTCTGCTGGGCCATGGACCGGGACATTGGAGCACCACTCCAGCCACGGTCACCCCAACCCCCCCACGCATCCCGCAGGGCGAAGCTCCGTGCGCATCAGGCTCGTCATGGGAATCCGGCGGGCCGGCGCCTGGACACCAAGACGACACCTCTCTCCCCCCCCGCAAGGACAGAGCGGGGCCCCCACAACCGCACGCCCGCACCGCAGACCCCGACAGCCCACCTAGTGGACGGGCAGTCGGGGGAAGAGGAGCGCAAGACCCAGAACGCCCCACGCAACGGACGAAGGCACCCCCCCGGGGACGCCCGGCCGCCGCCCCCACGACCCCAAGCCAAGTAGGGGGGAACCGGGACCGGACCGCCCCCCCCCAAGCACGCCAGACGGAGCACGGGACCGGGGCAGGACACGCGGAGGGGCACGGACCACATGGAACGGCCCTACCAGCGCCCAGTGCCGGGACCACGCGAGATGCGCGCGCCACACCACCCGGCGGGGAGCGGAGACCGCGAGAGCGCGAGCGCACACACACGAAAAGGACACGCGGGGACCACCAGAAGGGCAACCGGACCAAGCGCGCGGAACGCACAGACCACATGGAATGGCGTACCAGCGAGCGAGGATAAGGGACACCCGGACGGGACGGCCCGCCACACGCAGCGCGGGATACGCGGGGCGGGAAGGGGGAAGAAAGGGAGACACAACAAGAAAAGTTTATAGTGTTTTCAGCACTGTGTTTTTGCTTCTCCTGCTGCTTGTTGTTGCTGTAGGGTGTCCTGCTGCTGGTTTTGGATGATGAAAAGCTTTTGTTTGTTGAAATACAGTAAAGCCAACTCAATCCAGGATAGCCCAAGCCAACAGTATGCAAAGAGAAGGTAATTCAGGATCAAAGCATGAAGGGCTGCAGTGTAAACAGTGAAAGATGATTAGATATTCACAGAAACTGCAACTCAGGATACAAATGAATGCATATTCACAGAGATAGCTGAAATGTTTTGGGAAAAGAGTTAGAAAACTGCCTCAGGATCACTCTCTCTCCATAGTGCCATCTTAGGAGATGTGCACTCTTTGTTTTGGGTCCCATATGTGCTGAGGTGGCAGGGTATGTGGCGATGAGGTCACTGCCATGTCACATGGGATCTTCCTACTTAGTTAGGCTGACCAGGAATTGAACCCAGGACCTCTCAAAAAGAGGTGCCTAACCCCCTATGGTGCATACCACTAGGGCAGATAAGTATTCATGGAAAAACATAGATAAATTCATAGGCTCTACCTTAGGTATGTCAGTGCTCAGTCAACTCAGGAAAAGATGTTTTACTTCTGATTGAAAGGGGATTAAGGGGTCCACTCAATATCCTGATTGGGTGTTTGGTTCCATAGGTCAAAATGTGTTATCACCACTTTTGGCTGGACCAATACTAAGATAAAAATGCATGGATGCTCAGTGCATCTCTAATACAACTAGAGTATGTCCTTAAGCAATGGAAAAGCACTTTTTCTTACTCCCCCCTTGTGCTGTGGTGGCCACCACTGTCGCATTTTAGGAAAAAGGGAATTTTTCTTGGCCTTTCCTTGGTTTCCACATCTACTTTAAAATACCTACAGTCTCCCTCACACTGAAAAATGGGCGCTCACCATGGCTGGCGTCCTTTTGCTGCTCTGATTGTACAGTTTCCTACAGAAGACTCAGCGCTCTTGGCGCTGCCGGGGCTCCTGTGGCTTGGTTGGGTTAGATTGGGAGCATGCCAAACATGTGCATATGCATCCCTCCCTCCAAGACGCAGCGTCGACACAACCCAAACGCAAGACACATTATACACACTCGCATGGGTTCTCGTAAACCTGCTGGCGACCTGTGACCTGTCTTAGGGCGTAGGGAGTCGAAAAAGAAATTAATTTGCCCCTTGGTGGGGTCTTGGTTCTGCTCAGTCTCTCCAGGCACCTGCGTTTCGGCCCGAACACGGCCTACTCAGCGAGGCTGCGCGTGGGTATCTGCAGAGGCAGGAATGGGAGAATTATGGACGAATCCACGCAAAAACGAAGCGACGACACCAAAATCCGTCAAATGACGGCGTAGAATTTTTCTGAAACGACACACCTGAGTAGAATCCAATTGTGCATCAAAGGCACATTTTTATAGAAATTATAGTCATCTCTGGATTTTTTAAGTCCAGAAATTCATACGCATAAAATGGCGGCGCGCAGGAGCGGCTCCTAGCGAAGCGCCGGAAAATGGAAAAATAATGGAATTATAAACGTATGTATCACGTAGTCTTGAAAATGACGAGACACACATTAATAAACAAACATACAGATTCCACCCACACTAATAGAAGCTTCAAAAATTCAAGAATTCGAAAATCAATTGAAAAGACTTCAATGAATCAGGTATAAACTACAGGTATGCTCGTCTTGCATGCCGCATACACATTGCTCGTCTCGTGTCTCCGTGAACGAGTCGTGTAGCAGCGTTAACAACGATAACCACGATAGGGCGCGGTAGAGGGATTGATTACAAAGATTGCAGATGATTAGCGGTCAGATCAGGGTGATTAGTCATACACACAAGTGCATAGCAACGTTCTTCGCGTGCGCCCCTTTTGTTTTCTCTCCTTGCTTCACTTCCCAGCGGTAGGTAAGGTAGGTACGCCCAGGCGGGGCCACCCCCTGGTGGAGTCAAGATCGTTGTGGAGATGGGCAGGTTTGCCCAACGTGATTGTGCATAGTCGTGCATGCACACACGCATTAAAGGGTAGGCCACGCGAAGTGCGCACGGTAAACCTTGTTTAGGCTACCCAGGGGCTCCTCGGTACGTTCTTTAAGAGAACCTGAGGAGTCCCTTAACGCTTGCTTGCTTGATAAGGGTAGCTGCTCCATGCAGCGTGTTTGCGGACAGCGTATTATAGGGCACACTGAGAAGGGTATAATACCTGGAGTATGCCTTGGTTCCTCCGCCGCAAACGCCCTTTCATTTGCCTTTGTTTACAGGTGGGCAGGTAGGGTGAGTGGTGCAGCAGCATTTTTTATGCCCTGCTAAACAGGGGCGCAGATCACGCAAACAAGTAACTCCGCTCCGCCTGTGGCAGAGCAGGGAGTCCGACTTCATCGACATCTGCGCCTTGCACACGAGAGCACTCCTTCCCTCCAAGCCCTTGCAGGGGAAACGCGTTGTGGCGTCCCCTGTGAGGCCACAGTTGCTTAGCAGCGCTGTGTTCTCTTGTCATTTCACAGGTGGGTCGCTAGGACCCTCGAGAACTTCCTCTTCGCAACGCCAAGTAGAGTGTGCGTGTAGGAGTGGTAGTCCTGCGTGGGGGCTAGAGCCAGTTGCCCAGTGCTCGCCCACCAGGATGGTGCCACTGTAGGGTGTGTAGGACCTGTAGGGGGCGTGTCACTGTCCCACCCTTTTTCTGCAATTTTAGCTGGGTTGGTGGGCTGTGACAGTGGGTTAGGTTAGTGTTTTGGCCACATAGCAAACAGGCGTTTTGCATGCCTTCATAGCTTTTGGCCACCCCTCCCTTTAGTAGACAGGTAGGTAGGGAAAACAATACCTGGATTAACACTCTGGGTATTCCCCCAAGGTTTTGCGCCAGCACAGAAATTGGGCGCATAGGGGAGGGGAGACCCGGGGCGTACCCCGTGGCATCAATAAGCCAACCCTCCAGGTTCAGCAAGGGCGCAGACTTGGGTATAATTAGGACACCACTTCTGCGGCTTGCTATCAGGACCTTAGGACTAGCACACTCACACATACGCTTTGGCAGGTAAGAGTAAGGTTCAGTCCCTAGCTTTATTCTTGGAGGCAAGCGTCTCAGCGAGCCTCAACAACTCACCAAGGTTGTTCTGGGACAAGTAGTCAACCAGAACTGAGTTTAGGCGTCCCTCAGGTAGAACAAATGCAGAGAAGGGCTCCCAGGTGGCCTCTTCGACTCCAAACCCTTCCCAGAGGGTGAGGAAGCGCCAACCCTGGCGATAGCGGTGGCGTAGGACAGACTTCACCAGGTAGAAGCCCTCCTTAGCCATCTCCTCGGCGTTCATGTCGGGGAGTTCACCTTCAACTTCCATAGGGCTGGCAGCCCCTTGTAGGTCCAGAGCGGCGATTTCCTCGTCGTTCAGCTCCCACTCCTCCCCACAGAGGTCTTCAGGATCATGGTAGCGCTTCAGGTGTTGAGCGGCGCACACCAGGGTCCCCCCTAGACGGGGAGAACACCGCACGGTGATACGGTGTCCATCCACTGATAGGATCTTGTACGGCCCGAAGTATGGGTCATCGCTGGTAGAGCGTGGCCAGGCGGGTAGTCGACTGTGGTGCACCAGCACCCAGTCCCCTTCTTGGTAGGTGGCCGGTACACGGTGCTTGTTCTTCTTGTTCCACTGACGCTCCCTCACTCTCTGGAGCATAGCCTTGGCCTTGTCCACCTTTGCTTGTTGCTCTTGGACCCATTCACCCACAGAAGAATGGGTATCCTCTGGATAGGGGGCATGTAGGAACCATGCCGGGCGCCCCATGAATAGCTCATGTGGCGAGTAGCCAGTAGCTGAACTCTCTTGGGAGTTCATCATCAAGGATATGACGGGGAGTAGTCTCACCCAGTCTCTGGTGCGTTCAGTTTTGCACCATATCCTGACGTTCTCCTTCAGGACACGAATCTGTCGCTCACATAGGGGGTTGCTCGTGTGAGAGTAGGGAATCCCCGTAGACACCTGGACATTGAGGGACCTCAGGACCCTCTTGTACCAGCCAGTATCTGAGCGTACTCGTACGTCCTCATCGGAGTTGATCTCCTTGGGCGCCCCATAGACACAAAACCACTCCTCCAGGAGTATCTTGATAGTCTCCTCTCCGGTAATGTGCTTTGTACATGGGAACACCCTGGTAAACCTGGTCAAACCACAGGTCACCACGAGGGCGAAGTCATAGCCCCCGAACTTCGGCATTTCCGTGTAGTCCACGTATAGAACACTGTTAGCACAGTGAGAGATGGGCAGGGTCGAGTAGAGACCTCTGTCCCTGATATCCCCTGGTTTACAGGACCTGCACGGGCACTTGTCCACGATAGGCAGGAGCGTCTTCCGCAGCTGGTCGTCAGTCCACGTAGTGTGGAACCACTGCTTGAACAGCCTCAGGGTACGGTCAGCACCCACATGACCACTGGACTCATGGGTCCACTTCAGCAGCGCTGGGACTCGGTCACTAGGCACCACGATGCGGTCCTCGTGCCAGAGGTAGCTCTTGTCCCGCTTCCACTGGTCTTGGTTGACCAGGAGGGGTTCAAGGCGTTTCTCCAGGCGCCGGTAGATATCCCCAAACTCCTGTAGGTACTCCGATTGTTGGAGTCCGTCCAGGGGGCGTATCATGGTCATGTTCAGGTCCAGGTGTACGTCCATACGGCTGAACGCCTCCTTAGCCAGCGCTTCAGACCGGGCACCAATCAGGGCGTCGAAGTTGTTGCGGCTGATGTAGTCGGCACACTCGTTCTTCACTCCCTGGATATGGTGTACCGTCAGCCGTAGTTGACTGAGGTAGGTCCACCAGCGACGTAGCTTGGCCTTCTCAGGTGGGGGGCCCTTCTGCAAACTGCGGACCGGTTCTTGGTCGCATAGCCAGACCACAGGGTTACTCCCCAACAGTCGTGCTTGTGAGGATAGCACCAGCATACCCGCGAGCAGTTCCTGCTCATAGGTGGAGTAGTTCCCCCTGGCCTGGTTCCACTTCCAGTTCCAGTGGCCCAGAGGTACTAGGACCCACTTGTCGTCAGGGTAGCTGTGCTTGAGGGTTCCATCTCGGTTGAGACCTTCCGTCCCCCATTGGGAAATGGCCGAGTCGAACTCCTCCTTCTCTAGTGCTTGCCATTGGAACAACATTCCACCACCGCCCACATTGCTGGCGTCGGTCACCAGGATAATCTCCCCTTGTGCCCTAGGCACGCCCAAGCACTTAGCGTTGGCTACCTTGTCTTTGAGCTCGTCAAACGCTTGTTGCTCTTCTGGGCCCCAGCGCCAAGTAGTACTCTTCTTGATCAAGTCCGTCAGAACGGCGCTGGTATAGGTGAAGTTCTTGATGTGGCGGCGATAGAAGTTGCACGCCCCAATGAAACTGCGTACATCATGAAGTCCTTTCTTGGGGTCTTCGTGTCGTACCTTGGCATCCATCAGGGGTTTGGCCTTAGAGGCCGCTGGGGTCCACCACCCATCGCCAACGTCAAACCCCAAGTACTGCATGGTCTCCTGCATGAACTCACACTTCTCCAGCTTGAGTCGTGTGTGGTTCTCCTGGCAGACCGCAAAGAACTCACCCAAGAGGATTAGGTGATCCTCCTGGGTATTGGTCCCGAGGCATACATCGTCGATGTGCGCCTCCATCTGGGCCCCACGGGATATGAGCTCCTGCACCTTAGGTCTCCTCCGTAGGATGGACAAGATCTTGTTCATCAGCTCTTGGAACAGAGCGGGTGCGTTAGCCACGCCGAATGGCATGACCTTCCACTTGAATACCCTCCCCTGAGGGGTGATGAAGGCCAGTAGTTCCTGCGCGTTGGGCGTCAGGTCCACTTGCCAGAATCCACTTCGCTTGTCCATCTTGGTCTTGTAGCGACAGGAGGCTATCTTCTCCAGGGTAGACTCCATATTGAGAATGGACCCTGAGTGGTTCAACGTCTTCTTGTTCAGCTCTCCATAGTCCACTACCAGCCGTATGGCTGTAGACCCAGGTTTAGCCACCAGGAAACAGGGGCTGCAGTGTAGGGGGTAGTCCCCATCCTTGTACTCCAGGACTAGGCCAGCGTCGATACATTCTTGTATCTGTCGCTCAATCTCGTCGGCCTGCTCTTTAGGAGCTGGATAGGGTCTCCTCCGGATCTTGTGACCCACGAACTCGGGTTTCAGCTTGAGGTCCATCTGTACCAGCTTGTCGCATGAGGCTGGAGGGGGTAGTTCTCCGAACACCTCCAGATAGGTCCTTATCAGCTTTTGTACCCGCGGGTCCAGTACCTTGATCTTGTCCTCCGTGTCCTCGTCGGAGTGTAAGTTGCTTGCCCCTTGAATAGACGTCGGGAGGTGGTCCTCCACCGACTCTTCGCCCGCGGTAGCATCCTCCAGCCCTTGGTAGGCATACAGAAGGTCTTGCTCAACCATCTCCGGTGGACGATGGCAACATAGGCACGCTTTAGGGGGTTCACATACACATTCCTCCGAGAGGTCGTCCTCCTCTGGGGTCCTCACATGGGCACCCCACACGCTCTTCATGAGCTTGAGATCTACCTCCCTTTGCCAGGTGGTGATCTTCTGTTCGAGGTCCTCCTTCAATTGGGATAGGTCTCCCATACGTCCTTGCTTCAGTGGCCACGAGCTGCGGGTAGGCTTCGCGTAGCATAGCTTTTTCGCCACCAACTTCCTCTTGGAATCCACATACTCCCTGAGCCTGGATCGAGGGTCCAGCTCTTCATCCACGGGGTCTTCCACCCTCATGGAGAGTAGGGGTTTTAGTGGGGCGACGTACTCGGCGTTCTCCACTTCTTCCACCGCAGTCTGCACGAAGAAGGCATCGTGCTCAGTTTCGTCGTCTGAGTGGATAGAGCTAGGTAGCTCAGATAGTCCACACTCAGAGACTCCATCAGGAACAGGTACATGACAGGGAGAGTTGGGGGCGTTGGTGTCAGTCACGACGTACTCATCTCCTCCGGGTATAGTTTCAACAGCATCTTGAGGTCGTAGGCGATCCTTCAAGTCACCCAAGGCGAGTCCATCGCTTTCTCGTTGTATAGCCTGGACCAGAGTAGGGTCCAGGTCTTCCCAGGGGATGGTGGTTAGACTTCCGTCCACCACGCTGAGCATACTCCCCCATCCGGGCTTCCCAATGGGCGTCTTGCGTCCCAGAGGCACGTAGATGGCCTCATCAGGTAACCGCACAGAGCTGATAGTCAGCTTGTCAAGGAGGGTTCGCCAGTACTCGTTGCCCCCATGGGCTCCCCAATCGGGGGAACACAGGACCATACGGGAACGTTCCAAGGCCACCTTGGTCAGCACCTTCCCCAGTTCACTGAATCTGGGGTTCCCGTAGGCCATCCCGAAAGAGGGCCAGTAAAATTTATAGCTGCAGTTCTTCCCCTTGCTGCAGTATAGGTCCAGTACATGCTGCTTGTCGCTGGCGAACAGCTCCACACTTAGGTCTTCTCGAGAGTAACCCAACTCCTTCAGACCTTGGTCTAGGACTTCCCCCAATAGTTGATAGTCCTCAGTTTTGGAGGCCGCCATCATGTTCGAGGGCTCCTCCTTCGATAGTCTCAGGTAACTCGAGGTATGTTCCGACTGCTCCAGTGGCACAGACTCTCTGCCACTGCCGTGGTCCACGTACAGGAGGTAGGGCGCTTGCAGCGTCAGGGATTGTATCTGGGAGTGCTGCACGAAGAAGTCAGTACCCAGTACAAAGTCGAAGGCATCAGTGTCCATCACATAGAACCGATGGGCGATAGTCCTGGAGCCCATAGGTACCTCCACTTCGCAGTCCCCGCAGCTGTGCACCACATGTCCATCCCCCATCCGTATAGCGGCGGTGGTCATGGTGTTCTTCAGGCTCCCACAAGGTAAAATTTTCTTGGCCACTATCGATATTGTGGCTCCAGTATCCAGTACCCCCAGGTATTCACGTCCCCCTAGTCGGATACGTACCCAAAACACCAGGTCTTGGGTGCCACCAGAGCGTCCCCGTCAGAATTCCGCGGGACAGGTCACCTCGAACCCCTTGTTCCGCAATTTGCGGGCCATCCTCATGAAACGGCTTCTCTTCTTGGCGTTGCCGTCATCACCACCTTCATGCTCACGCTTGGCTCCTTGTTCTTGCTGGGCCTGCGTCTGTGAGCGTGTGGTAGGTCCAGACTGCCCTCCAGAGGGCTCGGAGTTCCCCCCTGGATTAGGGTTGGGGTTACCTCCGTTCTTGTCCTTGTTCTTGTTGTCGTTCTGGCGATTAGCGCCTCCTCCTCGTCCGCCTTGACCCTTGTCTTGACCACCTTGACCACGTCCTTTCGACTTGCCCTTGCCGGAGTCGTTGCCTTTGGCCTTGCCTCCACCTTTGCCTGAGCTTTTGCCAGGATCTTCCCCCTTAAGCTTCGCCGATAGGCGTTGCTTATGGTAGCACTCGTCCTCATAGTGCTTCCGCTTACCGCAGAATGCACACGTGATGGTGCAGCGGTAATGATCCGGCATCTTCACCTTGGCGCCGGTGATCTTTTCCTGCTGCTTCCCCTGGACAACAAAGCAGTCTCGCTGCTCGCAGTCGGAGGCATGCTGCAGGTGGCCCTGTTCATCTCTGGCATCACACCAGAATAGCTCCTTCACGTTCTCCATTAGGCGGGCGTGGGCGTGTTTGGGGGTAGTCCCCTGCCCAGGTCGGGACCCTTGGTACCCTTTGCCTCCAGAACCTCCACCACCAGGACGGTAGTGGTTCAGGTGTTGGTCGCTCTCCTTCTCCAGCGCCATCTCCAGGAGCAGCACGCATAGATCCTCGTAGCGGAGGGATCTAGCCTTGCGCTCAGCCGTCAGACGGCACTCGTCCCATAGCTCACGGGGGAGCTTGGAGCACAACCAAAACAGCAGGTCGTCGCTGCTGTAGGAACCGGGCGTCAGTCGTCCAGCCCAGTGGTCCAGGTCCGCCAACAGCTCGGAGACCCTGCCGGGTTTGGGGTTGTTCGGCAGCACGGGCAGGTTCTGGATCTCGGCCCTGATGGAGAGGTCGGTCTCGTAGGTTGGGTACTGCCTCTCCAGGGCAACCAACACGTCGGCAAAGGTGGCGGAGTTGGTGACGATCTGCCTGACCTGCTTCTCCAGGTACTTCGTCTTGCAGCACTGCAGGAGCAGGTCGCACTTCACTCGCCCACTCGCGTGGGTTTGGGCGGTCAGTCGTAGGAACCGGCCAAAGTTCTCAGCGAACTCGCTGAGGTCCTTGCCTGTGAATTCAGGCAGGTTCACCACTATCTTGGAGGTGGCAATAGCCTTCGCCTCCTGAGCTCGGCGTCCTTCAGGGCGTCGGGTCTTCTTCTTCTTCTTCTTCTTCTTCTTACCCTTGGGGTCCTCGGGGTCCTCAGGGTCTTCGTCATCCGATGGCGAAGAAGAAGTCATCGAAGGCGGCCCATCATCGGAGGGGTCTCCGCCTAGATCACTGGAGCCATAAGGCTCCACGTCCACCATAGCTCTTAGGGCTGTCAGCCCCAGCTGGTCCAGCTCGGCCCTCGTCGAGTTCGTCACGTGACTGTAGGGCGGCTGGGCTGTCCTCGGGACGAATGGACTTCTCGGTACTGCTGCAGGAGTCGGCATCGGTCGGCTCCTCAGGCTCCCCAGGGTATTCGTCAACCCTGCCAGTGAGCCGGTGGCTTCCAGCTCTGCGCCGCGTTGGTATGCGGCTGACCATCCCCATCCACTCCACGCCACTGGAACCTACATGGAAGTTCCTGGGTATGCTCCTGGGTGTGCACCTGGGTATGCACCCCTGAGTGGGTTGAGGAGAGGACCAGAGTCTCTGGGAGGCAGGAGTAGAGGATCGGGAAGATCCTCCAACAGGTCCCTGACGCGGTCGGAGATCAATGAGGTGCTCCGAGGAGCCACTTCGCAAATCGTGAGCGACCTCACGCAAGAGATCAGGGAGAAACTGCAGCCCCTGATGATCCCGTCCCATGCGTCACCTACGACAGTGGGAATGTCACCCCACCGAGTACAGGCTAACCACCTGGCGGCAGTCAAGGAGCGCAGCGGTAGGTGGGCCCATGCCATAGGCGGGGTAGTGAGGCATGCCAGTAAAGCCTGTGCCCTCTGCCATAGGCTGGTTGGTTGTGGAAGTGGATGTAGCGGCGGCTGGGAGTGTGGTGGTTATGGGAGAGGGTGATGCATGGAGGCCAGAAGCGCTTGGTGCGCCTTCGAAGGTAGGGACATCCGTCGGGTCTTGCCCTTGCTCCTCTCCTTCGTCTGCTCCTTCTCCAGCATCCTTCTCGCTCTCGTTTCCTCTCTTCCTCTTCACAGGCTGAGGCTGAGAGACCATTTCCTTCACCGACAGGGCCCCAAAGGCCGTCTGGAGGCCATCCAAGGAGTCCTCCGCCGTATCCATTGGCCCATGTAAGGGCTCCACCGAAGGTACAGCGTCAGGCGCCGGCCTTGCCGGTGCCTCTGGCGCTGGCGCTGTGTTCACCTCGGCGTCCACTCTTCCTTGATCCATCTTAATCCGCCCTTCTGCTTGTATTTGCCTGCTCGGAGCACTGGTTGTACGGCGCGGGGTCGCTGCCGGTGCACAGAGACAGGCTGCCTCTGCTACCAGAAGAGTTTATAGTGTTTTCAGCACTGTGTTTTTGCTTCTCCTGCTGCTTGTTGTTGCTGTAGGGTGTCCTGCTGCTGGTTTTGGATGATGAAAAGCTTTTGTTTGTTGAAATACAGTAAAGCCAACTCAATCCAGGATAGCCCAAGCCAACAGTATGCAAAGAGAAGGTAATTCAGGATCAAAGCATGAAGGGCTGCAGTGTAAACAGTGAAAGATGATTAGATATTCACAGAAACTGCAACTCAGGATACAAATGAATGCATATTCACAGAGATAGCTGAAATGTTTTGGGAAAAGAGTTAGAAAACTGCCTCAGGATCACTCTCTCTCCATAGTGCCATCTTAGGAGATGTGCACTCTTTGTTTTGGGTCCCATATGTGCTGAGGTGGCAGGGTATGTGGCGATGAGGTCACTGCCATGTCACATGGGATCTTCCTACTTAGTTAGGCTGACCAGGAATTGAACCCAGGACCTCTCAAAAAGAGGTGCCTAACCCCCTATGGTGCATACCACTAGGGCAGATAAGTATTCATGGAAAAACATAGATAAATTCATAGGCTCTACCTTAGGTATGTCAGTGCTCAGTCAACTCAGGAAAAGATGTTTTACTTCTGATTGAAAGGGGATTAAGGGGTCCACTCAATATCCTGATTGGGTGTTTGGTTCCATAGGTCAAAATGTGTTATCACCACTTTTGGCTGGACCAATACTAAGATAAAAATGCATGGATGCTCAGTGCATCTCTAATACAACTAGAGTATGTCCTTAAGCAATGGAAAAGCACTTTTTCTTACTCAACAGCAGGTACCGGCCCGAACCCCCCGAACAGGCCGCGAGCGCCGCGCACACACAGACGGGACACTGCACCCGCCAAGGCAGTAGTGGCGCACAGCGCCACGCCCCAACCCCTAGGCTAGGCAGCCTCCGCGCCAGCCCAAGGGGGTCCCACTGGCGACAAGCCAGTAGCACGGGCCCGGCGGCGCCGGTGCCCCGGGCGACCACGCATTAGGGGGGCGACGCAGTGGGTAAGCGCCCGCGGCCACGGCTGCGAATTGATGCACTGACCGGGGAGTGGCGAAACGGGGACGCCGGGGAAGGACGGGGCTCCGAGCTCTGTGAACCCGGGGGACTCCGCCACCAGGCAGGAGGTGCGTCTTGGAGGGCCCCCCACTAGGACCCGGTGGGGAGGATATCACCTGGCCCGACCAGGTGGCCCCCCGGGGCCGAAAAGCGTCTAGTACCCGCAAAATCAAACCTCAAACCTCAAACCCCTGGACGGAGATGACAAGCTTCTTCCCTTGTGGGAGGGGCCATTCGCTGTTACAGCGCGTCTAGGTGAGAACAGGTGGAGGATTCGTGTGGATGTCAGCGGGGAAATTGACGTTTCGGGCGATCGCCTCAAGAGAGAGATCCCCTCCCCCAAGGATCGGGTTAAACCCCTTTTTTGGACTTCGAAAATTTTGTCAGATCGGGTCATCGAAGGGGGGAAGTACGAACTCAAGAGGATTGTAGAAGCAAGACGTGACCAAAAGGGCGAATGGGAATTTCTATGTGAGTGGAGGGACTTTGATTCCAGTCACAACAACTGGGAACCAGCCCATTCTTTTGTCCATGGGTACACCAAGGGGTTCATCGACTTCCTGAAGAAGCACCCCGAAATTGGCATACTCCTGACAGACTGTTTGTCGAAACCAGACAGACAGGTGGAGAGCGACGGAAAACGACCTGTGGTGAATCGAGATCCAGCCTTTTACGGCCCTCAGCAGCCACATTCCAGGGCTGATCCGTCGAACCCCCCTCCTGCGGTCAGGCCAGCCCAGGAGCCAAATGAGGACCAAGCTTCGAGTTCGGCCGCTGATTTGCAGCGCCCAAGCCGTACGAGGGCCGGACCAGACAGGTTGGTGGTCACATGTATTCGTGCTTGGCCGAATTCAACTTGACAAAACCACATTCTGCTCAATCCACTGTTCATTCTTCCTGATTAAGTCATGATGTGGAGAACTGCGAATGTTTGATAATTTGACGTCAATCAACTTTTCTTTGGTCTCCGTTCGGTAGACAAGGCGTAGATACGCTACAGAAAGCCACGGAGTGTGCTGCCGTGTTCAGAAAAAACCAAACTCAGGCTTAATTCAGGCAGATTCGGGGTAATCTTGTCTCTGTTGATCTGTGCATCTTTGGAATTTGGCTACTCGTGCAGATGGAAGCAAATGTACATAGTAAAAACGCTGGCCAGCGACATTCACCCCTACAGGCACCCCCTGTAGTACTGGCTGCACCAGATGCGACGCCAGGAACTCAGATCTTACCTTCATTTGCCGTGATGCGGAAGCCAAAGTCCAGATTCAGATCCAGGATCCTCAAATTTGCCTTGAATTCCTCAGGTTTGTCCATCATTCTGCCACTGTTGCACGTAACCCAGACGTCAATTATTCAGACAACCTTCAGATAGGAGCTCTAGGGACTTCTAACAGCAACCTCTGAAGTCCGTAAGCTTCGTTGTATTTTTGGCACACGCCAATGTGAGCTCAATCCGACCTGCAACTGTCGAAAATGGTGAATCCAAGTGTCTTGTGGGACTCAACCGAAAGATTGGCCTTGTCCAAGTCGATTGACACCTCCGCCACTGTAAATTCGGTGTCTCTCAGTTATATACTGTCAGTAAAGCGCCTTCAGCGAACCTTCGGCGCGTTACATGCCAAGGATCCAGGGCTATCATGTCCCATCATGATGCATCATCACATGATCCACATTTCGATGGAATCTGTTGGATGCTCGCGAACCAACGTGCCGGAAAGCACAATTGAGCTGAATAAACGACAATATATATTAACTCTAGTCTAAACGAAGATGTTAGTAGTTTCAGTTCTAGACATTCCGCTTCATTTCACCTTCATCTTAGGGAATTTTCTCATTTTAGGACAATTTAGGTTGATTTCCTTGTCATCTCCTCTCATTCCTTGAAGATCTGTCGACGGCTTTGCCTAACTTCGTTGACGCTTATGATTTTCTGTGCACTTAGGGGCTGTAGACTACATTTGTATTTCTTTTCCCTCTCCGTGATTGTTTAATCTCCTTCATCTCTGCCCAAATTAATTCTCAATCTTGCTGAATCTTGTGATCATCCACCAGATGCGCCAAATCTGAAGCACATGCTGCACTCTTCAGAACGAGAAAAGCGGGAGTAACACGATGTAGAGTTCGGCGAGGACACCGTAGCGTGCCCGCGACAGCGAAACTGTGCCAGAGCGCTGAGATGTCACTCCATTTCTTAATTCCCCCACTCAATCCACCAATAATCTACCTCATTCTCAACCAGTGCATGGTTTGGTATCGATTCTCGATACGTTTACATGCTTTTTAGCCCTTAACCTAATGTTTTACTAACCGGAGGACTGTTCGTCACTCCTCATTCTGTCTCATTTCAGGTTCATCCATCCGGATTCAGTGCCAATTCAGCCCAAATCAGGTCAGATCAAGCAGATTTCGCCCCATCGAGGCTACATTTCTATTTTTTCTGGGACTTACCCGCACTACGTTCTTCGTTGACGTAGCGACACACCCCAGTGTGTTTTTGGAGGGGGAGTGTAAGTGCGGCTAACCCCCATCTGCTCAGATTTTAGCAGATCTGCCCCACATTGGCTACATTTTGACCATTTTCACTGCTTCGGCGGAATCGTCGCCTCGCAGCTCAGTCTCAGGATCAGACCTATATATTTCTGATATGCCGGATCTGATTCCGCGGTCCATTCTCCGTAAATCCGCCGCGATCCGATCATTTAGCTGGAATCGCCATTTGCCGCTGACGCGCGCTCGCGGGCCAGATCGGCCAAATATTTTTCACAATCGGATTTATTTAAATCTTTTCAGACAGATATGGACACTCAGATGTGCATAGTAAAATCCGCATCAATTTTCTTCATAGACTGGGATTTTCTGCCGGATAACACTCAACATGGATCTTGCTTCCGTTGTTGCTGCGCTCGCCTCCGTTGGTGTCCGAGTCTCCGGTTCTACCCCCAATAGCAGCGTTCAGGTCGACTCCTCGCGTGCCTGCCCCACTGGTCTTGCCGGCCCCGAGCCCTCCGGCACCATCAACGACCCAGGGCAGCACTTTCAAGGTGGTCCTCCACCGACTCTTCGCCCGTGGTAGTGTCCTTCAGCCCTTGGTAGGCATACAGAAGGTCTTGCTCAACCATCTCCGATGGACGATGGCAACATAGGCACGCTCGAGGGGGTTCACATACACATTCCTCCGAGAGGTCGTCCTCTTCTGGGGTCCTCACATGGGCACCCCATACGCTCTTCATGAGCTTGAGATCTACCTCCCTTTGCCAGGTGGTGATCTTCTGTTCGAGGTCCTCCTTCAGTTGGGATAGGTCTCCCATACGTCCTTGCTCCAGTGGCCACGAGCTGCGGGTAGGCTTCGCGTAGCATAGCTTTTTCGCCACCAACTTCCTCTTGGAATCCACATACTCCCTGAGCCTGGGTCGAGGGTCCAGCTCTTCATCCACGGGGTCTTCCACCCTCATGGAGAGTAGGGGTTTTAGTGGGGTGACGTACTCGGCGTCCTCCACTTCCTCCACCGCGGTCTGCACGAAGAAGGCGTCGTGCTCAGTTTCGTCGTCTGAGTGGATAGAGCTAGGTAGCTCAGATAGTCCACACTCAGAGACTCCATCAGGAACAGGTACATGACAGGAAGAGTTGGGGGCGTTGGTGTCAGTCACGACGTACTCTTCTCCTCCGGGTGTAGTTTCAACAGCATCTTGAGGTCGTAGGCGATCCTTCAAGTCACCCAAGGCGAGTCCATCGCTTTCTCGTTGTATAGCCTGGACCAGAGTAGGGTCCAGGTCTTCCCAGGGGATGGTGGTAAGACTTCCGTCCACCACGCTGAGCATACTCCCCCATCCGGGCTTCCCAATGGGCGTCTTGCGTCCCAGAGGCACGTAGATGGCCTCATCAGGTAATCGCACCGAGCTGATAGTCAGCTTGTCAAGGAGGGTTCGCCAGTACTCGTTGCCCCCATGGGCTCCCCAATCGGGGGAACACAGGACCATACGGGAACGTTCCAAGGCCACCTTGGTCAGCACCTTCCCCAGTTCACTGAATCTGGGGTTCCCGTAGGCCATCCCGAAAGAGGGCCAGTAAAATTTGTAGCTGCAGTTCTTCCCCTTGCTGCAGTATAGGTCCAGTACATGCTGCTTGTCGCTGGCGAACAGCTCCACACTTAGGTCTTCTCGAGAATAACCCAACTCCTTCAGACCTTGGTCTAGGACTTCCCCCAATAGTTGATAGTCCTCAGTTTTGGAGGCTGCCATCATGTTCGAGGGCTCCTCCTTCGATAGTCTCAGGTAACTCGAGGTATGTTCCGACTGCTCCAGTGGCACAGACTCTCTGCCACTGCCGTGGTCCACGTACAGGAGGTAGGGCGCTTGCAGCGTCAGGGATTGTATCTGGGAGTGCTGCACGAAGAAGTCAGTACCCAGTACAAAGTCGAAGGCCTCAGTGTCCATCACATAGAACCGATGGGCGATAGTTCTAGAGCCCATAGGTACCTCCACTTCACAGTCCCCGCAGCTGTGCACCACATGTCCATCCCCCATGCGTATAGCGGCGGTGGTCATGGTGTTCTTCAGGCTCCCACAAGGTAAAATTTTCTTGGCCAGTATAGATATTGTGGCGCCAGTATCCACTACCCCCAGGTATTCACGTCCCCCTAGTCGGATACGTACCCAAAACACCAGGTCTTGGGTGCCACCAGAGCGTCCCCGTCAGAATTCCGCGGGACAGGTCACCTCGACCCCCTTGTTCCGCAATTTGCGGGCCATCCTCATGAAACGGCTTCTCTTCTTGGCGTTGCCGTCATCACCACCTTCATGCTCACGCTTGGCTCCTTGTTCTTGCTGGGCCTGCGTCTGTGAGCGTGTGGTAGGTCCAGACTGCCCTCCAGAGGGCTCGGAGTTCCCCCCTGGATTAGGGTTGGGGTTACCTCCGTTCTTGTCCTTGTTCTTGTTGTCGTTCTGGCGGTTAGCGCCTCCTCCTCGTTCACCTTGACCCCTGTCTTGACCACCTTGACCACGTCCTTTCGACTTGCCCTTTCCGGAGTCGTTGCCTTTGGCCTGGCCTCCACCTTTGCCTGAGCTTTTGCCAGGATCTTCCCCCTTAAGCTTCGCCGATAGGCGTTGCTTATGGTAGCACTCATCCTCGTAGTGCTTCCGCTTACCGCAGAATGCACACGTGATGGTGCAGCGGTAATGATCCGGCAGCTTCACTTTGGCGCCGGTGATCTTTTCCTGCTGCTTCCCCTGGACTACAAAGCAGTCTCGCTGCTCGCAGTCGGAGGCGTGCTGCAAGTGGCCCTGCTCAGCTCTGGCATCACACCAGAATAGCTCCTTCACGTTCTCCATTAGACGGGCGTGGGCATGTTTGGGGGTAGTCCCCTGCCCAGGTCGGGACCCTTGGTACCCTTTGCCTCCAGAACCTCCACCAGGACGGTAGTTGTTCAGGTGCTGGTCGCTCTCCTTCTCCAGCGCCATCTCCAGGAGCAGCACGCATAGATCCTCGTAGCGGAGGGATCTAGCCTTGCGCTCAGCCGTCAGACGGCACTCGTCCCATAGCTCTCGGGGGAGCTTGGCGCACAACCAGAACAGCAGGTCGTCGCTGCTGTAGGAACCGGGCGTCAGTCGTCCAGCCCAGTGATCCAAGTCCGCCAACAGCTCGGAGACCCTGCCAGGTTTGGGGTTGTTGGGCAGCACGGGCAGGTTCTGGATCTCGGCCCTGATGGAGAGGTCGGTCTCGTAGGTCGGGTACTGCCTCTCCAGGGCAACCAACACGTCTGCAAAGGTGGCGGAGTTAGTGACGATCTGCCTGACCTGCTTCTCCAGGTACTTGGTCTTGCAGCACTGCAGGAGCAGATCGCACTTCACTCGCCCACTCGCGTGGGTTTGGCCGGTCAGTCGTAGGAACCGGCCAAAGTTCTCAGCGAACTCGCTGAGGTCCTTGCCTGTGAACTCAGGCAGGTTCACCACTATCTTGGAGGTGGCAATAGCCTTCGCCTCCTGAGCTCGGCGTCCTTCAGGGCGTCGGGTCTTCTTCTTCTTCTTCTTCTTCTTCTTACCCTTGGGGTCCTCCGGGTCCTCAGGGTCCTCGTCGTCTGAGGGCGAAGAAGAGTCCATCGACGGCGGCTCGTCGTCGGAGGGGTCTCCGCCAAGATCACTGGAGCCATAAGGCTCCACGTCCACCATTGCCCTTAGGGCTGTCAGCCCCAGCCGGTCCAGCTCGGCCCTCGTCGAGTTCGTCACGTGGCTGTAGGGCGGCTGGGCCGTTCTCGGGACGAATGGACTTCTCGGTACTGCTGCAGGAGTCGGCATCGGTCGGCTCCTCAGGCTCCCCAGGGTATTTGTCAACCCTGCCGCCAGGTGGTTAGCCTGTACTCGGTGGGGTGACATTCCCACCGTCGTAGGTGACGCATGGGACGGGATCATCAGGGGCTCCAGTTTCTCCCTGATCTCTTGCGTGAGGTCGCTCACGATTTGCGAAGTGGCTCCTCGGAGCACCTCCTTGATCTCCGACCGCGTCAGGGACCTGTTGGAGGATCTTCCCGATTCTCTACTCCTGCCTCCCGAAGACTCTGGTCCTCTCCTCAACCCACTCAGGTGTGCATACCCAGGTGCACACCCAGGAGCATACCCAGGAACTTCCATGTAGGTTCCAGTGGCGTGGAGTGGATGGGGATGGTCAGCCGCATACCATCGCGGCGCAGAGCTGGAAGCCACCGGCTCACTGGCAGTAGTTGCCTCAAGGAGCGCAGTGGTAGGTGGGCCCATGCCATAGGCGGGGTAGTGAGGCATGCCAGTAAAGCCTGTGCCCTCTGCCATAGGCGGGTTGGTTGTGGAAGTGGATGTTGCGGCGGCTGGGAGTGTGGTGGTTATGGGAGAGGGTGATGCATGGAGGCCAGAAGCGCTTGGTGCGCCTTCGAAGGTAGGGACATCCGTCGGGTCTTGCCCTTGCTCCTCTCCTTCGTCTGCTCCGTCTCCAGTATCCTTCTCGCTCTCTCTCTTCCTTTTTGCAGGCTGCGCCACCACCTCCTCGACCGACAGGGCCCCGAAGGCCGTCTGGAGGCCATCCAGGGAGTGCTCCGCCGTATCCACTGGCCCATGTAAGGGCTCCGCTGAAGGTACAGCGCCAGGCGCCGGCCTTGCCGGTGCCTCAGGCGCTGGCGCTGTCTTCACGTCGGCGTCCACTCTTCCTGGATCCATCTTAATCCGCCCTTCTGCTTGTATTTGCCTGCTCGGAGCACTGGTTGTACGGCGCGGGGTCGCTGCCGGTGCACAGAGACAGGCTGCCTCTTGCTACCAGAAAAGTTTATAGTGTTTTCAGCACTGTGTTTTTGCTTCTCCTGCTGCTTGTTGTTGCTGTAGGGTGTCCTGCTGCTTGTTTTGGATGATGAAAAGCTTTTGTTTGTTGAAATACAGTGAAGCCAAGTCAATCCAGGATAGCCCAAGCCAATGGTATGCAAGGAGAAGGTAATTCAGGATCAAAGCATGAAGGGCTGCAGTGTAAACAGTGAAAGCTGATTGGATATTCACAGAAACTGCAACTCAGGTCACAAATGAATGCATATTCACAAAGATAGCTGAAATGTTTTAGAAAAAGAGTTAGAAAACTGCCTCAGGATCACTCTCTCTCCATAGTGCCATCTTAGGAGATGTGCACTCTTTGTTTTGGGTCCCATATGTGCTGAGGTGGCATGGTATGTGGCGATGAGGTCACTGCCATGTCACATGGGATCTTCCTACTTAGCTAGGCTGACCAGGAATTGAACCCAGGACCTCTCAAAAAGAGGTGCCCAGCCCCCTAGGGTGCATACCACTAGGATAGCTAAGAATTCATGGAAAAACATAGATAAATTCATAGGCTCTACTTTAGGTATGTCAGTGCTCAGTCAACTCAAGAAAAGATGTTTTACTTCACATTGAAAGGGGATTAAGGGGTCCACTCCATATCCTGATTGGGTGTTTGGTTCCATAGGTCAAAATGTGTTATCACCACTTTTGGTTGGACCAATACTAAGATTAAAATGCATGGATGCTCAGTGCATCTCTAATACAACTAGAATATGCCTCAAAGCAATGGAAAAGCACTTTTTCTTACTTTTATAATAAAGAACGATGAGCATGTTAAGGAAATTTCAATGAAGCAATGTAAAGGGAAGCTCAGGACAGGACAGAACAAGGTTGGTTTCTTCTGTGGACCTCTGCATTTGGCAGGGTCAGGATTACAGCAATTATGTCTAATTTTTGTTTGTTATGCATGACATAGCCCCATATAAGTTATTTGCTGTGGTGCGTCGCAGATGCCGCTATTTGGGCACTGCAGGGCACGCGTGCGCACTGATTTGTGCATTGTTTTCTTTCTGAGAAGCACTGATTTTTATTATAAAAAGATCTGATTTTGTAGGATTTTAGCATGTTTACAGTGTATGCATTGTGCTGAGCGTCCATTATTGTTTAGGCCATGAAACGGCTTATCTGTTGAATCACTCCGTATCACCAAGTCAAGATTGATCAACTCATTTGATTTATTGCGTGCGGCAATTACAAGAAGGGCGTCGTTTCAAGGTTTTCAAAATGGGACTGCAGGAGATTCAAAATGAGAGGTTTGAAAATTCTGCGTACTGGCCGAAACAAGACTCTGAGGTCTTGAAATATTCAACAGATGGCTACGACGCTTCTTTGCCTTTGCCTGTAGCTGCAAATGAGATCAATAAGAGTGAGGAGTGCAATCACAGGAGTCTACGGCCCGGCCGAGCCGTCAATCAAGACACCATCAAGGCGCCGTCCAGACCAGCGCCAGCCCCGCCCAGGACAACACGGCCGCCGCAGCGCCTTTCAAGTGGAGTAACAGAAGTGCCACGATGTGCTGAAGCCGCCGCCATCACAGCAGTGCAACCACTCGTCGCACAGGAAGAACGAATAAGGCAAAGTCTCAGGTATGAGCAACAAGTCATCTGCGCGAAGAGGTACGCGAACTTTGGCCACGTTTTTCAAAGGCTCTATTGCCGGTTGTTCCAGCCTTCGTTGAATTCGGGGCAGACAAGTACGCCGCCGAACGAACTGAAGGAGCCAGGGAAGCGCTCATTGAAGGAGCTGGCGGATTCCAGCAAGGCAACGCCAAAGAAGAACACCGCAAAATCGAATGCGCCGCCGAACAAGAACAAAGCGTCTGAGTACTCAGGTGTGTTGGCGAAGTTGGAGACCTCGTTGGAAAATTCCTTGAAGCGATCCTTAAGTGACCTCCGACGAGTTGTGGAACTGTTGGGTAACTGTTCGCCCTCTGTGTCCGTCAGAACGAACAAATGGAACAAGTTCGTCGAGAAGCAAGAACCAAGGCCCGTTTCAAGTGTGACGAAGCGCCGGCAGAACGAATCCCAAGTGACTGAGTGCCGAACGGACGAGTTACAAGCGAGTTTGGATGATTTTGACGCGTGGACAGTAACTTCGGGAGATCCTGGTGGAGTTCAGCAGCGAAGGAGCTCCACAAATGAGTCGTCGAACGTCGCGAGGCCCAAACAAAGGGGACAGCGAGCAGGACGAGCTGTGCAGCGTCGCCGCGCTATAGCCAAGTTCTTTGAGGTATTAAACTCAATCCAAGGTCGCGCATGCCGAGGTACAAGCGAGAAGAAGACCGAGTGCCCTACGCGAGACATGTGGGGGCAGTCTGTGGTGAACTCCAAGGAGAACCAAGGGAATCCCTTCTTGGACTGAGCAGTGCTCTTTAAAGCGCGCTGCTTTTGCCGTTGGCGCGCTGGCTGAAGCGCAATACCTTTGGTGTGCTCAACGAAGGGAGAGGCCTCCGGAAAATAGTGGATCATAACCATCAACAAAATGATCAACAAGTTCGGAAACTTCACCAAGACCTCATGGGGTTTCATACTTCGTTGAAGCAATCATACGACAGACTTGTGGAATGCGCAAGCAATGTAGACAAACAAATGGAGACCATCACCAACTCAATTTCCACATCAACAAGCATACGAAAATCAAAACAAGGATTTGTTTTGAGAGTAGATCGTAACTGGATTTGCGAGCGCTTGCAGCGCTTTCTTTGTCAGCTTTTGGCGCTGTGAGCGCCTTGTGGTATATATCTGCCACAGATGGCAGAATGTGATGTAAATTACAATGCATCCAAAAGTTGACTTTGTCAACGAAGCCTTTTTTTGGCCTACAAGTGGCGCCAAGCGCCTTGTGTGCAGGCACTGACATATGCCTTTGCTTTCTTTTTCGTTGTAGATACTATTTTGTATCTCCAATGAGCAGTGGTGGGATACACCCTGCTTTACACTTTGAGTGAACTCTGGTTTACTCAGTTTTGCAATTCTGTTTTGCTTTGCACCTGCCTGCTTGTGAGCAGTGTGTCTTTTTTTCTTTTTCAGCTGCTTCTGTCTTGGAGAAAAAGCAGAGTGGTTTTCCCGTTTGTTTTTCTGCTTTTGTTGGAAAAAGCAGGGGTTTTCTTTCAGTATTTTTATACTAAATTTTATCTGTGCCATGAGCACTTCAGGTTGTGTGCCATGAGCACTTATCAGGTTTTTACACCCTTTGAGGAGTTTGAGTGGGTATAGGTTGAAACACCACTTCACCACTTCCCTAGGGCACTGTTTTGTGACAGAAATCACTTTCAGGAGGGTAAAGCTATCTGTGGTACCAGTGGTAATCCACTAGCATGATCTGCACATAGATAGTAGCTGTTTTTACCTGGAATGAGTAGAAATAGCCAGATCACAGACAATAATATCTATATTGTATTGTAGGTAAGGGCCTGCATGTTTTGCTATTTTTTTTTCTCGGGTCAGCAACTCATTTGGGGAGTGCTGAGCCTGGGGGGGGAGTGTAAACATGCAAGGCAGCCTTTTGGGTGCTTGCGTTTTACACCCACCTAGCTCTGTCTGAGCTTTTCCCAGCCCTATGGTAAAACCCTTCGCACCCTTTTGTTTTGGGGTCTCAGCCACACATCAGGGTATGTGTGGGCTTGGGGGGGGAGTGTAAAGGGAAGCTCAGGACAGGACAGAACAAGGTTGGTTTCTTCTGTGGACCTCTGCATTTGGCAGGGTCAGGATTACAGCAATTATGTCTAATTTTTGTTTGTTGTGCATGACATAGCCCCATATAAGTTATTTGCTGTGGTGCGTCGCAGATGCCGCTATTTGGGCACTGCAGGGCACGCGTGCGCACTGATTTGTGCATTGTTTTCTTTCTGAGAAGCACTGATTTTTATTATAAAAAGATCTGATTTTGTAGGATTTTAGCATGTTTACAGTGTATGCATTGTGCTGAGCGTCCATTATTGTTTAGGCCATGAAACGGCTTATCTGTTGAATCACTCCGTATCACCAAGTCAAGATTGATCAACTCATTTGATTTATTGCGTGCGGCAATTACAAGAAGGGCGTCGTTTCAAGGTTTTCAAAATGGGACTGCAGGAGATTCAAAATGAGAGGTTTGAAAATTCTGAGTACTGGCCGAAACAAGACTCTGAGGTCTTGAAAGGCAGCCTTTTGGGTGCTTGCGTTTTACAAGCAATGATACAAGATATGTTGTGGAGGGTGTGGAAAAGTAAGGTTAAATGAACCCTTCGTCTTTCGTGCTTGGTCTGGCTTTTCCTTTGCTGGTGCGAAGCACCATCAAAAGAAAAGCGTTATTACGTTTTTAGCCATTTTCGGGTCACTTTTCTATGTCGGAAACGGAGCCGGGCGGTGACAAACAAACGCAAAAACACTCTTTTGCCTTATGTTTAAGCTAGAAGCGCAAAGACAGGGAGGGTGCATTGGGGGAGATTAGCGACACAGGGTGCAAATAGCATACAATTGACATATTCATAACTCGGGCCTATTGTATTGGATTTTGACGAAATTAAGGGCATTTTTGGTCAATTTGGAGGTGTTCTTTTCATTTTTGAGCTTAAGTAGGCGGCTGATTGCGCTGAAGACCGTCCAATCCAAAAGCGGTGCTAAAATGAAATGACGGCGGTTTCTCAATGGAACAGCAAGACGAGGCTTTTAGAATCATTGATAAATCTGGTCTTAGATCGAAATTTCGTGCATTGTAGCCCGCTTTCACTTTGGACAGTCAAAATGAAACATCGCAAAGGCCGGCAACTGCAAAATGCACGTGTGCACAGCAAATAAATAATATGTCAAATAGATTTCATGAGATTTGGGGCCTGTGGCTTATATATAGTGTTGTTCGGCACCTCAACTTTGCTAGTGCACCTTTAAATCGCATCCCTAGCTTATATGGAATTAGTGGATGTGGTAAAGAAGTTAAAACCTTGGAAAGGTCCTAACTTTGCAAAGCTGCCATGATTGATCGAAACGAATATGACGGCGCGAATCAGCTCTTTGCGGCGGTCATTCAGAGGGGCTGCATCGTACACTTTTGAGGTATGTTTCATTTCGGCGCGCGGATCGTATATAATGGCACAAGGACTGCTTTTAGAGGGGGGCGGAGCCCCATTCCCCGGCCCCCCAATTAAAAGCCCCCCATGGGGGGGGGGGGGGTGAACAAGCGGAGGGGGGCTCCACGAGATGGGGAAGGGCGGTGTGCGGGCTGTGATGCCTCTAAAGGGTATGTGTCGGACGTGGAAGTCAAATTGCACGATATGCACGTGCATGATCAAGTATTTATAACAGGGACGATGAGCATTTTGAGGAAATTTCAATGAAGCAATGATACATGATATGTTGTAGAGGATGTCGAAAAGTAGGATTCAATGAATCCTTCGTGTTTCGTCCTTGGTCTGGCTTTTCCTTTGCTGGTGCGAAGCACCATCAAAAGAAAAGCCTTATTACATTTCTAGCCATTTTCGGGTCGCCTTTCCATGTCGGAAAGGGAGCCGGGCGGTGACAAACAAAGGCAAAAACACTCCTTTGCCTTATGTTTAAGCTAGCAGCGCAAGGACAGGGAGGGTGCATTGGGCATATTAGCGACACAAAGTGCAAATAGCATACAATTGACATATTCATAACTCGGGCCGATTGTATCGGATTTTGACAAAATTACAGGCAATTTTGGTCAATTCGGGAGTGTTGTTTTCATTTTTGAGCTCAAAAAGGCGTTTGCGTGCGCTGAGAACCGTGAAATCGAAAAGCGGTGCTAAAACAAAATGACGGCGGTTTTCCAATTAAACAGCAAGATGCGGCTTCTAGAATCATTTATAAGATTGGTCTTAGATCGAAATTTCGTGCACTGTAGCCCGATTTCACTTTGGACAGTCAAAATGAAAGATCGCAAAGGCCGGCGGCTGCGAAATGCACGCGTGCACAGCAAATAAATAAGATAGCAAATAGATTTCTTGCGTTTTTACGGCCTGTGGCTTCTGGATAGTGTTGTTCGGCACCTCAACTTTGCTAGTGCACCTTTAAATCGCATCCCTAGCTTATACAGAATTAGTGGATGCTGGTAAAGAAGTTAAAACCTTGTAAAGGTCCTAACTTTGTAAAACAGCCATGATTCGTCAAAACAAATATGACGGCGCCAATCAGCTCTCCCAGGCGGTCATTTAGAGGGGTTGCATCGTACACTTTTGAGGTATGTTTCGTTTCGGCGCGCGGATTGTATGTAATGGCATAAGGACTGCTTTTAGAGGGGGGCGGGGCCCCGTTCCCCGGCCCCCTGATTGAAAGCCCCCCATGGGGGGGGAGGTGAACAAGCGGAGGGGGGCTCCACGAGATGGGGAAGGGCAATGTGCGGGCTATGATCGCCTCGGAAGGGTATCTGTCGGACGTGGAAGTCAAATTGCACAATATGCACGTGCATGATCAGGTATTCATAACAAAGAACGATGAGCATGTTAAGGAAATTTCAATGAAGCAATGATACAGGATATGTTGTGGAGGGTGTGGAAAAGTAAGGTTAAATGAACCCTTCGTCTTTCGTGCTTGGTGTGGCTTTTCCTTTGCTGGTGCTAGGCACCATCAAAAGAAAAGCCTTATTACGCTTTTAGCCATTTTCGGGTCACCTTTCTATGATAGAAATGGAGCCGGGCGGTGACAAACAAGAGTAAAAACACTCCTTTGCCTTATGTTTAAGCTAGAAGCGCAAGGACAGGGAGGGTGCATTTGGCAAGATTAGCCACACAGGGTGCAAGTAGCATACAATTGACATATTCATAACTTGGGCCTATTGTATCGGATTTGGACGAAATTAATGGCAATTTTGGTCAATTTGGGGGTGCTCTTTTCATTTTTGAGCTTAAAAAGGCGGCTGTGTGCGCTGAAAACCGTCAAATCGAAAGACAGTGCTTAAAAAAAATGACGGCGGTTTTTGAATTAATCAGGAAGACGCACCTTTTAGAATTATTTATAAATGTGGTCTTAGATCCAAATTTTGTGCACTGTAGCCCGATTTCACTTTGGACAGTCAAAATGAAAGATCGCAAACGCACGCGTGCACAGCAAATAAATAATATGGCAAATGGATTTCTTGGGATTTGGGGCCTATGGCTCATATATAGTGTTGTTCGGCACCTCAACTTTGCTAGCGCACCTTTAAATCGCATCCCTAGCTTATATGGAATTAGTGGATGCTGCTAAAGAAGTTAAAACCTTGTAAAGGTCCTAACTTTGCAGAACAGCCATGATTGATCAAAACAAATATGACGGCGCAAATCAGCTCTCCGAGGCGGTCATTCAGAGGGGCTGCATCGTAGACTTTTGAGGTATGTTTCGTTTCAGCGCGCGAGTCGTATATAATGGCATAAGGACTGCATTTAGAGGGGGGCGGGGCCCCACTCCCCGTCCCCCAAATTAAAAGCCCTCGATGGGGGGGGGGGGGTGAACTAGCTCTAAGCCGAAAACAAATTAGAAGCTGAAACTTGAATTTGTAAAAATCAATATGGGCTACTTTGATTTGTGCAGTGTGTTGAAACCTGATATTTTGTTTGTGCGTTTCGATGAAGTTGATTAACATCACCTCTATTCATTCGAGTTAGATGGTGTCTCATGGCGAATTCCAAAGTCAAGTTGGATCTCCAATGATTTCGTGCTTTTGAATCTCATTCCAAAATTGCACCCATTATGTTCTCTACGGCGAACCTCATTTTATAGACGCAACCTCAGATGCAAATAACAATGCCAGACAAAAACGCTTGCTGCGCAAGCCATTTTGCCCACCTCAACTCCACTATGGCCGAGAGTATGACCTTGGGGATACCGTCAATGTCCATCATTTTGACCTTATGAGCTCACTGGTTAGTGTCGGTTCCAAAAGTACCCACCACCAAACCCAGCCATGATTGGTGTGATGAAACACGGAATACGTGGGTTTGGTTGGCAACAAGGCTATAGCAGGGTGCATAGGTGTAAATTTACGAAGAAAAATGCGGATATCAAACCAGGCCACCCTAGCTATACAATTTTTGTTGTTTGCCCCCACCTACCCTCTTAACGCCCCATTTTTCTTTGTATTGGGTACCTTGTGGGGTATATTACACCCCATTTCGTCCGGGTATTTCTGAGGCTTGTTAGAGAACTTTGGTACCAGCATGATGGGCATGCTTTATGAGAAAAGTAGATCAAATAGCCATGATAATGTCATGGGAGGCGTCAAGGTGCAACCCCTGACACCAACATCCCCCAGCCCCCTCTTCCAAAAGGCCAAAATGTATGATGCTTCCCGACCATCATACAAGCCATATTGGAGAAATTGGCTATCACCGGAAAGTTTTTGTTGTAAAAGAGTTCCATGCTCTGTAATGAGAAGATACCAACAGTCTCAACAGCCCATTGCTAGTGAGAAATAGAGTCACCAACATGAGTTGGGATGGAGATTGTAGAGGTTCGCAAGAGTATGTGTGTCATCACTCCAAATGTTTTTGATCTGTGAAATAGCTAGCTTTCATTTTATCTAAGACCTCATAACTTTAAATAACCTTTGTACCATGTTTTTTAACCTTTTCAGCTCCCAAATCTCCGACACTTCCCCCCATTTTGCCTAAATCTGCCCATCCCTGGGGTGAATGCACAGCAACATTCTGGAAACGGGTACTTCTGAAGCCTGCTCTGAGTGTGTATCTTGTTTGGTGTTGAGGATGGGGCCAAAGGTTGTTGGTAAAATTTTCCATTTTTATCTGTTTTGAAGCAAGCACCCAGCTGTATTTCTGTGATAGAAAACAATTAGCTCTGCCAATTTTAAAACTTGACCCGCATCAGCAGACTTGCTTCTCTTTCTCAAAAATCATGGGCAGATCATGCTGGCAATGTTTGTGATCCACCCACTTTTTTGTTTCTGCCCGCATTGTGTGATGGTTGTAGGCTTTCAAGATACCCAGGTGTGGCAATTTTACTAAAGGACAACCTGTGATGAGGAATGCCAGCACACAACTTAGAACCACCAGAAAATCTTTGGGAAAATCATTCTTGCTAACCCATCAATATGGATAATGTGGCGAAAATTTTAACACATTTCACTCGAACATGGCTGCCTGATGCATTCATTTGTGTCATGGATGGAGACCTGAACACAACCCAGGCTCTCACTGTGTACAACAGCAGCATCCAACGTAAAAATTACTGGCCAACAACCATCACACCAGAAATTGACTGATGAAGAACATTGGAAGATTGTTTTGGTATCATTGTGTTGTTGTGGTGGCTTTTATTTCACATTTATTGTAGAGAGTGCCTTTTCACACCCTAAAATTCCTCTGCTTTGGTGTGGCACCCCGACACATCTTTTCCTTTTAGGGGAAAGCAAACTCAATGCTGTCAGTATGAGCAGAATTGGGTTCGACCCACTCCTGCACTACACCACTTCATCAAATGATTTTAATTGTTTACGATCCAACTGCGTCGTTTGACTCAAACCCGCAGGGGGGCGGGGGAAGAGGGGAAAAAGCAAACACCAAACCCACAACAGCCTGGTGGTTTCCCTGTGTGCTCATGGCAGCTTGCTTTTTTCGTGGTTTCCATACACCACACCTAATGAGCTTTGAGCAGTGTTTGTATGATCTGTACTCTTCGTGTCCGTTTGCTCAATTTTTTACAAGCTTCTCCTGACCTCTTTAGTTGCTCCTGGAGCCAGAAGAGTCTCACTCCAACTGCACGACAACGAAGCAAAAAAAGCAACGGTCTGTACATTCTCGGTTCAACCTCTTCTGTGTCCCGACTTTGGTCTACTGTGGCATCGACCGGATGATGTCGGAGTCACCTGTGAAAGAAGGTAATTGCGAAATGTGAAGGTGTTGCTTCGCATAACGCAAATAGAAACATCACCGAGCACTGAGTGCACACAGTGGCAGCACTTCGTTACCTGCATCGATGATGCTCAGCACACTTGCCGTGAAGAACTTCCCGCAAGCTGTACCCAAATCAATGGAATCTGCACAAAGATGGACGCGAACACGAGCATTGACCGACCCTGCGACCCTGAAATGAACCAACCGCGCCCGCCGGAAAAACTCTCGAGCCCTGAGATGCAACCGCGCCCGCGGGAATAACCAGCGGGAATAACCAGCGGGAATAACCAGCTAAACCCCGAGAACCCGAACACGCAACAGGCTTTCACTCTGATTGGCAACAGCTGCCGCTATTCCGCGGGCGCGCCCGCCGAGCCTGCCGGAAACGACAAGCCGCGTAAAAAAAAGAAAGCGTAAAAAAAAGACACGGCCAGTGGTCGGCAAAGAGCGAACATACTTCCCGCATAGTGGTGTACACTGGTCTTGGACAACATGGCATAGTACTCAAGTTCAGACTTGCGCATTGGGGTGCAGTTGTTGGCAATGATGACCAACTTCGATTTGCCCTGAAGAGGCAAGACGTTTAGCGAGCTAAGGGCGACTCGAAGTCAGACGTGGGCTGCAAAATATTAACTGTCCCGAACCTGGCGAAGGGTCTTCAAGGAACCCTGGTAGCCCAGGCAGTACTTGCCACTCTTGACGACCAACTGCAGTCGAGAGTTGATGTTCTGATCTGCCTTCTTGGACTTCTTGGAAACCATTTTGAGAGTTGAACCTAAATTTATGCAAAGCTTTTCGAATAATGTCATCAGGAGTCCAAAAGTATGGCGAATACACAGCAATGAACAACGAGAGAATTTGAGAATTGGACGATCACGCGCGACGTGTGTGGCCATCCGGATGCGTGGGCCGGGCACTGAGTTCACTGTGGTAGGAAAGTACTTCGAAGTACTTTATAGGCAGTAAAGTACTTTACATGCAGTAAAGTAGTTGCGCATGGGTCCCCAGATGTGCAAAATCCTACAGAGGGCTGAGGCGTGCGAACTTCTGCGATGCATGAAATCATGTAAAAAAGGCCGTTTTCTGAAAAAAAAAATTGCCGGCGATGCAGAATGATGCTGTGCATACGATCGACACATTGCGACACCGTCGACACGATTTTTCACAATCCAAGGGATCTGCGTTGCAATGGTATTGGACCAAGAAAAGCAGGTTGTCACGAATGCAAGCAGGGAGTGTGGGTTGGAAAGAGGTCTAGTCGCGAAAGGAGGTGCCAAGTCAAATGGAATATGGGGTGTCCAAGTAAAATAAGAAGTTGGGAACAACACGCCTTCCGTGTTTACGGGAATGATGAATTGGTCCTGGTGTGGTCGTACAACTATGTTTGTGGACGCGGGCACAATTCAAATTCACTAATGTGCAATTTGGATGAGTATACCAAGGCTTTCCTTCCCATGTTGTGCTTCAAGGAGGTAGGTCTCACAAATTCCTTGTTGTACGACATCGTGGAACAGGCGTCGCGTGGCTGCTCATTTAAGATGATAGAAAAATGCATCAGGGCACGCTACCAGGGTAAACACGCCGCAAAGCTCACACAAGCAAAGATGTTCCAACAATTCAACAAGCAACCGAGACTAAAGCCATGGCAGGAGTCCCCAAATTTCTTAGATAGGATGGAACGGGCTTGCCCAAGTGACAACCTGCTACGGGATGCATTCTTGGCGTACTTCCACCAACATGAGAATTTCTTCCGCTGTTCCATGGCCACACTACCTGTTGACACGTTGCGCATCGACCACACATTCAAAACGGCAATGAACGTGGGGTTTGCTAGGAAGAGGGTGCAACAATACAGCGCAGTCTTTTTTGCGTTGAATGCCGACAATCAAGTGGTTGGATGGCAATTTTGTCGCAACTTGCGTCATGTGACCCTGCAACTGCTGCTAAAAAGGTTCCCCCCCCCCCTTGCCTGCTACTGTTGCTTCTTTGCATTGCCTTGCATAGGACGCCATTTGTTCCCCTTTGTCTCTTGCAGGTGAGGAAATGACAGCCGACGGGGGCGAATCCTCACCAATTTCTGCCACGCGGTCGGGTCTTGTGCCTGCCAAGGGTGGTGCAGGGAAAGGGCGGTGGGTTAAAATTTCAAATGTTTGGGTGACTGCCAAGCCAGCCATCCCGGAACGGACAGAGTGCCCTGCTTGGGCACATGTCACACTTGTCACACTTGTCATGTTCTTTGTCGTATGTATGCCTCCCTTTGCTTTTGCCTGTGCCAGTTGTGTGATGGTGAAGTACTTCATGTCCAGGCACAAAGTACTGTTGCCCCCTTTGCCCCTCAGTCCAGTTGATGGTGAGGAACTTCATGTCCAACTACAAAGTACTTTTGCCACCCTACCATGATGAAGTAGCTTGGCTGGAGTCCCTACCATGATGAAGTAGTTTGTCCGACCTTCCCTACCATGATAAAGTAGTTTGCCCGACCTTCCCTACCATGATAAAGTGGTCCAAGCTTCCCTACCATGGATTTTCCCCTACCACAGTGAACTCCTTGCCGTGGGCCGAACCACGAAAATGCTCCAAGTGTTATGCCAGAACTTACTTAACTTATGCGTTTTCTGATAGCCCTCGACGATATCGCCTGATATTTTATCACATGGATTGAACGATTTTGACGCTGTGTCGTGCGTGCCATGTGCAACGTTGTCCACTTAGGCTAAAATGTGCCACACACGGTCAATACCTAATTGTAGCCTATGTTATTAGCACGTGCCTTGACAGACGCCGAACGTGCCGAGTCAAGACAGAATTCCGAAAATTGTCAGAAGCACATCAGAATGGCCAAAAAGCCAAAAAGCTGTGTCAAGAGTATGGATCAGGGCCTGCCTCTTGGCTCACGACTTGGGACACACAGAATTTTAGCAGGAAATTTTAGGAAAAAAATCCAGCCATCAGTTGTTCACTTGTGTGGGCACCAATTTTTTTTGGAACCTCCATGGGTCTCCCTAGGAAAGGAAGCAAGCACACAAGCACATCGTGTCACTCCCAACACAAGGGTGGTGGCGTGGTGGTTGCTTCACACAAAATCTTCATATGTCCTCATGAATGTGAAAAATTTGACTTAGAATGCCAATCGGCTCCCACCAAAGCATGCACAAACACAATAACTCTAGAGTATCATAGTATCATAGTATCACATCTAGTCGGCTACCCTGTGTAGCCGAGTTGGCTGCATAATGCAACCAAGTTTTTGGCTGCATATCTGGCACTGGGGCCGCGCAATGACTGCATGTTGGATGCACGCAGGCAATTATGGTTGTTTTTTTCGGGCTGGGCTGCAGCCAGCCCTGCCTCCGGATAAAGGAATATTGCCTTTGTCCCATCCTCAGGGTTGCCTTTCGTTTTCATGTCGAAGAAACCAATGGGTTGCGCATGATGGGTGAAGTTTCTAGCCCAGAGCACCTTGATGATGGAGCCCCTCGTTATTGGGATTCAAGGTACGCCTCACTCTGTGGCTTATCTGTCGCCCCTACCACCCATGAGTGCCATTGAACCGATGTCATGGTGAGGATTTGTCATATTGCTCCGCATCCTGCCCCCTTCTTCTGAACAACGACATCGCCGTGGTGTAGGGGCCACCCCCACGACATACCCCCCTTCCCTTTTTAGGATTGGAGGGTACCGTAGCTTGATGATGGCCGTAGCATGGCCATCCCTGAAAGAAGGAGAGTCATATGTGCATGTGTGCCAAGGTGCAGAATGGAGTGCATGGGTCCCGGTGGGCATGTGGTGGGAGCCAATATCGCTCACGTGATCTATGGGTTCTTTTGTGGCATGTTGTGCGCAGGGCGCCTCGTTTCCATTGTTTTTTGCCCTTTGTCGGCCGCCTCATCTTGTGACGGATCCGGATCTTGCATGTTTCCATAAATGTGCTGCGCCCCTCATACCCATAGTCAGGGTCTATTTTCTTGGTTGTTGTGCAAGTGCCCCGCAAGCACACAAAATGACAAATAGGAAGCACGTGATGTCACAGAAAGATGCTAGAGATGACCTTGTTTCTAGACGAATAATAAAAGGCAAACCATGGTCAGTGTGGGAGGGATTGCATGGCAAGTCAATTTTTTCATGCGGTTACTTTCGACCAAGTGAATGAGTTTCTGTTATGGGACATCGTTGTGACGGGATTCCAATGATGCATGTACTTGGTGAATGATCTGTATGTGTTTGAACACGAGCCCAGCTCCATGACTCTCTTTTGTCACTAGCTTCATGTACATGTGATTAGTTTTGTCCTGTTGATTGTGCTTAGGATTGATAAATTACGGTAATTTAAGGTTTTTAAATTACGGGCCGTAACTTACGCCGTAACTTACGCCGTAACTTACAAAAATTACGTAATTTATGGTCCGGACCAAGGTTTTACGCCAAAAGCATGTAATTTTGCCAAAAATTGTACTTTTCCCGCTTTTGTAGGGGCGGTGAGGGGTGGGGGAGTTGTTGGCAACTTTTGTGGGGCCCCCATGGGCGAGCCACAACCTTCCACCTTCCCAAGTGTGCAAGAGGGGAGACAAATCGCAATCTGAATTCATTGGTTGTGGGTTTCACCTACCGCTTCGAAAGAGCGCTGTGGTTGTAGCGGATGAACGTGTCACGGGCGAGCTTCCGGAAACCCAACCGATCCCGATTCGTTGCCCGTGGTGGTGTCCACAACGCTTGCGTTGCATCACATACTTCGGCACCTACTTCAACGTCCTCAGAAGTATCTAGAGGAGTATCCACGGGTAGGGCATCTTCGACCTCCTCAGGTTGAGTGTGTTTGTCCCTCCAATGTTGAAGCATCCGGTTTTGGTTCGCAGCCTTGCGGTAGTCACGACCAGGGTGCTTGCATTGAACCGTTTGGGTGTTTTCCCATCATCTTTGAACTCAACAATGGTGTATTCATCCCAAATAGCCCCTTTAGTCTTCGGCCAGATTCTAACCGCGGCTGGCCGCGGCTGGAGGTTCTGAGGTGACCGGTGACCCCCCCCCCCCCGCCCCCCCCCCCCCCCCCCTCTAGCCGCGGCTAGCCGCGGCTAGTAGAAATTTTCAGGAACCCACAAGAAGGCACCATGCGTACCAATGGTATGGAAGGAGTGATGAATCGTGTTTGAAAAAATTTTTGTCCTACAAAGTGACATGCAATTTAAAGCAAACATGCAATATGGCAATGGATACTAATGGGTACCGTGGACTTGTTGGAAAAAAATTGTTTGACAGCGAACCCACTAAATATGCAACAAAACGGAAATGAACTACTCATGCAAGATCTTGGAAAAAAATTTTGTTCGATTTGTTCAAAAATGTGTACAGTGTGATGTCCCATGTTGCAACATGCATGATGCAACTCAAAGGCACACAGCGATGAAACTTCTTGAAAAATTTGTTTCGATTGTGCTGGATCAAGCAAGCAAAAGCATACCAATTGCCATGCAAAAAAGTCCGATCAATCACATTGTGTCCCATAGACAATACGAAAGGTTTTTCCACACTTCTTCATGACACCTTGTGACAAATATTTGGTCCGGCCGTGGCTAGAAGCCGCAAAACTCAATGTTTTTCCTCATGACACCTTGTGACAAATATTTGGCCAGCCGTGGGGAAGCCACCGCAGTGAGGTGATGACCCCCCCCCCCCCACCCCCCCCCCTTTGGTTAGAATCGGTCCTTCATGTGTGTGAAAAGAGGCCTATGGAGAAGGGGTGGCGAAAAATTCGGGCGGGGCGTAACTTACGGCCCGTAATTTATGATCGCCGTAACTTACGTAATTTACGGCCGTAACTTACGTCGTAACTTACGTTTGTAACTTACGTTGCAATCCTAATTGTGCTTGTGTAAGAACCCCAAGTATATAAACATATATATGTGCGGCAGGCAGGGGAGGGGGGGTTTTGGCATGACGCCATGGTGGAGAGGGGAGGGGGGGGGGGTTATGGGGTGGGTGATCCGGATCATTTTTGATCCAAACACTAGGCAGTGGGGAGGGTGGGTGGGTTTATGGGGTAGGTGATCCGTGGATCACTTTTGGATCATTCTTGGACCATTTTCGACCATTTTGCTCACTGTACTTTCAACTCTGTGCCAATGGTCTTGTGGACTTGTGCATCATTTTTTGGAAGCCAAACTGTTGGAACAAGTGAATTTACATTTTTGGATCATTTATAACACATATTGTTGGTTATATCCGTGGCATAGGCACGAGGATATCCGCAGATATCCGTGGTATATAACACAGGATATCGCAGCGGTGATATCCCGTGTTATATACCACGGATATCTGCGGATATCCCGGGTTATATACCACGGATATCTGCGGAGGAACCTAAGGAAGAGAAGGCCTCTAATAGTGCTACTTTGTCTCCAAAGCGTGAGGTGGTGTGTGTTAGCCTCAGTCCAGTTAAAGCACAAAAGAAACGAAAGGAACAGACACCCTCTCCATCCTCTGCAAGGATTACCATTGATCTCACTGCGGAGGAGGAGTATGCCTCCTTCCCTTTGACACAATTGAGTGAGAGGGAACCATCTACATATGAGCTCAATGAGAAGGAGAGCATTGTATATGAGCGTGAGATGTACCGTGTATGGGCAGCCCCGGCAACACCTGCCAAGGCCCCAATGAGCCAGGATTTGTCAGCTGTTCCATCACCATTTGCTTAGGCCATGTTTGAAGAGCAACCCAAAAAAAAGGTGAAAAAGGAAGTGCAGGTGAAAAAGGAAATGCAATGCTACCGTTGTGATTATCCCATCAAAAAGAATGCATGTGGTGGCCAACGACCTGTCACATGTGACATTTGCCATGCTGTGTATCATATGTCTTGTGCCAAGCTCAGGTTTCCTCCGAAGCATGGTTCCTCGGCCTGCGAATCTTGTGTCACCGAAATGATTGGCTCCCAGTAGAGCATCTATATGTGCCTAACTGTTCCATGGTTGTAGAGAGCTTGCTTGAAGCTCTACGAAAGAAAGCTCGTTTCGGATTTGTTCTACTCCAAGTGGTGTTCACAAACGTGTTTTGCATGTGTCTCCTATGCAAGGGTGTTCATGGGGAGTGTGCAAGGATGCGCGCTAATATCCTGTGGTTATATACCACGGATATCTGCGGATATCCTCGTGCCTTAATGCCACGGATATAATATTTGTGCCTAATAACACGGATATCTGCGTTGTATCCTGTGGCATATACCACGGATATCTCCCTCCGGTCGATATCCGTGGTATATGCCACAGGATACAACGCAGATATCCGTGTTATAGGCACAAATACTGTATACAATATGTTGCTTTGCACTTGCACTATGTCACACTTATGTTTGGAAGTTACGTTTTTGGATCATTTTTGTGAACATGAATCGGTGGATCATTTCTTTTTTGGAACTTACATTTTTGGATCACATTTTTTCCACACAAATGGGTGGATCATTTTTGTTTTGGAACGTAGTGATCCAAAAATGATCCAAAAATGCAAGTTCGAAAAAAGAAATGATCCACCAATTTGTGTGGAAAAAATATGATCCAAAAATGCAAGTTTCAAAAAAGAAATGATCCACCAATTTGTGTCATTTCTTTTTTGGAACTCACGTCTTTGGATCATTTTTTTACACAAATTGGTGGATCAATATGGTGCTTTGTACTTGCATTATGTGGTCCGGAAAATTGCGGATCATTTTGCTAGGCAGGGGGGAGGGGGGGGGGTTTATGGGGTGGGTGATCCGTGATCCGCGGATCATTTGGTGGGGGGGGGGGGGTTTGGACCCCCGCGGATCAGTGATCCGCGGACCGCCTACCACACCATATTGGGGAATATGATGGGTAACATTTTTGGCTACCTCACTGTCTGCTATGATTATTCCGATCGGATATTGGGATACTCGGCCAAGCCTCGGGCCCTATTTCTGGTGAGTCGGGCGCGCATGCATGGGTCCAACATTATGTTACCGGAGTTACATAAGGTGCCGTGAAACAAGTCCTACAATCATCAACAAAACGAAAAACCAGGTAGTGTGCAACTAGGCAAGGAGGAAGAACCATGCTTCATTTGCGAGGGAGCGGAGACATGGTAGGGCATGTGGGGAGTTAGGAACAAAGATCAACAAAGAGCCACAAGGGTGCTTTAGCAGTGAGCAAACAATGGGAGTGTGCCTGGTGGCACCACCCACATGTAAGGAATTACATGCACGCCATGAAACACACCCGTTAGATGTGGATGTAGAAAATAACAAACGATAACATAACACTGATGTACAGCAACTGTGGTAACCCCCCCCCCTCCCACTTTTAAAAGCACGCAACAGAAATAAAAACACGCAAGCCGGCGTTTTTTAAATGTGTCACAATAAAAGCACGCAGCACCATCCCAGCCTCACCATCCCTCAAATGAAAGACTCAAGAACATGAAATCGATTGCCAAACACAGGCAGGTTAACCACCTTGTGGTTTAGTTTTTCTTCCGAAAAGAAGCCATAGATAGTTGCTTTGGTGCAGCCTTTGGTTTAGGCTTTGGGGCAGCAGCAGGTTGCACCACCTCAACCGGTGGCACAAACTGAAATGGGACCCGCAGCTTGACATATGCAGGATTTAAGTAGCCCAAGTCTTTAAAAAGTTGCGGGACATTCACACGCTTTACAGCGGCCATGTAACCTGAATAGCACAGTTCCACAAAAGAAATTTTGATTTTGGCCGCCGTCAATTTACCTTTGCCCTCAATTAATTGCACATATAATTTGTGGTGCTCCTCTCGATAGAAGGATGCCAAAGCCACATCAAGGAAGTGCCACTGACCGCCATGGAGGCAAGGGCGAACGGCCTAGTTTCGTGTCACCCCCGCAAGGACTTTTTTCTTAAGCCTTGTTTTGTTGCCGGTGCACAACGTCACTACAGTAGGCGCCCTGCTTGTGTTTTTTGGTAATGAGAAGAAAATAGAGTGATGACAATCAAGCCGATGATCCGATCCCTATTGGTACGGGAGTGGTGCAAACCCTGCCGGCTAACTAGTTAACTAGAAGGCCTGGGCCACGTACCCAACTGTTCGGAGGCCTTCCGGCACCTTTTGCCTGCGCCCCATACCGTCTTCTCCTGTGTGCTTCCGCCCGCGCTACCTAGCTTCACTAGAATGTCATGACAGCATATAGGGCCTTGATCATGGCCCGATGACTTGTGCTGTTAATTCCGTTCCCTGACTCCCGTGGTGCACACTGACTGCATCGAGCCCCATTGGTACGTACCGACCATGACTACTGGATGGGGTTGGTGCCCTGCAATACACCACATGGCTTACATGTACCATGATGCTCACCCATTTTTTCCATGTATGTCACCTATTTTTGGGCCATCGCTGACCCATGCAGGGACCCTTTTGTTGTACGTTGAGATCCGTGCACACGATGCACCATGTGTGACCAACGGCATGAGGGAGGCCGAGATCCGAGCACGGGATGCTCCACGTGTGACCGGCTGACACGCGTGTAACTGGATCCGGGCACACGATGCCCCAAGTGTGACCTACGCGCTATGGCTGAGATCCGTGCACATGATGCGCCATGTGTGACCAGCCTACACCCACACCACCTGTTACCTACATACAACGAGCCGCGGTCGGGTGCAATACCAACCGGGACTTTGCGATAATGGTCTTTATGTTTTTTGCCCGAGCCAAGGAAGTGCCACTGACCGCCATGGAGGCAAGGGCGAATGGCCTAGTTTTGTGTCACCCCTGCAAGGACTTTTTTCTTAAGCCTTGTTTTGTTGCCGGTGCACAACGTCACTACAGTAGGCGCCCTGCTTGTGTTTTTTGGTAATGAGAAGAAAATAGAGCCGATGATCCGATCCCTATTGGTACGGGAGTGGTGCAAACCCTGCCGGCTAACTAGTTAACTAGAAGGCCTGGGCCACGTACCCAACTGTTCGGAGGCCTTCCGGCACCCTTTGCCTACGCCCCATACCGTCTTCTCCTGTGTGCTTCCGCCCACGCTACCTAGCTTCGCTAGAATGATTGTATGAACATTGTGAGGCCTCTTGGAATTATGACACCGCAATCATCGTCTTCGGAAGTAGAAGGGTTCTCATCCTCACCTTCATCTGATTCCCCTGGATCAGTTTCTGCAGCCCAAGCATCATCAACAACGCAATCATCATATTCTCGAGCCTCAGCAACAGTTGCAAGAGAAGCATCCATACTAAGCATCTTCAGAACAAAGCAAAAGCATGGATGGTAAAAATAAAAGCCAGCAAAGAATACAAGCACGCAATGAAATAAAAGCACGCGCCGGCTTTTAAAAGGGGGGGGTTTACTGAACAAAAACGATACCCCACCGCCGGCTCAAAGAGAGAGTTTATGGGTTTCTTGGAGCTCTTGGAGTTGGGGACACACACACACTCACCCACTCACTCACTAGGGAGTTGGAGGGGGGGGGGGGGTATTTCCCCCCCCCTAACCCTAACCTAGATCCATGATCCGACTATTTGGTGGTGATGGGGGGGGGTGTAAATGTCTTCCCCTTTTTAAATTCATGGAGCAGCATGCTCGTTAGCTTCGCTGCTTGGATTCGGCTGTCTTTTCTTAGCGGCTACCCTAAGTCTGCCATTCACCGTGCATTGCAAGGCGCCATCCCACGAGTACTAAGCCGTACCCCATGGGACATCTCCCTCTCTCTTTCCTTCTGTCGGTCCATTCTCCCCCTATTGCCATGCGATAAGTCACGCATCATGAAACACCTCACCACATGGTTGCGCATCCATGCTGCTTGGCAATATAATGCCTACACCTCATGGCATCTACCCTTTTCCCACCACTGTGACGCCCATTGCGCTGTCTGGTGCTCTGATTACCCCATCCTCAAACAAATGCGTAGCTTGGCCCCACGGGGACACGGGCGGGAGGTGGCAAAGCCAATGGCCGTGCCATTCCCTCAAGGGACAGATCGCTGGTCCACAGTGATAGCTTAGCGATGACCTCGGTGTACCGCCGCCACACTGTGTAGAATGGTCGTCACCACATGACCATGGCTTAGGTGTAGGGTTGTGATCAGGGACATGTGCATTACATTCATTGCTTTACACCTTGTCTCCCTATCACAGCGAAAGGCGCCCATGGACATGTTTCACCGACGAGCTTTTCTTTGTGCTGTCGCATGCTAACGTGCTCCCTTTGCCCCTCAGCTACCCGCGCAGCAATCCCAAGGGGGGGTTTTCCACAACCCCGATCCGTGCCGATCCATTTTTAATGCGTTGATCCATGTCTACTCTATGTTTGCGAATTGGTGGTGTACATAGTTACAAGGTGAACGACATTGGCTTTGGGGACTAGGTACTCCATGTATTGTGGATCAGACCCCCCCCCCCCCCCAAGGATAGGAGTGGATTGTGGATCAGACCCCGACCAAAGCACCCCCCCCCCCCCCGCCCGGGTACGTGGGGTGCAAATTCGAAAATTACCGAATCCACTCAAGACCATCGTAAAATCCCATTTTGGCCACCACATGAGTCTATGTTGACGATACCTTACCATTTTTCACCAAAAAGTGCGGGAATTTGCATTGAACATAGCATGGCACAAAGATCAAGGCTGTAGTAGGAAGATGCATCATGTTCATGAGCGTCCAACATGGCAACAATAACAACAATTGCGAAGACACTAAACCAAAGTGTGCAACAAGAAGCCCAACGAAAAAAAATAATGCATAACAAAATATTGTTTTTGTTTTTCTAACTAAAATTGTCATCACAACAACACACTAAATTCAAAAGTACCATTGGTTTGTTGTGTTGTTCATAAATTGGAAGGTGCACTTTTTGATCCGGATCGTGGCACTTTTTGATCCGGATTGTGGATTGGACCTTCCCCAAACCCCCCCCTCCCAGGATCAGAGTGGATTGTGGATTGGACCCCGACCCCCCCCCCCCCAAGGCACCTAGTCCCCTTTGTCTCCTTTTTTTTTTCCCGGAGGAATTGCTTTGTTCTTTGTGGCATCCTTTTTAGACCACGAATTAAGTTTGTTGCAAAATGTGGATCAAAAACTTTCTCAAGTACTTTTCGATACTGGGTTGCAAATAAAGAACCCCCCCCCACCCGCCTTCCTACCCTCCAAAATGGATCAAACCCCTAAAAAACCTCAAAAAATCCACAACGCGCCGCGCACACTACCGCGGTAGCCCCAACCTCACCAAGTCTTTCAACAACCTTCTTACACGAGCACAATCAACACCGCAGAATTGCTCACATGTACATGAAGCTAGTGATAAAACGTACATACGCAATGGGCTGGGATCCGTGTTCATGTCATGTAGAGGAAGAATGGGCATGCGCATACAAGAGGTGGGCTCACAATCAAGCAAATTGAGATGGTTGACAGCTGCGAATTGGGCAACCCTGGAAAACCCCTGCCGCTTGCATGGGGAAAAACCGGAAAACCGGGCCCCAATGTACATACACTGTACATTTTAGTTTTGAGTGTCGTAGTTTTGATGTTATTGATTGATTTGGGAAGGGACGGGAAGAGGGTCAGAGTGCAAAAATGCAAGGGGGTTGGCAAAAGACAGCAAACAAGTACTTAGCAAATTGTCCGATCCATGATCCACACCATTCGGGGGATGAGGTTGGGGCTACTGGCGGTATGCGCGGTGCGGCACGCCGCGGTTTTTTGGAGGTTTATGGGTGTTTGATCCATTTTGGAGGGTAGGAGGGGGGGGATGGGGTCCATGTCCGAGCCATGATCCATACCATTTGGTGGGGGAGGGGGGTGGGTTGCACAAGCCCGATCGGCCATGGATTGCATAGCCCAGTCCCCACTCAATTTAGTGTGTTTTAGAGGCACCGTAGCGCAAGGCCAAGCTGTGGTATTCGCAAGGCAAGGCCTTGGGTGGGCATGGGGTGGCCACAAGACTTTGATCCGACTTTGTGTGAACTCGGTAAGGTGTTTTATGCAAGGCATCTATTGTTGGTGAACACATGGGCGGCTCTACCTTTGTTTGACTACAAATTGAGTGCTTTTTGGTTGTAGTTTGATTGTGTGTCCATTCAGCAACCCTCTTATTTGGCCTCTTGCAACATCCCAACATCTCCGCTTATCGCCCATTCGTCAGGCGTGAGATCTTGACGGGGCTTCTTTCAAACGAGATGTTGTCCATTGATCTGGCAGGAACCTCTTTGTCTGATTTGTCATGTCGGCCTCTACTTCAAGTATGTGCGGTTATGGCGGTTAGGTGCGGAATAGTGGGGGTGGGGGGCTCCCCTCTCCCTCTACAAGGTGCCCACGTACTCCACAAGGGCGGGAGCTGCGCCCCGCGCGCCGGGAGGTGCCCGCCACGGGGGTGGCAACAGGGCCGTGACCAGCGAACCGTGCACAGGACAGTCCACGTCGTACGGAGATGTGAAATCCTCGTACGGGGGGGCAGGCGGGTGGGACAGGAAGGGGTGCGCGACAGGGGGACCCAGGAGTGCCAACAGACAGGGGGAGGAGCAACAAAGACACACAGAACGCAGGAGCCACACCAGGAGGGACAAGGGCGAGCACAGCAGACAAGGAGGAGGGGCACAGCAAGGCAGGAGAGGCAACCAGAACAGCGGGAACAGGGAACCAGAATGGAGCGGATGGGAGAGCGTGCGCATGGGAGGCAGCGACAATAAAGGGGATGGCTTGGCTAGCTAGCCCCGTTGCTACCGGGTGCCAGGGCAACCCCTGCTCAACCGGCATCAGGTGGGGGGTGTCTCCCGCAGCCCAGATGGGCTGTTTGCGCAACAGGAGTGGGAGCCCATCAGGGGCAGACCAGCCGTGAGGGGCAAAAGGACACACGGTGGACGGCCGGGACAGCGCGTGGAGGAACAGGGCACCTGGGGCTCACGCACACAGAACAGACGCAGGCTGTGGACGGCCTGAGGACGCAGTTGTGTGGAACCAGCACATCCTCAATGCGCCAATTAGTGGGTGCCACTGACGCGCAAACAGCACACCATGCCACATTCAGCACAGCCCCAACACACCAACTACTGGGCTCCGCGAACGCGGAAACGCCACCAGCAAGAGCACCGGCCTCAGCGGCCGACAGAAAGCAGCAACCCGACGCAACATGCGAAGGGAAGAACGGGTGACTGTCCAGGGCCCCGTAAAGGAGCAACAACCAGACGGAATGTCACACAGGGGGGCTATTTTTCGGTTCCATGCCGTCATTCCACAGAGGGGGGCGTCTATTCCCATGAAGCGTTCCGGATTGGAGCTGGGCCCATTTTGGGACAATTGCCTGTGACGACCAAAAAAATTCTAAGAAGTTTCATGGCTCCCTGCCTTCCCTTTTTTTGAGTACTGATGTGATAAATTTGGGTTTTAGGGTGGTAACGAGGTCCTGATGGCCAGACTAGCGCATGTGATCGTTGTTGCCCTGCTCCAAGACCCTCCTATATTGTCCCCTTTCTTTGCCGGATGCCACCTTTGGGGTCCTCAATACCCTGGTGTACATATCTTGGTTCCACTCTGTGACCTCAAGCAAGTGCACGGGTGTGACCGTAAGCATGTACACCGCCTGACTGCTCCGGGTATACATCCCATGCTTAGGTCACTGGCAACCAGACGGGGAAAAAAGTCCATGAACTACAGGCTGTCTGAGAGAGACAGCTTTCCTAAACATGCAACGCATCGAGAGTCTATTTTTAGGTAAGCACTATCCATTGAATTCCTGGAACCTTTGCTCCGAAAAAGTGCCAGACAATGGAACAGTGCGGTGTTTACCCAGCGATGAATCCGACACGCAACAAAGCCTCTGGGCTTGTTCCATCATCCCTGAGTGGTGCCATGTGCATGGTGCCCGACTACACAACCCCTGCACTGTACAACATCAAGGTGCCCATTTTCCTTCGTCGTGCCCCCCCCCCCCCTTGTCTGTACACCTCCTTCCCCCCCCCAGTGTTCTCGCATGAACTCCCGACTCGCGACCTTCAGTTGGATGAGTCGTTGCGAGACCTGGGGATCCGGGTGGTTAGGGGGGTGGGGGAGTCCAAGGGAGCCTACCCGGCCATGGAGGAGGGGGGGGGGTGTCACAAGGCCTCAGTATTAGGTTTTTGGCCTTTGGTGGTGCCTATTGCCCTCTCGCCATTGCTCATTCTGACCCCGTGTGGGTCTGAACATGTTTTGGTTGTGTCAACAGAGCCCTTGGATGACTTGTCCTATTGGACTACTCCAGGGTCGGCTGTCCCGGAGACGGGCTGTTGCCTGTGCCGTTGACCAGGGGCATCCCGATGCACACTCCGAGTCCATGCAGGGGTTTGCTGACTCCAGCACTGACTTGTGCGCGCTGGGGTGTGCATCTGCAGGATAGTTTTCCTGACAGGGGCTTCTAACAACCACAATTATTCTGTCCCTCTTGTCCTTTCCTTCTCCCCCTTTTGCGCTTTGTACCGTTTTTGGCGAGCGCAGTCTGCCCTATCCTGTTATCTCCCCTTGCTCGTCCCTTTCACCATGCCCAGTTTCCTCTAGGCCCTCCCTATTCTTTGTGTCATGGGGGGCATTGGGTGGCGGGGGAGTGCGTTCCTCCGGGGAGGGCTAGAGGAGGGGGCGGGGTAGGGGGAGTGGGAATGGGTTCGTTGCACCCTGTCCTCTCCTTCCCCTTCAGGGGGAAGATCGTGGCACTAGGGGGTTTCTTGTTGGTGTCGGTGTGCTTGGTGTTGGTGGTTTTGGCCACTTGCTTCTGCTGGCCCACACATCCTACTCTGTCTTGGGCGTAGTTGCATGCTGTTTGATGGCATGTTAGCCTTAGCTAGCGAGGCGGTGGTAGACCATGCACGTAGCGCCCACCGTCAGTCTAAGGGTTCTAGGTTGGGGCTATTTCAGCTTCGTACGCGTCCCCACAGTTGGGGCCAGGGAGGAGTTTGCGCCCCCCCCCCCCTCCCACCCACCCTTGTAAAGTTTCCGTTGGCACATCACCCAGGGCCCGTTGTGCCCAAGGCGTCTTATCCGGGGTGTCGGCTGCTGTGCTGGGCTACCCTGTATTGTTGTTGCATGGGTCTGCGCGTTCCGCCATTGTCGGACTCGGTGTTGCTACGGCGTTGGCGGAGTTGTAGGGGTTGTCACCGGGGCGTGATGTGTGTGGGTGGGGGTGGGAGATTTGTCCATTCCGAGTGGCATCATTAATGCAGTTGGTGATGTGGTTATGTGCGGGGGGGGGGGTGTCATGTCACGGGGCCTCCATTTGGGTTGTGTCATGGGCAATGGTTCGTGTACTAGGATGAGTGGCACTTGTGTCACTTGTGTCACCTGTGCCGGCTGTGCCACCATGACACGGGGGGGGGTGCGTCATCGGGGGTGCCGCAACACGTGTCGTGAAACGGGTGGGCTCCAAGGGGTTGGCGGTATCAGGGGTTACGAGGGTGACAACAAGGGGGACGGGGGTGACAAGGGGGTGGCAAGGGTGAGGAGGAGGGTGACAAAGGGGGTGCCGGGAGCAAGGATGCGCCTCCGCAACCCCCCATCACGCAGGAGGGGTGGCTTGCGGGTCGTGCCTCGCGAAAGGGCGGCTGGGGGGCTAACCAGGCCAATTGGGCTAACTCTCCACCAAGTGACCCGGCGCCGGCCCACCAAGTGACCCTCCAAGCGACCTACGGGGGTGGGGGGGGGCTAAACCCGCTAACCCGGGGCTGGGGGTGGGGGTGATCCCGGCTCTTCGTGAGTTGGGTCCAGCATCGGGACCCTGCGATAGGCCACGGCTGGCCATGGTAGCCGGGGCGGAATCGTTCGAGTGATGTTCCAGCGAAGTGGTCTAGCGACATGGTAGCAAGCACTCGCCAAAATGTCGCTGAAACGTCACTAGAACACCATTTTTTCCCTCTCCGTGGCTAAAAGGTGAAATTGGGAAAAACAAGACCTGGCCCCCCTAGTACGGATACGGGGGTCCAAGTTACGGCCTTCATATTCATACAGCCTTCATATCACCGGCCCTTTACTCCCACGGGTCGGGGTAGCCCCCACTTTTTCCTAATTCTAGCCATTCTAGCCGTTCTAGGCTAAAACGAAATTGGGTTTTCTAGTCTGTACCTAGGGCAATTGCTGCAAACGCTCCTGCACGATCGGTTTCCTCACGCTTCCTTTGCCTCTTAGCCAACTCCTCATCTTCTCGTCAGATTCCCTGAGAAACACAGCAAACTTGAGGACCCATTGTCAACCCGAAGCAAAGCCCCCGCCCCCCCAGCGAATGAAGATGAACTTACCTTCAATTCCGCTTCTTGCCTCCACCGCTCGTTCTCCGCTTCCTCCCCCCACGCAGCCAGCTCACGCAGCCACGGCAACAACCCAGCACCAGCCCCCCTCCGCCCTCCCGCGTTCCCAGCCGAGGCGACCGTCGTCGGCGCGGGCTTCCCCATGGACACGTTTACCGACCCCAAGTTGCGCTCCATGTCAGGTGTACAAGCACAAGACTACTCACAAATGCATTTAAGGCTAAACCAAGACAGTGATGGTGTGCATGGGCTGGCTCCAAGGAGGGATAGAGAAGTGTTCAATCAACCCGCCTTGGGTATGCATGAGAGGGAAGAGATTAATTGCAATCGGCACAAATTGTCATGTATTCCCCTTGTTCACTCCTAATGACGATGCGCTGCACACTGTTGGTGCCCACTTTCGTCTCACGCCACCAAACAGTAAGATATAAACCACGAGTCACCGGCTGCATTTGTATCATGCACAAGGCAAGGAAAAAATGCAGCCCCTTCAACAAGACCGGTCTGACCAGTCTGGGTGAATGGGTCACTCCAAGTGATCTAGAGTGAGCCGGTCCACTGCAGTTTGGAAGAACCGGTCTGACCGGTCTTGTGTAAATTCATCTCAAGGCATCTAAAGCGCTACATGTTGTCTCTTATTGCAAAGCAAGTCATCACGAATGCTGCCCAGTGTCACGTATGCCTTGGGGTTAAGATGGAGCCGAAGGATGAACTCCTGCCTCCTCTCCTCATCGTCTGCCATCCGGGCCTTGGCCTCTATGTCGCAGAACCATTGTCGATGTGCATGAACTTCTCACTCACCGTCCTTGGGTCTTTAGTAGGCTGCTCCCAATCATGGTCCGGCATGATGCTCCCGTGGACTTACAATGAGTATAGGAACATAGCAAGAGGGCAAGATGGGAACATGGGAGGACGGTTAACATGCAAGCAAAATGTTGCACATTGTCACCAATTCAAAGTCTGTGCGGGCCAGCTCCTGCTTCACGGCCCACGGACTTGTCCACCTTAGGACACTTTGCCTAACCACTTTAACTCGAATTTGATTAATTTCGCACAATTTAGTACAAACGATAAAGTGCAAGGGACCGGCACACTTCAGATCACTTTAACTAACTAGCTCACCTAGACCGGTCGGACCGGTCTTGTTCAAGTGCGGCGGACCGACTCACTTTAGCTCACTTTCGCACACTTCAGCACACTTCAGCACAAACTTGCATACTCTTCGTACTTTGGTTCTCCAACTTGGCGAAGGGGTTCATGGAATTTGTTTTCGCGACCAAGTAGTCCAAACGGATGCTTAGGGAGCCACGGAGAACCACATTAGGGTAGTCAAAGAGGAGTTGCAGAGCCGTAACCAACACAATCTTGGCGCCCGGTTGGCCATGCAAGCACTTGGCACTACAGGTGATGGACCGTGGTGCTGTACTCCTCAAGGGCCGCGTTCATGCTGTGCTCCTCCTTCATCTTTTCCTCCTCCTTTGCCGCGTTCTCCTTCTTCGACTTCTTGCTGGCCTGCCGTAGCCCCTGGCCCTCCCCAACACCCCCCTGTACCTCCGTAAAAAATGGCACTGGCATCTGCTTCTTCTTTGGGGGAGGTTTTGATTTCATCGTTTTACGCCCCAACTGCACCACCTCCTTTGCCATGGGGACCTCCTCCTCCTCCCCGTAGCTCCCTTCTGCTCCCTGTTCCTCCTCTGCAACTTCCACCTCAACCTTCCGTTTCCTAGAGTAGGCCGACACCCACTGTACCGCAGTTGTACTGGAGGGCGGCCGCAATTACCCAAGACAACATCACCTCCTCCTCTTCAGAGTCACAATCTTCGTTGGACACGTTCCGCTTGATGCAACCCTTTTTTGTGTCCTCTGTGTAGTAGCTAGTGTCTGCCATTGTTATCGTACCCCCGCCCTTCGTTGAGCACTTCCCAACGCATCAACCCCCATGTAAACCTTGGAGGAGGATGGCAACCTGGTCTCCGGCCTTCAACTCATTGAATTGGGCAGGGTTTGGGGCCTCCTTGGGGCCCCTACCTGGAATCTTAACGCCAAGGCCGGACCATGGCATTGTGAGTAAAGAGCCGAGACAGCGGGAATAGTGGGACATTGGAACCATACCGGTCTGACCGGTGCTAGTGAACCTAAAAGGCAAAGCGCTTGACCAGAAGCTAGTTATAGAAGACTAGTCTGACCGGTCTTTGCAAGCTGTTCAGAATACTTCACTTGATCTTTGTTTAGTGTATTTCATGCGGCGAACACCTTTACAACGCTCAAGGACAGACCTAAGGCCAATTCTATGTTGGTGTGTCATGTTTGAGTGTGGTGTGTGGTGGCGTGCATACGCATTTGGGCGGAGAAAGGTAGGTATGGGAGGGAAGTGTCACGAAGTGCTCCAAAGGGCTCCAAAGTGGTATGAAGTGATGCGGAAAACAAAGACTTTTCTCACCGGTCTTTGAAGCTGGTTTGACTTTTTTGCTCTAAGATGCCGTTGAATCTCACAAAACCACCAAAACCATCATTGCCGCCACCTTCAAAAACCCTTGACATAGCCCTTTCTCAAAAAGGGATGATTTTGCACAGAAGACGAGACCGGTCCTCAGTCTGGTTTGGTGTACCCGCTCGGCTATAGTACAAGCTGTTGCTTTGTCGATACAGAGGTTTCGTGACGCCGTGGATTCCGCGGATCACATGCGCGTTGATGACAACTGGAACGAACTGCGCCTACGCTTTAATTCCTTTGCCCCCCCTTCTACCATTTTGCTGCCCCTTTCGGTCATAGGCCGCCTTTGTTTCAATGCCTCCCTAAGCCAAGAAGGCCACAAGGGCCGGCAAGAAAGTCACCGCGCAGACTGATGACCCTCCCAAGCCCAAACCCCTCCCAATCTGCCAAATCTAGGTGAACTCCATTTCTAGAGCGTGCAACTCAAATATTTTTTGCAGTGTGTTGTTAATATGCGTTGTGCATGCAAGGTGAGGAACCATTAGGTTTTTGCCCGTCGTATGTCAAAACGTAGGGTCCTTTCACACTTGAGTCCATCTTTCTTCGAAGCCAACCCCACATATGGCAGATTTTAGCATCCTGACTATCACACGGCCTAGAAAAACTTGCCTTCCCGTAGAAAACACACATACCACATGACTCAAATTTACCAAGATATCCAAAACATTGATGATGGACAAGAGGTTGAAGCGCAATTACGTGGGCGGATGAGTTTCGCACTTGGCGGGGTGTGGTCTCTCAAGGGAGAGAGCAGACGGTGCAAGCAACCACATAGGCAATTAGCAAACCAAAATGCACAAGGAACAAAAACACGCCACCACATTTGGTTTTTGGCCCCCCTCGTCATCCCCTTTGTGGCCGTCGCTCTCTCCCATCGCCTCCCAGAGGTGCATCTCCGCCTCCTCCTGGGAAAATTACAGACCCCGGCACCCGGAAGGTGCCCCCCTCCTTCTCTCTTTTCCTCTTTTTCCCCCTCTTCCCCTTCTTCCCTCCCTCCCCATTGGAGCCTTGAGACACCTCCCACCACTCATCGGGGTTGAGGTCCTAATCGCATGGTACAACGTCCAAACTAACTCCTTGTACTTCTGTGGCTTGCAGCCTGACGCACTTTGGGATGTAATTTTTCCGATGCACAATCTCGCTAGGTGTGCTTGGAAGATCCCAAACTACTATGGCGCTAGGGCACTTGGGCAGGCAAGGTGGCAACTACTTTGGGGCGGGATCCTTTAAAGCGGGCTGCTGAGCTTTGCGGTTCTCCAGTCCGCCGGCACCACCATCTAGCTGACGGTCCAGCCGTTGCCCCCCTCCTCCAAAGGGATGTCCCCCACACCCGGCATGTTCCCGTATAGGGGTCCTATAGGGGTCGTGGCCCCTTCTCACCAAAGGGGGGCTTGGGGTTTTGGGGGCGGGCTTGGCCTTGGGTTTGGGTTTGGGTTTGGGTTCGGCGGCCTTGTGGGGGTAGGGATCCTTGTCCTTGTCCTCTTCACTCCCACTCTCAAAACTTCTTTTCTTGGCCCTCTTCTTGGGGGCTCCCAGGGGGGTGGCTTGCGGGCCTTGGGGAGGGGTAGGGTACGTCATCCCACCACCGCTGTTGTTGTTGTTGTTGTTGTTGCTCCTCCTCCTCCTGTTGCTGCTGTTGCGGCCCCCCTCCTCCCCCAGCCTTACCCACTCTCCGCGCAGCTGGTCCAGCTCCCCCCCCGCTTGCCTCCCCATCTCCCAGTGACCCGACCCGGTCAACACCAAGAGCGCCATGTTGGGCACATTCCCCAACATGCACCCAAGCTCCCTTACCCCCACCAGATGCGCAAGCCGAGAGGCTCCCCACTTGTGACAAGAAATAAACAAGGAAAGCGTTCTAGCCATGTTGTAGCGAATTGTTCTAATGTCCTTCTATCGAACTTCTAGCGGTGGCGGCGACGATTTGGCTAGATCAACGCCAAGACGCTTGGCTAGAACGACACTAGAACAGAGCAAACATACTGTCCCCTGCATTTCAAGGGTGGGGCGGATGGCCTCAAGGCCTTGAGGAAGGCGTCCCGGGGGTTTTGGGGGTGCGGCTAATGGGTAGTGCTTGCTGCGGCCGCGGGCTTTGGGGGGGGGGGGGGGGCTTGGGGCGGCATGCGATCCCGTGGATCAAGCCCCCATAGGCCCCGTGGTTGGCAGCGGCCAGGTCGAACCCCCCAACCCCCATCACCTCCGACCAGGTGGGCGCCCAAGCCCACGTCCGCCCCTCCGCGTGCATCCCCCCAAGGCACAACATCCCCAAGCAGGGGCAGAGGATTTGGCCGTTGTACTATGCGAGCCTAAACATCTTCACCCCCGCACCCGGCGGACACCCCACATTACCCTTCTCCAGTTGCCACTGCCATACCCCCTCCGCCCCCCCCAACCGGCATCGGCTTGTCCGCATGCACCCCCCTCCAATCCACCCACACCCACCCCCCCCGCCCCCCAGCAACTGATGCACCCCGTGCAAAATAAACCGGAGAGCCCAAATTGGACTCTGTGGGTGGAGGAGGAGGGGCTTGTCCGGCGCCTTGTTCTCCTCCGGCTCCTCCTTCACCCTCTCCTCCTTCACCTCCAGCCCCCGCCCCCTTCTCAAGTCCCCCACCCACCACTCTTACCTCCCCACCGTCCCCTCCAAGTCCGCCACTGCCTTGTCCTTATCCTCGAGCCTTTGCTTACCTTCTCCACCGTTGTCTCCGCCTATTAACCCCTCTCCGTCTCTCCTTGTCCCTTCAGGTCCTCCACCTTCTCCTCCCACTACCTCACCTTCCTCGCCAGCCTAGCCCTTGCCCCCCTGTGGGCCCCCACGGTTTTAGAGAGGTGTTGGTTGTGACTTAGTGGGGTGACCGCCGTGGGGTGATGGGAGTTGGGGCTACTGCGGTTGGGGCTGGGGTTGCTGTGGCTGGGGTTGGGGTGGCTGCAGTTGGGGTTGGGCCCTGGCCAACTAGACCAGCAACTGGGTTGTTTGCATTTGTTGCACACACGGCGATCATTCTAGCAGCGTTCTAGGCAATTGTTGTAGCGACGTTTTGGAGAATTTCTAGCGACCAATCGCACTGGCTCGATCAACACTAGAACGCACGATACCTGCTGTAGCAGCTGGTTCAGCAAGGCGGCATCGGGAACAAGAGTTGTCTAGGCGCCAAGGGAAGACTACGTATGTTGCCCACCCCTCCTCACCGATATGGCGTCCCTGCCTAGGCATGGAACCCCCCCCCCCCCAGTGTACACCTATGGACAACCCAAGACACATCAAATTGTGCAAAATTCCAGGTCATGCATTGTGTTTGCACACTGCCCTCCGTGTGGATAGTGGATCACTCACGCCCTGGCACCTCGTCCACCCCATCCCCCGGGAAGGACCCCCCTCCCCCAGTTGCTATGCTTGTTGTGCGCATGCTTCAAATAACGGTTGATGCTCTGAAATATCCCCACAAAACATGGCCAACCCAAAAGGCCAAAAATTTTGCCACATGGCAGCGACATTGCACTAAAGGCTCAAAAGACACCATGATGCAATGCCAACGGTGTAGTGACGACGGAACTCCTCCGCCACTGCTGCACAATTCAAGGGTTCGGGGCTTTGGTATGTACCATAGAGGGCCCGCAGGAGGTCTTATATTTTCGCGACCGCCTTGTACTTGGCCAAGCCCGGCCTAATGCTAAGGCACCTGGCAATATCCGGCCACGCCTCGTAAAAATTGGCCGTTTCTTCCCCATCCGGAGAAGGTGGCCCATAAACGTTCCACCTTGCCCGCCTCTCGGAAAGGAGAATTTGCACCTCCTGGCGGACTGAAGGGGCAACCTCCCGAGCCTCCCGATCAACAAACTCCCCTAGCAAATGGCCCATAGCCATGGTCAAGTGCAAAATGCACAAGACAACGCAGGCACGGGGCAAACACAAGATTGGTTGCATACTACAACCGGCGGCTTGCAAGGAAGGCGTCCCAAGGAGGAAGGCCGTATCATGAGCCTCATCGCGCTCCCCAGTGCGTGGGCTATCCCTACCCTCCCAAGCCCTCTTTTGGCTCTCCTTCCATATCCCTTCATTGAACATGGGGCCCACTTTAGGGCATGCGGACACCCCAATCACCCTCCTGGTCCATGGTTGGTCCCCCCAAGGATCACCTCGGCCTCCTCCTTGGCGGCCCCCCATTGGAGGAGACCGGTGTGGATGATCTCTTGAAGCACCCAAACAAGAGACGTTGGTGGTGGTTAGTTTCGTTCTAGTCTACCTTCTAGCGAACGGTGTCCGAGGCTAAGTAGAACAAAACCGGAACGGGCGATGAGCACTAGGTGAAAGGAAGACCTCCCAATTGCTCTTCCACAAAGTCCCAGGGGTGTCCATGATCTTGCCATCACTGTTCACGATGCTCAACACCCAGAGGCCCGCGGGGGAGCGGGCCAAGCAGTCAAAATTGGCCAAGGAGATGGTGAGTAGGGTCCAGTTGCCTCCGGCGGCAGGGTAGTCAACCCCTCGGACGATGAACGTCAACGGGATGGAGCGGGCGACTGACCTCACAAAACCCAGCTGGGAGAGGGTGTACTTGACCCATGAGGCGAAGGGCCATGAGATCCTGGTGGCCTTGGGCAACACTGTGGCAACGGGGTCATCCAATTCCATGGGGCTGACCAACTCCTTCCAACGGGCTTGGAAGTCCCGCTCGGTGAAAACGGGCCAAGCGTAGGGGCCACTGGGGATGGTGCGGTGGTACTCCAACTTGCGGAGGTTGTAGAGCTCCGAGAGAGTCCTCCACGAAGACTTGGGGGACACAAGTTGAGCACTAGCTCGGACATGGCACTTGGAGTGAGTAAGCAGGCGGTGTATGCCTCAACGGCGGCCTTCCACGCTTCACCCGTTAGTGCGGGCGGAAGTGGCGTCGTTGATGTATTGGACGGCATTATTCAATTGTTGCCGCGCCAAGGGGCATGATAGTGCCCACATGGCCAAGTAGTCACGGGGCACACCGTTGAGGCCATCCGACAGTAGACGGAGAATGCGCTCGTGAATGGCCGGGTGGCCTTACTTGAGGGCCATGTGAAGGAGAAGGACACCCATGTGGGCGATTTGGAAAGGGAACGGGCTCGGATGGATGCGCCGAAGGAGCGCGAGGATCGGATGACCACGGAAATGAATGCAGTTGCGACCGCGGAGTTGAAGGGAACGTTTCAAAGGACGAGCTGGAGACCGCTCGTTGCTAGCAGGGCAGCAAGCGGTGGCCGCTACTAGAGGATTCCAGTGGTGAAAAGGACTAGATGTGGCTGCAATAGTGTGCCGTTGATTTGCGCAGGGGCTTGCAATGTCCAAGCCCGGCAAAAACCACCCTTCCGGAGGATCCCGTGGTTTTGCACCTGAAATCCCAGCTACAGTCCTCCCCACGCGACCAAAAGGCTTTGAAGCAAGGGGGTGAGCACATACACAAGCACACACACCGCGATGTGTTGCGTCACCTACACCGCTTTCGTAAGTCGGCGGTGACAACCACCGGTGCGTTCTTCCTTGAACTGTGCGATTGGCTCACGAGGCCCTTTGAGAGATCTTCTGTTTCCCCGGCCCCTCTTTCTGCCCTAGAAAGATTACCAAATGTTGCTGGTAATCCTCAGTAGGACCCAGAGGCAGCGTCGGTGCTCCTTGCGCGCACCTTCCAAGAGTCACCCCACATATCATCGGAAGTCCCGACGTGGCACGAGTTTCAACAGAGTAGGCGGCAACGGCCACGGCCGTGTGGGAGGACACGCTGAAGCTTGGTAACAAGGACCTTGCCCCTCCCCCATCACCGCTACGGAGTTGGGGAGGCTCCTCAAGCTGTACACGGTGGAGGAGATTCTCCAAGCGGGGGTGCGGCGAAAAATGGAGCCGGAGGAGGGCATGCATTCGCCGCGGTCCCGCTTACCGTGCTCATAGTCACAGTGAGTCGGTTGTTGGTGTTGGCGAGCCATCTTGGTGAGGTGGCACGGAGCTTTGTTGGTGTTGGCATGGTGATTGAGCGTGAGAAGCGCCTGGGCGGATGGCAACAGTACCCGACCCAAGTGTTCTTGGTGGGATTGGATATGGCCACGGCAGAGCGTGAGAGGCGCTTGGTCGGGGGTGCCATAAAAACACTACCCAACTAATTTTTTCCTTGTGGGGTTGGATATGGCCACGGCAGAGCGTGAGAAGCGCTGGGGCGGGGGCACCACGACAACAATGCCCGGCTCAAGTTTTCTTGGTGGGATAGGGTGGTATTTCTTTGTGGTATTTCAATTTTTGGTAAAAAAACCAAGGGCAGCTGGTGGGATTTGGTGTGATTGCCTGTCTCAGCGCCTCTTTTTTTGGTCGGAGGTGGTGCTTCTTTTTCTTCTTTGATTGTCAACCTTTTTGGCTTCTTTTGCATGATTCTTCAATGGCCTATGGACTTGTATGCATTGTTGGAGGGGTGGGGATTGAACCAGGCACATTTTGTATGTGAATGCAGTATGCATACCTCTAACCCACTTGGCGCCATGGCTCTCTTATGGTGAATGTACGGGGCTACCCCCCTTGTACTGCATTTTTGTGTTTGTAAATCGCTCATTTTGCGTGATTGTCCTATGTACACCGTAGGCGCAGCCCCCCCCCCCCTTTGCGGGCGCAAATTGCATGTTTTATGCGATGACTCATTTTGAGCGGTGAAGCAAAAACACCCTTTTGCGTGCATACAATGCCCCATTTGCATTGGGCAGGGAAGTGCGCGCGCAAAAGCGCGGCGATTTCATCCGTAAGTTACCGTGCAACACACAGGTGCCCTTTGCTTCCCAGGGTTGCCGTTTGCAAAATCCCCACCCATTCTTGTCAATTTCACCACCTTGCGGTGGGGAATCGCAAAGGCCGCTATGACCACTTGCACTGAGCCATTCGTGAGATTATAGGGGTGGATTGGCCACTCAAGATGTGAAGTGGGATTACTAATGTGGTGGACGTGTACGCGGATGCCCCGGGTAATCACCACCTTGATTTGGGGTTGAACGCCATGGGCCCTGTGGGAATTGAGGAAGGAGGAGGGCCAAAGTTTCCAGCGCCTTGAGTACAACCGGGCCACATCTTCAGACCGGTACTACCCGTGGGCCAAAACTGGTTGTGTCCGTAAAGCTTTGGAGGCATCACGGCTTGTGGTCTTTGTTCCAAGTACCACCACGGGGAATGCCATGAATCAAGGGTGAAATTAAAGGAAAAGTTGCAGCTTATGTCGATGTTGATGTTGATGTTTTGGATGTCAACACGATGCAAGCTGTTGAAAAGGGAGGGTTTGCTACTTTTGTTATATGTGTGATCATCGCCGACACCAAGGCCCAAGTTGCCCTCTTAGGATGTCGGAATTTCAAAAACAAAGCACCTTCAGCCCATGTTTGTTGGCTTTGTCGGGGGAACCATGCCCAGTGTTTGGGTTTGGGCAAGGGAACACGGTTTTGCTTAGGCATTGGCAATGGGGAGGGATGACATAGCCAACAGTCCTTCTTTTCCAAAGACCGCCCGACTTTGGACTCCATGGGGTACACTATTTGGTGCATTGGGGACTTGTGGACACCCACTTGGTGCATCCATTGGGCTCTGTGGGTTTGGGGGTATTTACAATGCAAGTACACTTAGACACGTTGGCTTTCTCGTGTGTCGCACTATGTAGCTTAAAATGCATTTGTGGGCAAGTTTCTTTGTATATTGCCTGCTACACGCTTACTGCCTTCAACATACCCCCATGCATGTCACACCGCTCAAGGTGCGCTGTGAACATTTTTTTTCAAGAAGTTGCTTTGCTTATTGATTTCTTTTTCCTTGTACAGTACCGTGTGTGTTGTGGAACAATTTTTGGTAAGAAGTCTACATGGTGCGGGAGGCAGTGTATTTGTGTGTGTGGGGGGGGGGGGGGGGTTATGGGGTAGGGGGTCCGGAACAATTTTGATCCCAGCGTTAGGCAGCGGAGGGGAGGGGGGGGTTCGAGGGTGGTGATCCAAAAGTGAGCACTATCAGATACGCTTTTCACAATATTTGCACGACAATTTTTCGCCTTTTGGTTTTCCTTCCACATGTCACAGAACCTCACCGGCTGCGCTTTGAAAAATTTTCTTTGTGAAGAAGGTTGGTTGTTACACCACATTACCGGAGGCGCTTTTGATTTTTCTTCGTTTGAAGAAGGTTCATGGACAATTGGTTTGCGATTGCATGCCAACATCACGTTACAAAGGCCATTTTTTTCCTCCAACATTGTTCATTGTTGTGCAGCTTTGGGCGGAGAGGGGGGCAGTCTAGACCCCCAGTCTCCGGTCTTTTAACACGTCCCTTAGTTGGGTCCTCGGGGACTAGTTCCGGAAAAGTGGGGGGGGGGGTTTGCACCGAAACTGGTTCGTGGTACGCGTTCCATGGTGGGTGGGGTGGGGGGCTGGGGGGGTAGGATCCAGGATTTCACAAATGGAACGGCATACTGAACACCCTACGTTTGGCACCCCTTGCACAAGTGACCGTGCGTCGTCCAAGAATGCAGTTGGTGTCTCTGTGACCTTGAGGAATGCATGTTTGGTTCAACGCAATCAGGAATATGATGTGAGAAGCATACAGACAATAACACGTGATAAAAGGCAATTTGATGTCAACCTATACGAGCATTTGCGTGTTTACTCTTTATTGCTGAGGGTAATGTGGTGGGCAAATAGGAGCAATTATCGGAGTGTTGAAAATTTGGTGGTCCTCGACCTTGCCTCCAATGCTAGTTTTGAGTGATGCATGGGCGAAGGCATATGTAGAAAGGTTGTGCACGCTTGCATTGTGTTGCTCCCGTAATCCCCTTTGATCTCGTAAGAAGATACAACCAAATCTCCGGAACCCGAAGACCAGCATGTTACTTTAGGATTGTAGTGCGTTTAAAACCCTTCAAGCTGTTGAGTTGTTTGGGTCCACGCAGGGGGACAGCCACCCCCGATGTCATCAGTAACCCTCCAGTTGTATCTCCCAGTAACCCATAGTGCTTTCAAGTGCGGTATGGGCCCCATGTGCGGAAAACGCAGGTGTTACCACAGAATGGTACCCTTCAATCGTTGAATTTGGATAACAATGCTCTTACCGATGCTTTTGTGGAAGATTTGTGCAATGCAATTCGGGGACATCCCGCTCTAACACATTTGTCGCTCAACGGAAACAATCTCTCTGATGAGTCTGCTAAGGTATTGTTGCTGCAAACAATGCATTTGTGGTCGCCGGCGCGCAAGGGGGAAGGGGAGGCCTTCGCTAGCCAAACCGCCATACACCTACTACAATGACGGGGTGCTCTTGCTAAAGTAGTTGCACAACAAGAAAGTGTTGTTGGCCAAAAATCGCCAAGAGCCGAAAACAAGCAATGCACAGAAAGAGAGCAACATGCAAGCCTGGCGTTGCCCACAAGTTGTCCATCGGCGAAACCCTGTTGGTTGTTGGCCTTGTATGCAGAGTAGCTACGGGGGATATGACGACCAAGGGCATGCTATGGCGGTTTGGGATGCACAAGACCTTGGAGTTGTAGTCCGGGAGGGGGGAGCCCACTGCGATGCACACCTGCAGAACACAAAGCAATGACTGAAGAGTTGGGATAACGGGAGAAAAATTTAATGGCATTTCAATCTCGGATTCGCTCGGTTTCTACATCTCGGATTCGCTCTAACCCTCACCTCAACAGTAGCAGAACCTCATCAAAACCAACCACGCGAATCCTACTTTCCACTATCCTGCACTGTCCAACAGGTCCAGTTAAATTTTGATCCTCACTTTACATATCTCTCGGGGACATTCAGAACGTGCCAACACGGAGCAAATTCGCAATTTTTCAGGGTTTTCTCACGTTTTGGTCCAATGCACTAAAATTTCGTTCCATAGGGGGGGGTATGTGTATGCTTTTCAAAATCTGTGAGAAAAGGCTGTTTCAGAAATGTATGGGTTGGGGGGGGGGTAGGTGACCATATCTTTGAGTACTGAGGCCGAACTTTTCGGCGTTTCAGGGTTTTCGGGCCTCAGGCTGCTCCGCTCACGCGTGGGGGACACCAACTCACAGGTTTTCCCCTGGGTGCTCCGACATATTGTGGAGTTGGAGCAAAGTGAAAGGAGGTAAATGGATGCATTTTCACGTGCTGAATCCAAATATTGTGGTCTCATGTCCGAACTTGACAGCCTGTTTGAGAAATTCTGCCATCCTTGATTTCTTGCACTCTGGTGAGCTTGATGCTGCAAGTTGCACCAGGCATCACCCGGGTGTCCAAGGTAGTTATTGGTCAAAGTCTTCAACATATTGGGGTCTTGAGGGGACCCATGTTGCACATGTCTTCTACACATCAAATGCAACAAATCCACCCAAATGACTTGACCCTCATATGCCCATATGTCGGAGTAATGGGGGTAGGGGTGCGGTGCAGTCTGTCTGAAACCAGACTAGAACAGGCAAAAAAAACCCAACCTGTCAACGGTAACGGCCAATTTTTGAAAAAATATGGTTCCGGACCCCCCCCTAACCCATACATCTCCGAAAAGCCCTTTTCAAGGGCTTTCCGAATATACCCCACATACCCCCCCCCTACAAGGCACTCAAGAGGCACAAATGAGGCAGCAATGGCACCGACACCCTAAAACGCTCCGTGTTGGCACCATCCCCACCGTCCCCGAGAGATATACTGTAAATTATTGCTATGTTCTCCAATTCACCCTTTTCCAAAGACTCGTCGATGGGGCACAACCGATGATGTGGTATGGCACGCAAGAGCACAAACGATCCCATGCGTTGTTCCAAAAACGATTCACAACCTTGCTCACAACCTGAGTTGACCAAAACAGAAGTATGGAGTAGCTTGCGGATGGGGAAAACCCTCCGAGAGTGGGGTGTGCCTTGAACTGCTTGATGTACTCTTCGTGCAGCTTAGTAGCTTTTTGGAATGCATCATCGGGTCACAAAACCCTGCAACTCCCAAACGCCCCATCAATGGGTGAGAGGTGGCAGTGAGAGAGGTGGCAACAGGGAAGACGGGCTAGTGTGTTGACCCAACCAGCCCTGCAAGGAGGTGCAGAGGGGGGGAGCCGGGTCTGGTGCTAGAAGTGGAGCTGGAACAGCCTGGGGACCCTGGGAGGTACTTGGATGGGGCTGAAAATGGGTGGAAAGCACAGGTGTTAACGTTGTGCATGTCGTGTACTTGTTGTGTTCTCACTGGGCTCGTGAGCAGGCCACGTTCATAAGAATCAAGTTGCAGGGGGGTGGGGGGTCCGGCGAAATCACTGGCTGTTTTCATCACCACAACGTACACTCCATTGCGTCATGGTACACTTGGCTTGACTCGTGGTCCTGCACGCATGTCACTGAAGCCGATTGCAAGGACCAGTTCAATAACGTGGATCCTGCGCTTGTTGTAAAATACTTGAAGGAGAGTACAGACTGGCTGAAATCGAAACGACAGTGGCGCAGCACTCAAATGTGCTGGTCTATCCACAAGACCGATAAAGCTATGGACCGCTCCGGGAAAGCTACCGACTACAATTTTTCCGTTATTTCCCACGCTGAGCTGGTCGAACTAGTTTCTTTTTCTCTGTGCAGCGATAATTTCTGCTGGGCCGCGGGTTCGCCGTGGCAACGCCTGTTTGCCATCCCAATGGGGGGATCATTCAGTGCGCAAGCCGCAGACCTATATTGCATTTGGGCTTTTCATCTGTTTAAGGCGCGTTCACGTCAATGGGGAAAACTGTCTACTTGCACGGAAGGCTACCCTATGTGGACATCCAGCACAGGTCGCATCATGGCATTTGCACAATTCCGTGACAATGTACTCATAGCATCCGCAGGACCCCGCGCTACAACCGTTGTGCGCGACGTATGCGAGACTCTCACCAGCGTATGGGATTTGCCGGTCCTGTGCCCATGTATGCAAAATCCTGGTGACCAGTGTACTGCGACCTGCATGACGCCCGACCTCCGTGCCCTCGGCGTATGCATGCACCGAGCGAACGGGATAGGAACATGCATCGCACACCCATCCGCGTCACTGATCAATGGGATCTGAAACTGGGACCCCCTTTGCAGTCTGCCTGGGCGGTGCAGGATGTTGCCCTAGCAAACTTATATACCAGTGTCCTAGTTAATGCTTTGCCTTTCATTCACTCCCGGGGTGCACTGCTTTTGAGTTGCGCCGCATGGATCAATATGGGCCTCCTGTGTGGCCATTCCCCTGCAGTTACCCTCCACGCTGCCCACAGAGCTTTGACGCGCGTTGTTGCACGGACACCGTATGCTGTGGACTCCAGTCGCAAGTGCATTGCCTATATTATACCACATATGCCGACCAATAAAGCCACGTCTGGTATGTACGTGGTTGCAGCGGTCCGCCTTTTGGGATAACTATAGCTATGCCTCCTTTCACGCAGACCATCCTGGCGCACATACTGAGTGGTGCGGTGACTGGAGCACTGACTGGGTCGTTTTACAGAGGATAGCAAACCTCCCACCTTCCGGTAGGGGGTGAGGGGGAGGGGTGGCTCCAGGCTGGAACATGTCTGTATAACTTGCTGTGTATGTAGTAGCTGCAGTTGACATCGACTTTGATGTTGCCTCCTTCCTCCCGCAAATGGTCAACTTCCTCTGCAACTCTCATAGACCTTTTGCGAAAGGCGCCTAGGGCCGTTTTCGGCTCTTGATAAGCTTTTTCCTCTTCTTGTGGCCTGCATGTGCTGATTTGTTGCTGACGTCGTCTCAACCAACAACACACACGTGACAGCTCACACGTCACCATACGGGGGTCCGTGTGGGTAGGTCTTCAGCTGTGTGGGTGGGTCTAGGGCTCTGGATCCCCTTCCCTCTTATAATTCCAAGGGGTTCCTGGTTTGGGCTCCTGCTACACCTTCATTCTTCGTTTACACAAGCCTTCTCTGGCTGTTTCTTTGCCTAATGCTGGGTCTATTTGGGAACCCCTTTCTGATCAGGAAGGTAAGCCAAGAAGTCCCGAGAAGGTGTTCAAGAAGGAGTTCTCGGAATTTCTGAAAACCGCCCCTATGGTGTTTTACTCTAAACCCAAGGACACCCTCCCTTAGTTTTCATCCCCCGAACCCCTCAAGTTGTTTTGGGCCTGATATACCTCGGTGGGGGGGGGGGTCCGGGGGGGCCATTTTTTTAGGGGGGTCCCGCTACCAGCTTCCCAGTTTCACCACATAGCCAACCACTTCCACAGGCAATACGCCACACCAGGACCCCTCAACAAAACTCAAATACTTGGGAAACCCAGCACTCTGCAGCTTCAACAGGGTCTGGTGTGAGAGTGGAATTTCATCATCACGGTCCTCTAATAGTTGGGTATGTAGTAAAATTTTTTTTCACTCTATGTGCGTATACCCAAAATGCTCAGAATTAAGGGAGAATTTACAAATTATAGCACAACAGTGGTCGAGACTTTTTTCTGGACATGATATGCAGGGTTTGAATGATCCGATACATAGTGTTGTCAGTAGCTCAGTTGGTTGAATTGCTGGTTGCACTATGCAAGGTCATTGGTTCAATACGTGGTGCATACATTTTTTTCTGTCAGTGGTCTCTGTTCTTTTCCATTCTTCCACACACCTCATGATGATTTGACTTTACAGAAAAATGCTCCCCACAGAATTATAAGAGAGGGGGGCTCCAGGTGGGTCCGAAGTTGGGTGGGTGGGTCCAAAGTCGGGTGGGTGGGTCTCGTCCAAATTACCCGCCCCCCCCCCCCCCCGTGGCCTGCTCGTGAGTCCTGTTCTGTGCTCTGGTTAGACTGCCGTTTATTGTTTACCCCTACCTTCTTGTTCCCGCCCGCGTGTTTCCCGTTCCAATACTTGTCCATGCTGCTACTGCAGATATTAGTCGGGCATTTGACAAGTGGATCCGATCGGCTTTGGCAGGTCCGTGTATCAGAAGGAAACCACTTATCGCCGGAGGCTATTCTTCGAGTCTCAAAGAAAGCCATGCTAAACATGGCATGCAATGCCATGAGCTCTTCTACTGCACCTGGTGGGACTGTGCTATGAGCAGTTCAGCTGCAGACTAGTCACCGCAGGCAAGGCACACACCAGCGCAGGCAGAAGCATACTGTGCCTCACCTCAGTCATCAGACACAGGCCGAGTCCAAACCTCATCTGGGCTGATTAAATTTGGCCTCTTTCCAACAGTTCGTAGCCAACCTCCGCTCACGGCCGCTTGCTGTTAATCCTGTCTGCGAACCTCGAAGTTTCGTCCCACCAGTCCGCCGACTGCAAGTCTCGAGCCACTGTCCCTGGTCACACTGCAGTCGATCTGAACCCCTGACCTTCAACGCTGTCCACTGACCTGTCCTACGCCGCAAGCCTGCAATTTCAGACGAAGGGAGTCCAGGCCAGTATGAGGGAGCTGAGGGCAGCATTTGGTGTGGGCGTGGTACGGGATTCGCTGTGATATTTCACATGTAAATGTACGGGGTTGGCAAGTGGCAATGGAGCAGGGGTTCAGATGTGATGTCGGATGTCAGATTTCAGACTGTGGGTGTTGGTGCTTGTGCGTGCGAATTTTGCTTCGGATTTGGCACGAATGAGTGGGGACAGGATAGCGCAGGAGGCATGGACTGCCCTGAGATGGAGACGGGGGTTAGAAGTAGGAAGCACCTACCTCCACCGGCACCATGATCTTGTGGCAACAGCCTCCGGTAGCAGCAACCGCATGGCAGTAACACCCATTTGCAGAGGTGGCTTCAGGCATCAGCATTCACTTGAAATTACTCTCTGCTCTTCCTCTCTGCGTGCTGCCACGATTTTTTACTAGCGCCGAATAGGAGGAGCTGTGTCAGGGGCAATCAGGGCCATCATTGGAGGGGGACAATTAAATGGACACTGAGTATGGTATGGATGCCCGGGTGGATCTTAGATGCCCCGTGCCATCGAGTCCTTCAAGCTCTATCACCACCCCTTCTCGTCCTTGTTGGGATGCCACACACCGTGTCGCCCTCCGGAGGATACTCCCATAGGCAGCAAGGTCTCATTCCCCCTCACATTCCCCTCAACTAGGCTTTCTGCTCCATCAATATCATCAACACCCCCATCAGCAAATAGGGCAATCAATACCTGGCAAGCTGGCAAACCTGTTGAATGTTGTTTAGTGCTCCCGAACCATTCTTTCAACAAAACCATTGTGAGCTTCTCACAGTGGAATGTGCATTTTAGCACCAGTGCTCCATAAAATGCATGTGCTCTTATCTGTTTTACACTTTGCCTTAGCTTGAGGGAAGGTAGGGGAAAAAATTGCACAATTGGGTTGTTCGGAGGCTCCTTTGGGGATTGGTCCAAGAGTAGCGCGCAGTGCAAGGATCTCCCGAAAGCCCAAAACGAAAAATGCCGCAAACGACAAACACAGCGCAGTAGATTAGCAGCTCAGCATCCAAGCAGCTTTGCTGAGCATGTTGCCTATCAGTGGGTTATGGAGGGAAGTGTGTGCATCACTGCTTGTATCCTCCGGTCACATTTCCTATCACATTGCGCAACGCCGCAAATAGGGGTGGTCTGCCCTGGCCCTATGCCCTGGTGGTGGCCAACTGTGGGTGCTGAGGAGACTCGACCCAGGAACTGCACACGCCTTGTTTGCATGGTTGTTCTCAGACCAACGGGCTGGTTGAGGGTTTCGCTTGCTGTTTGCGTTAGAGGTCTGTGTGAGAAGGTTTGTCGCCAGTGTTTGCACTCTGCAATGTTGTTCAGGACAGTGTCTTGGTAGGTAATGATTCACATGAGCCCGTCCCGCCACGCACCGTACGTGCGCCGTGCGACTGTTGGATCTCACATTTCGGTTGACGGCACCTCAGAGTCCGAATCACGAGATTTATGATCCCGCAAAAGTGAGACCAATATGGTTTTGGATGATTATAGGCATTCATTGCTGGTGCAGCTGGTCCCCTCGCCCTTGCGCTAGCACGGCCTTGCTTCAGCATGGTGACCCCGTTTGACTTATGTTCTTCTGCCCACAGGTTTTGCGGTCAAGAACGCAAGGTGATATGTTTGTGGTTTGTTGTGGCAAAAAGGGGCTGGGTCATGCCCGTGAAGATTGGATTCTGCTCGTAGCAACATTCTGCTTGAGACTACATGCAACCCATCTGTCTTTTTTTTTTAGATGTGGTGTTCAGCTGTTGTTGCTGTAAGTTGGCCTGAATGCAGCGGTCTGTGCACGTATTGTTCTGTGACGCACTGTGCCTCTTAATGTCTGCAGGACGTTTGAGTCCAGACCGAACCAAACTGCTGCACAGCAGGGTCGCCCCCGGTGTCTTTGTACACCTGCAGCTTTGCCTATTTCTACTGCTTCTGGTTTCCATTTTGCCCCAGACCCTTGGCGAAACACAGCACTGACCCCCTCCCTCGTCAGGGCAGCAAGTCCCCTTCAGTTGCCATCCACCTCTGATTTCGATGCTCACCTTCCTTGTTCACCCCTCCTCCAAATCCGAGAGCTTCCGCAAACGAGTGCAATAGGTCGCCACAGCCTTTACTCCCTATGCCATTGTCCGGGTAGAGGATAAGGTCCTGGGCCTGCTTTGGGACCTTTTCCAGGAATGGGCATGGAACCAGTTGCAGACTTTTATGTAGGACCAGGGGTAAACCCAAGAACACGTTGCGCCGTTGGATGGTTGTCAACACCCACAAAATACGGCTACAAACCATTTCTAGCCTCTGAATTCCAAGGAGCCTAGCGTTTGTTTATTTGATTGGGAAGGCCAGCCGTGCACACGGATTGAGATCCTCTGGCGTCCCATTGCTGCTACCCCTTCCCCCATCATTTCCCCTTCCCGTGTGCGCATAGCTACCCGTGCCTTCACCTGTTTTGTCAGGACCTTCGTTTCAGAACTAGATACTTCTTTTCTTGTCCTGGATCTGAATCCTGAATCCTGAATTCTGAATCTGGGCTGCGGGCACACCCGCTTGGCGGGTTGGTCTGTTGAGTGCACAGGAAAAGCGGACTGCAGCAGATGTGAGAAGCGGCGTTTGCTTGAAACAGAGATGTTGCTGGCGTGCTGTAACGTTAGGCTGGAGTATTCATACAGAAAAAAAGCGGTTGGACCAACGCTAGACAGGCCACAAAGTCCGTTCATTTTATGTCTATGGACGACCTTATTACGATTGTCGAGTTTTGCCTCATCGTCATGTGAGCTGCAGGTGAACCTTGGCGACCCGGGGGTGCTACCCGATGGGCGGCCCCTTCAGCACACAGTCGCTTGATCTGCGCTGCGTCTGAATATGTAACAACTTGGTACGCATCCTGCGCTGCTGCATGGGAGATATGTCTGACACAGGGGGGGGGCGTTCTCCAGTGGATGTTGTCCACGGGCAATGTCGTGGGTCTGCAACAATTTTCAGACAGTCTACTGGTTGCCGCCAAGACCCGACACCACACTCACACCATGTACATTGTAGGACAACCGAATCAGTCTGGATACTAAGCGCTCCGTCCGTGTCGTGACCCCAACTTGCCTTGTCATGGGGCCTGCATGGGCGCCACGGTCCGGGGCATGGGTGTTTCTCTTCTGCATGAGATCAAAAGGGCACGGGAGGAATGTAAAAAGGGCAAAGCATGCGACAGGGCAGAGAGGACAATATTTGTGTTGTGCCTGGTCTTCGCGGACCAAAACCGCTGAACAGGCACGTCAAAATTGAGCCCCCATGAAGGGTCAAGGGCACTTGGGTGGGCTTGCGCGACAGTGGAAGATGGGGAGGCGTAAACTGGCTGTCTTTTACAGGTGCCCTGCTTCCGCCGTGCGCGCACCGATCGCGGCGGCCATTCGCGGTTGGCTTGCGAAGACCAAATGGGACGTGCCGCTTTCGGTTCGCTGGGTCCCACCATACGCCCCCTGAGGGTGTGGTTGTGTCGCAGTCTCTGCCCCCTTTGCCTCCTCCAGCGGAGGTGTCGAGCGAGGGCCAAGCAATCAATTCTGTGCTCTATCATGTCCTTTTTTCATTTCACAGCGCCGCTTTTCTCCGGTGATCCTTTCGGACGGACCCGGCACAATGCTCTGCCTCCAACGCCGCAAGGTCGACCCCGAGTACGCGATCCTGTTATTCGGATGGGAGACGCAGGCGGTGGCTCGTGATTTGCAGCTCCTGGCGCCGCACCAGGACCTCAGCGCTTCCACCTCCCCCGACATGCTCCATACGATCCGCGCGGTCATGGCCAAGGGAGGAAAGCCGATTGTCGCCTTCCCAGAGCCGCAGGTCGGTCCTGCTCTGGATCACTCCCGGCTGTCGAGCCTTCCCGCACTGGCGATCATGACAGCGTCGCCGCTGGTAGAGGTCGTGCGCAAGGCCGCGGGCCCCGCAGCCACGGTTTGCAACGTGGCGCGATATCTTGTGCATTTCCGGGCCTCACCCCAGAGAAGCGCGAGAACTGTGATGCAGGTCTCCCAGAGAGAGCTCCAGTGGCTGACGCGCACCATTGCCTCCCGCGCCGCTTCCCTCGGTGGGTCCAGTGACCCTCACGAAGTCCAGTTGTGCCGCGACCTCCAGTTTCTAGAGAACCTGCTGCCGCGTGCCCTGGGCTTCGAGGCTGTCGGACAAAGGCGGGCATTCCTCGAGCCTCGGGGGGAGTTTAACTTGGTCATCAGCCCGGCAATGACCGCACACGCCGGCCGCAGGATTCTGGCGCTGGGGTCTGCAAAGTCCCCGGAGCTGGTGCTCAGCTCCGCCGCGGCCTCGGAGGGCGCCGATCAGTTGAGCACGCAGCTGTTCCAGTTGCATGGGCCCTCGCAGGGTCTGGGTCTCCCGACCACCAACGCGCTAAACACGCCCCCCAGATACCACTGGTCTGAGACCACGTTGAAGCCTCCGTTCACTGCCCTGGTCAACTCCCTAACCAATGAGGAGGTGCAGGGGATCGTGGGATTGAAGCAGCCGCTGCGGTACGAGAATGACGTGAACCAGTATTTCAAGTTGAAGAAGGAGAAGAACTTCTTCATCGGCGTTTGCAGTTATTTGGACTGGCCTGGGGATTTGGAGAACCCCCAAGAACTGCAGAGCTACAGGTATCTGTTTGCTGGCGCTCGGATCGTGTACTACGGACGCGTTGAGACTTGTGGGCTGGGGCTTTGGGGGTGGCGTGACAGGCAGCAGCACCGTGTGGCACCAACCGGCATCCTGGGGCTGCCTGATGATGTACGAGATAATGGACTGCACTACAGCGCAGCGGGCTCTCTGGGCATGGGGGGAAATTGGCTTGCGGGGGTGGGGGGGGGGGCTCGTTCGAGCCCCCCCAAAGGAGGGGGGGGGGGTCTGGGAAAGGGGCTCTCGTGACAGGCCAGTCCCAAGAGGCTAGTCTAAAACCTCTGATGATGACTCACCAACTGCGCAGGAAAAAGGCCCGGAGGATGTTTTTTTTTCAAAAAAAATTTCCCCCATGATACATCCCTCAAACTGATCAGCGTATTGTGGGGGATCATTTTGAGTCATTTATGTTGTGGTACCTCAGGACCCCCCCCCAACCGCCCCTGTGAGCCTGTCGGGGGTCCCCGTCACGGGAGCCCAGAAGGGGGGGGGGGTCCGGGAAAGGGGCTCCAACGACCCCCCCCCCCCCCCAGCGCAAGCCAATTTTCCCCCAACCCTGGGAGGGGTGATCCTGGGTCGATGCGGACAGGCAACACGGAGCTGCTGGCCGACGATGGCTCAGACGCTTCCATAAGGGCAATGGCAGGCTGTAGTCTGAATGGGCTGCAGCATTATGGCGAGAAAGTCGGAGTAGAAGAGGGCGCGTGAGTGTGAGAATCGGCAACAGGCTCTGTGGGTACAGTCACAACTGCAGACACTCAGTTCTGTGGGTTGTGCTGCGGTACTGCGATGTTGTGCTGGGCTGAGTTGTGCTGGGCTGAGTTGTGCTGGGCTGAGTTGTGCTGGGCTGAGTTGTGCTGGGCTGAGTTGTGCTGGGCTGAGGTGTGCTGGGCTGAGTTGTGCTGGGCTGAGTTGTGCTGGGCTGTGTTGTGCTGGGCTGCGTTGTGCTGGGCTGAGTTGTGCTGGGCTGAGTTGTGCTGGGCTGAGTTGTGCTGGGCTGAGTTGTGCTGGGCTGAGTTGTGCTGGGCTGAGTTGTGCTGGGCTGAGTTGTGCTGGGCTGTGTTGTGCTGGGCTGAGTTTTGCTGGGCTGAGTTGTGCTGGGCTGTGTTGTGCTGGGCTGAGTTGTGCTGGGCTGAGTTGTGCTGGGCTGAGTTGTGCTGGGCTGAGTTGTGCTGGGCTGAGTTGTGCTGGGCTGAGTTGTGCTGGGCTGAGTTGTGCTGGGCTGAGTTGTGCTGGGCTGAGTTGTGCTGGGCTGAGTTGTGCTGGGCTGAGTTGTGCTGGGCTGTGTTGTGCTGGGCTGAGTTGTGCTGGGCTGAGTTGTGCTGGGCTGTGTTGTGCTGGGCTGAGTTGTGCTGGGCTGAGTTGTGCTGGGCTGAGTTGTGCTGGGCTGTGTTGTGCTGGGCTGAGTTGTGCTGGGCTGAGTTGTGCTGGGCTGAGTTGTGCTGGGCTGAGTTGTGCTGGGCTGAGTTGTGCTGGGCTGAGTTGTGCTGGGCTGTGTTGTGCTGGGCTGAGTTTTGCTGGGCTGAGTTGTGCTGGGCTGTGTTGTGCTGGGCTGAGTTGTGCTGGGCTGTGTTGTGCTGGGCTGTGTTGTGCTGGGCTGAGTTGTGCTGGGCTGAGTTGTGCTGGGCTGAGTTGTGCTGGGCTGAGTTGTGCTGGGCTGTGTTGTGCTGGGCTGAGTTGTGCTGGGCTGAGTTGTGCTGGGCTGTGTTGTGCTGGGCTGAGTTGTGCTGGGCTGTGTTGTGCTGGGCTGTGTTGTGCTGGGCTGAGTTGTGCTGGGCTGAGTTGTGCTGGGCTGAGTTGTGCTGGGCTGAGTTGTGCTGGGCTGAGTTGTGCTGGGCTGAGTTGTGCTGGGCTGTGTTGTGCTGGGCTGAGTTGTGCTGGGCTGTGTTGTGCTGGGCTGAGTTGTGCTGGGCTGAGTTGTGCTGGGCTGAGTTGTGCTGGGCTGAGTTGTGCTGGGCTGAGTTGTGCTGGGCTGAGTTGTGCTGGGCTGAGTTGTGCTGGGCTGAGTTGTGCTGGGCTGAGTTGTGCTGGGCTGTGTTGTGCTGGGCTGAGTTGTGCTGGGCTGTGTTGTGCTGGGCTGTGTTGTGCTGGGCTGAGTTGTGCTGGGCTGAGTTGTGCTGGGCTGAGTTGTGCTGGGCTGAGTTGTGCTGGGCTGAGTTGTGCTGGGCTGAGTTGTGCTGGGCTGAGTTGTGCTGGGCTGAGTTGTGCTGGGCTGAGTTGTGCTGGGCTGTGTTGTGCTGGGCTGAGTTGTGCTGGGCTGAGTTGTGCTGGGCTGAGTTGTGCTGGGCTGAGTTGTGCTGGGCTGAGTTGTGCTGGGCTGAGTTGTGCTGGGCTGCGTTGTGCTGGGCTGAGTTGTGCTGGGCTGTGTTGTGCTGGGCTGAGTTGTGCTGGGCTGAGTTGTGCTGGGCTGAGTTGTGCGGGGCTGAGTTGTGCTGGGCTGAGGTGTGCTGGGCTGAGTTGTGCTGGGCTGAGTTGTGCTGGGCTGAGTTGTGCTGGGCTGAGTTGTGCTGGGCTGAGTTGTGCGGGGCTGAGTTGTGCGGGGCTGAGTTGTGCTGGGCTGAGGTGTGCTGGGCTGAGTTGTGCTGGGCTGAGTTGTGCTGGGCTGAGTTGTGCTGGGCTGAGTTGTGCTGGGCTGAGTTGTGCTGGGCTGAGTTGTGCTGGGCTGTGTTGTGCTGGGCTGAGTTGTGCTTGGCTGAGTTGTGTGGGGCTGAGTTGTGCTGGGCTGAGGTGTGCTGGGCTGAGTTGTGCTGGGCTGAGTTGTGCTGGGCTGAGTTGTGCTGGGCTGAGTTGTGCTGGGCTGAGTTGTGCTGGGCTGAGTTGTGCGGGGCTGAGTTGTGCTGGGCTGTGTTGTGCTGGGCTGAGGTGTGCTAGGCTGAGTTGTGCTGGGCTGAGTTGTGCTGGGCTGAGTTGTGCTGGGCTGAGTTGTGCTGGGCTGTGTTGTGCTGGGCTGAGTTGTGCTGGGCTGAGGTGTGCTGGGCTGAGTTGTGCTGGGCTGAGTTGTGCTGGGCTGAGTTGTGCTGGGCTGAGTTGTGCTGGGCTGTGTTGTGCTGGGCTGAGTTGTGCTGGGCTGAGTTGTGCTGGGCTGAGTTGTGCTGGGCTGAGTTGTGCTGGGCTGAGTTGTGCTGGGCTGAGTTGTGCTGGGCTGAGTTGTGCTGGGCTGCGTTGTGCTGGGCTGAGTTGTGCTGGGCTGAGTTGTGCTGGGCTGAGTTGTGCTGGGCTGAGTTGTGTTGGGCTGAGTTGTGCTGGGCTGAGTTGTGCGGGGCTGAGTTGTGCTGGGCTGAGTTGTGCTGGGCTGAGTTGTGCTGGGCTGAGTTGTGCTGGGCTGCGTTGTGCTGGGCTGTGTTGTGCTGGGCTGAGTTGTGCTGGGCTGAGTTGTGCTGGGCTGTGTTGTGCTGGGCTGAGTTGTGCTGGGCTGAATGGTGCTGGGCTGAGTGGTGCTGGGCTGAGTTGTGCTGGGCTGAGTTGTGCTGGGCTGAGTTGTGCTGGGCTGTGTTGTGCTGGGCTGAGTTGTGCTGGGCTGAGTTGTGCTGGGCTGAGTTGTGCTGGGCTGAGTTGTGCTGGGCTGAGTTGTGCTGGGCTGAGTTGTGCTGGGCTGAGTTGTGCTGGGCTGAGTTGTGCTGGGCTGAGTTGTGCTGGGCTGAGTTGTGCTGGGCTGAGTTCCGCTGGGCTGACTTGTGCAGGGCTGAGTTGTGCTGGGCTGAGTTGTGCTGGGCTGAGTTGTGCTGGGCTGAATTGTGCTGGGCTGAGTTGTGCTGAGCTGAGTTGTGCTGGGCTGTGTTGTGCTGGGCTGTGTTGTGCTGGGCTGAGTTGTGCTGGGCTGAGTTGTGCTGGGCTGAGTTGTGCTGGGCTGAGTTGTGCTGGGCTGTGTTGTGCTGGGCTGAGTTGTGCTGGGCTGAGTTGTGCTGGGCTGAGTTGTGCTGGGCTGAGTTGTGCTGGGCTGAGTTGTGCTGGGCTGTGTTGTGCTGGGCTGAGTTGTGCTGGGCTGAGTTGTGCTGGGCTGAGTTGTGCTGGGCTGAGTTGTGCTGGGCTGAGTTGTGCTGGGCTGTGTTGTGCTGGGCTGAGTTGTGCTGGGCTGAGTTGTGCTGGGCTGAGTTGTGCTGGGCTGAGTTGTGCTGGGCTGAGTTGTGCTGGGCTGAGTTGTGCTGGGCTGAGTTGTGCTGGGCTGAGTTGTGCTGGGCTGAGTTGTGCTGGGCTGTGTTGTGCTGGGCTGAGTTGTGCTGGGCTGAGTTGTGCTGGGCTGAGTTGTGGTGGGCTGAGTTGTGCTGGGCTGAGTTGTGCTGGGCTGCGTTGTGCTGGGCTGAGTTGTGCTGGGCTGAGTTGTGCTGGGCTGAGTTGTGCTGGGCTGAGTTGTGCTGGGCTGAGTTGTGCTGGGCTGAGTTGTGCTGGGCTGAGTTGTGCTGGGCTGAGTTGTGCTGGGCTGAGTTGTGCTGGGCTGAGTTGTGCTGGGCTGAGTTGTGCTGGGCTGAGTTGTGCTGGGCTGAGTTGTGCTGGGCTGTGTTGTGCTGGGCTGAGTTGTGCTGGGCTGAGTTGTGCTGGGCTGAGTTGTGCTGGGCTGAGTTGTGCTGGGCTGAGTTGTGCTGGGCTGAGTTGTGCTGGGCTGAGTTGTGCTGGGCTGAGTTGTGCTGGGCTGAGTTGTGCTGGGCTGTGTTGTGCTGGGCTGAGTTGTGCTGGGCTGAGTTGTGCTGGGCTGAGTTGTGCTGGGCTGAGTTGTGCTGGGCTGAGTTGTGCTGGGCTGAGTTGTGCTGGGCTGAGTTGTGCTGGGCTGAGTTGTGCTGGGCTGAGTTGTGCTGGGCTGCGTTGTGCTGGGCTGTGTTGTGCTGGGCTGAGTTGTGCTGGGCTGAGTTGTGCTGGGCTGAGTTGTGCTGGGCTGAGTTGTGCTGGGCTGAGTTGTGCTGGGCTGAGTTGTGCTGGGCTGAGTTGTGCTGGGCTGAGTTGTGCTGGGCTGTGTTGTGCTGGGCTGAGTTGTGCTGGGCTGAGTTGTGCTGGGCTGAGTTGTGGTGGGCTGAGTTGTGCTGGGCTGAGTTGTGCTGGGCTGCGTTGTGCTGGGCTGAGTTGTGCTGGGCTGAGTTGTGCTGGGCTGAGTTGTGCTGGGCTGAGTTGTGCTGGGCTGAGTTGTGCTGGGCTGAGTTGTGCTGGGCTGAGTTGTGCTGGGCTGAGTTGTGCTGGGCTGAGTTGTGCTGGGCTGAGTTGTGCTGGGCTGAGTTGTGCTGGGCTGAGTTGTGCTGGGCTGAGTTGTGCTGGGCTGTGTTGTGCTGGGCTGAGTTGTGCTGGGCTGAGTTGTGCTGGGCTGAGTTGTGCTGGGCTGAGTTGTGCTGGGCTGAGTTGTGCTGGGCTGAGTTGTGCTGGGCTGAGTTGTGCTGGGCTGAGTTGTGCTGGGCTGAGTTGTGCTGGGCTGTGTTGTGCTGGGCTGAGTTGTGCTGGGCTGAGTTGTGCTGGGCTGAGTTGTGCTGGGCTGAGTTGTGCTGGGCTGAGTTGTGCTGGGCTGAGTTGTGCTGGGCTGAGTTGTGCTGGGCTGAGTTGTGCTGGGCTGAGTTGTGCTGGGCTGCGTTGTGCTGGGCTGTGTTGTGCTGGGCTGAGTTGTGCTGGGCTGAGTTGTGCTGGGCTGTGTTGTGCTGGGCTGAGTTGTGCTGGGCTGAGTTGTGCTCGGCTGTGTTGTGCTGGGCTGAGTTGTGCTGGGCTGAGTTGTGCTGGGCTGAGTTGTGCTGGGCTGAGTTGTGCTGGGCTGAGTTGTGCTGGGCTGAGTTGTGCTGGGCTGAGTTGTGCTGGGCTGAGTTGTGCTGGGCTGAGTTGTGCTGGGCTGAGTTGTGCTGGGCTGAGTTGTGCTGGGCTGTGTTGTGCTGGGCTGAGTTGTGCTGGGCTGAGTTGTGCTGGGCTGAGTTGTGGTGGGCTGAGTTGTGCTGGGCTGAGTTGTGCTGGGCTGAGTCCGCTGGGCTGAGTTGTGCTGGGCTGAGTTGTGCTGGGCTGAGTTGTGCTGGGCTGAGTTGTGCTGGGCTGAGTTGTGCTGGGCTGAGTTGTGCTGAGCTGAGTTGTGCTGGGCTGTGTTGTGCTGGGCTGTGTTGTGCTGGGCTGAGTTGTGCTGGGCTGAGTTGTGCTGGGCTGAGTTGTGCTGGGCTGAATGGTGCTGGGCTGAGTGGTGCTGGGCTGAGTTGTGCTGGGCTGAGTTGTGCTGGGCTGAGTTGTGACGGGCTGTGTTGTGCTGGGCTGAGTTGTGCTGGGCTGAGTTGTGCTGGGCTGAGTTTTGCTGGGCTGAGTTGTGCTGGGCTGAGGTGTGCGGGGCTGAGTTGTGCTGGGCTGAGTTGTGCTGGGCTGAGTTGTGCTGGGCTGAGTTGTGCTGGGCTGTGTTGTGCTGGGCTGAGTTGTGCTGGGCTGAGTTGTGCTGGGCTGAGTTGTGCTGGGCTGAGTTGTGCTGGGCTGAGTTGTGCTTGGCTGAGTTGTGCTGGGCTGAGTTGTGCTGGGCTGAGTTGTGCTGGGCTGAGTTGTGCTGGGCTGAGTTGTGCTGGGCTGTGTTGTGCTGGGCTGTTTTGTGCTGGGCTCCGTTGTGCTGGGCTGAGTTGTGCTGGGCTGAGTTGTGCTGGGCTGAGTTGTGCTGGGCTGTGTTGTGCTGGGCTGAGTTGTGCTGGGCTGTGTTGTGCTGGGCTGAGTTGTGCTGGGCTGAGTTGTGCTGGGCTGAGTTGTGCTGGGCTGAGTTGTGCTGGGCTGCGTTGTGCTGGGCTGTGTTGTGCTGGGCTGAGTTGTGCTGGGCTGAGTTGTGCTGGGCTGTGTTGTGCTGGGCTGAGTTGTGCTGGGCTGAGTTGTGCTGGGCTGTGTTGTGCTGGGCTGAGTTGTGCTGGGCTGAGTTGTGCTGGGCTGAGTTGTGCTGGGCTGAGTTGTGCTGGGCTGAGTTGTGCTGGGCTGAGTTGTGCTGGGCTGAGTTGTGCTGGGCTGAGTTGTGCTGGGCTGAGTTGTGGTGGGCTGAGTTGTGCTGGGCTGAGTTGTGCTGGGCTGTTTTGTGCTGGGCTGAGTTGTGCTGGGCTGAGTTGTGCTGGGCTGAGTTGTGCTGGGCTGAGTTGTGCTGGGCTGAGTGGTGCTGGGCTGAGTTGTGCTGGGCTGAGTTGTGCTGGGCTGAGTTGTGCTGGGCTGAGTTGTGCTGAGCTGAGTTGTGCTGGGCTGAGTTGTGCTGGGCTGTGTTGTGCTGGGCTGAGTTGTGCTGGGCTGAGTTGTGCTGGGCTGAGTTGTGCTGGGCTGAGTTGTGCTGGGCTGAGTGGTGCTGGGCTGAGTTGTGCTGGGCTGAGTTGTGCTGGGCTGAGTTGTGCTGGGCTGTGTTGTGCTGGGCTGAGTTGTGCTGGGCTGAGTTGTGCTGGGCTGAGTTGTGCTGGGCTGAGTTGTGCTGGGCTGAGTTGTGCTGGGCTGCGTTGTGCTGGGCTGAGTTGTGCTGGGCTGAGTTGTGCTGGGCTGTGTTGTGCTGGGCTGAGTTGTGCTGGGCTGAGTTGTGCTGGGCTGTGTTGTGCTGGGCTGAGTTGTGCTGGGCTGAGTTGTGCTGGGCTGTGTTGTGCTGGGCTGAGTTGTGCTGGGCTGAGTTGTGCTGGGCTGAGTTGTGCTGGGCTGAGTTGTGCTGGGCTGAGTTGTGCTGGGCTGAGTTGTGCTGGGCTGAGTTGTGCTGGGCTGAGTTGTGCTGGGCTGAGTTGTGCTGGGCTGAGTTGTGCTGGGCTGAGTTGTGCTGGGCTGTGTTGTGCTGGGCTGAGTTGTGCTGGGCTGAGTTGTGGTGGGCTGAGTTGTGGTGGGCTGAGTTGTGCTGGGCTGAGTTGTGCTGGGCTGAGTTGTGCTGGGCTGAGTTGTGCTGGGCTGAGTTGTGCTGGGCTGAGTTGTGCTGGACTGAGTTGTGCTGGGCTGAGTTGTGCTGGGCTGAGTTGTGCTGAGCTGAGTTGTGCTGGGCTGTGTTGTGCTGGGCTGTGTTGTGCTGGGCTGAGTTGTGCTGGGCTGAGTTGTGCTGGGCTGAGTTGTGCTGGGCTGAATGGTGCTGGGCTGAGTGGTGCTGGGCTGAGTTGTGCTGGGCTGAGTTGTGCTGGGCTGAGTTGTGCTGGGCTGTGTTGTGCTGGGCTGAGTTGTGCTGGGCTGAGTTGTGCTGGGCTGAGTTGTGCTGGGCTGAGTTGTGCTGGGCTGAGGTGTGCTGGGCTGAGTTGTGCTGGGCTGAGTTGTGCTGGGCTGAGTTGTGCTGGGCTGAGTTGTGCTGGGCTGAGTTGTGCTGGGCTGAGTTGTGCTGGGCTGAGTTGTGCTGGGCTGAGTTGTGCTGGGCTGCGTTGTGCTGGGCTGAGTTGTGCTGGGCTGAGTTGTGCTGGGCTGAGTTGTGCTGGGCTGTGTTGTGCTGGGCTGAGTTGTGCTGGGCTGCGTTGTGCTGGGCTGAGTTGGGCTGGGCTGAGTTGTGCTGGGCTGAGTTGTGCGGGGCTGAGTTGTGCTGGGCTGAGTTGTGCTGGGCTGAGTTGTGCTGGGCTGAGTTGTGCTGGGCTGAGTTGTGCTGGGCTGAGTTGTGCTGGGCTGAGTTGTGCTGGGCTGAGTTGTGCTGGGCTGGGTTGTGCTGGGCTGAGTTGTGCTGGGCTGAGTTGTGCTGGGCTGAGTTGTGCTGGGCTGAGTTGTGCTGGGCTGAGTTGTGCTGGGCTGAGTTGTGCTGGGCTGAGTTGTGCTGGGCTGAGTTGTGCTGGGCTGTGTTGTGCTGGGCTGAGTTGTGCTGGGCTGAGTTGTGCTGGGCTGAGTTGTGCTGGGCTGAGTTGTGCTGGGCTGAGTTGTGCTGGGCTGCGTTGTGCTGGGCTGAGTTGTGCTGGGCTGAGTTGTGCTGGGCTGAGTTGTGCTGGGCTGAGTTGTGCTGGGCTGAGTTGTGCTGGGCTGAGTTGTGCTGGGCTGAGTTGTGCTGGGCTGAGTTGTGCTGGGCTGTGTTGTGCTCGGCTGAGTTGTGCTGGGCTGAGTTGTGCTGGGCTGAGTTGTGCTGGGCTGAGTTGTGCTGGGCTGAGTTGTGCTGGGCTGAGTTGTGCTGTGCTGAGTTGTGCTGGGCTGAGTTGTGCGGGGCTGAGTTGTGCTGGGCTGAGTTGCGCTGGGCTGAGTTGTGCTGGGCTGAGTTGTGCTGGGCTGAGTTGTGCTGGGCTGAGTTGTGCTGGGCTGAGTTGTGCTGGGCTGAGTTGTGCTGGGCTGAGGTGTGCAGGGCTGAGTTGTGCTGGGCTGAGTTGTGCTGGGCTGAGGTGTGCTGGGCTGAGTTGTGCTGGGCTGAGTTGTGCTGGGCTGAGTTGTGCTGGGCTGAGTGGTGCTGGGCTGAGTTGTGCTGGGCTGAGTTGTGCTGGGCTGAGTTGTGCGGGGCTGAGTTGTGCTGGGCTGAGGTGTGCTGGGCTGAGTTGTGCTGGGCTGAGTTGTGCTGGGCTGAGTTGTGCTGGGCTGAGTTGTGCTGGGCTGAGTTGTGCTGGGCTGAGTTGTGCTGGGCTGAGTTGTGCTGGGCTGTGTTGTGCTGGGCTGTGTTGTGCTGGGCTGAGGTGTGCTGGGCTGAGTTGTGCTGGGCTGAGGTGTGCTGGGCTGAGTTGTGCTGGGCTGAGTTGTGCTGGGCTGAGTTGTGCTGGGCTGAGTTGTTGGGCTGAGTTGTGCTGGGCTGAGGTGTGCTGGGCTGAGTTGTGCTGGGCTGAGTTGTGCTGGGCTGAGTTGTGCTGGGCTGTGTTGTGCTGGGCTGAGTTGTGCTGGGCTGAGTTGTGCTGGGCTGAGTTGTGCTGGGCTGAGTTGTGCTGGGCTGAGTTGTGCTGGGCTGAGTTGTGCTGGGCTGAGTTTTGCTGGGCTGCGTTGTGCTGGGCTGAGTTGTGCTGGGCTGAGTTGTGCTGGGCTGAGTTGTGCTGGGCTGAGTTGTGCTGGGCTGAGTTGTGCTGGGCTGAGTTGTGCTGGGCTGAGTTGTGCTGGGCTGAGTTGTGCTGGGCTGCGTTGTGCTGGGCTGTGTTGTGCTGGGCTGAGTTGTGCTGGGCTGCGTTGTGCTGGGCTGAGTTGTGCTGGGCTGAGTTGTGCTGGGCTGAGTTGTGCTGGGCTGAGTTGTGCTGGGCTGAGTTGTGCTGGGCTGAGTTGTGCTGGGCTGAGTTGTGCTGGGCTGCGTTGTGCTGGGCTGTGTTGTGCTGGGCTGAGTTGTGCTGGGCTGAGTTGTGCTGGGCTGTGTTGTGCTGGGCTGAGTTGTGCTGGGCTGTGTTGTGCTGGGCTGAGTTGTGCTGGGCTGAGTTGTGCTGGGCTGAGTTGTGCTGGGCTGAGTTGTGCTGGGCTGAGTTGTGCTGGGCTGAGTTGTGCTGGGCTGAGTTGTGCTGGGCTGAGTTGTGCTGGGCTGAGTTGTGCTGGGCTGAGTTGTGCTGGGCTGAGTTGTGCTGGGCTGTGTTGTGCTGGGCTGAGTTGTGCTGGGCTGAGTTGTGCTGGGCTGAGTTGTGCTGGGCTGAGTTGTGCTGGGCTGAGTTGTGCTGGGCTGAGTTGTGCTGGGCTGAGTTGTGCTGGGCTGAGTTGTGCTGGGCTGAGTTGTGCTGGGCTGAGTTGTGCTGGGCTGAGTTGTGCTTGGCTGAGTTGTGCTGGGCTGAGTTGTGCTGGGCTGAGTTGTGCTGGGCTGAGTTGTGCTGGGCTGAGTTGTGCTGGGCTGAGTTGTGCTGGGCTGAGTTGTGCTGGGCTGAGTTTTGCTGGGCTGAGTTGTGCTGGGCTGAGTTGTGCTGGGCTGAGTTGTGCTGGGCTGAGTTGTGCTGGGCTGAGTTGTGCTGGGCTGAGTTGTGCTGGGCTGAGTTGTGCTGGGCTGAGTTGTGCTGGGCTGAGTTGTGCTGGGCTGTGTTGTGCTGGGCTGTGTTGTGCTGGGCTGAGTTGTGCGGGGCTGAGTTGTGCTGGGCTGAGTTGTGCTGGGCTGAATGGTGCTGGGCTGAGTGGTGCTGGGCTGAGTTGTGCTGGGCTGAGTTGTGCTGGGCTGAGTTGTGCTGGGCTGTGTTGTGCTGGGCTGAG
>OZ038388.1:45615108-45810439 GCA_964036045.1 Eutreptiella sp. 'Long Island Sound 2002'
ATCGGAGAAATTTTTTTTTGCTTTTTTTTTTATCGGAGAATCCTCCTTTTGTGGAAAACCAGAATCGGAGAATTTTTTTTTTTTTTTTTTTTATGCGAGAATTCTCGTTTTTTGGAAAATCAGAATCGGAGAATTTTTTTTTTTTTTTCTATCCGAGAATCCCCGTTTTGTGGAAAACCAGAATCGGAGAGCTTTTTTTTTTTTTTTTTTTTATGCGAGAATTCTCGTTTTGTGGAAAACCAGAATCGGAGAATTTTTTTTTTTTTTTATCCGAGAATCCTCGTTTTGTGGAAAACCAGAATCGGATTATTTTTTTTTTTTTTTTTTTTTTTATGCGAGAATTCTCGTTTTGTGGAAAACCAGAATCGGAGAATTTTTTTTTTTTTCTTTTATCAGAGAATCCTCGTTTTGTGGAAAACCAGAATCGGAGAATTTTTTTCTTTTTTTTTTTTTTATGGGAGAATTCTCGTTTTGTGGAAAGTCAGAATCGGAGAATTTTTTTTTTTTTTTTTATCCGAGAATCCTCCTTTTGTGGAAAACCAGAATCGGAGATTTTTTTTTTTTTTTTTTTTATGCGAGAATTCTCGTTTTCTGGAAAACCAGAATCGGAGAATTTTTTTTTTTTTTATCCGAGAATCCTCGTTTTGGGGAAAACCAGAATTGGAGAATTTTTTTTTTTTTTTTTTGTATGCGAGGATTCTCGTTTTGTGGAAAACCAGAATCGCAGAATTTTCTTTTTTTCTTTTTTTTATCCGAGAATTCTCGTTTTGAGGAAAACCAGAATCGGAGAATTTTTTTTTTTTTTTTTCTTGTATGTGAGAATTCTCGTTTTGTGGAAAACCAGAATCGGAGAAATTTTTTTTTTTTTATCCGAAAATCCTCGTTTTGTGGAACACCAGAATCCGAGATTTTTTTTTTTTCTTTTCCTTTTGTATGCGAGAATTCTCGTTTTGTGGAAAACCAGAATCGGAGAATTTTCTTTTTTTCTTTTTTTTATCCGAGAATTCTCGTTTTGAGGAAAACCAGAATCGGAGAATTTTTTTTTTTTTTTTTTATGTGAGAATTCTCGTTTTGTGAAAAACCAGATTCGGAGAATTTTTTTTTTTTTATCCGAGAATCCTCGTTTTGTGGAACACCAGAATTGGAGATTTTTTTTTTTTTTTTTTTATGCGAGAATTCTCGTTTTGTCGAAAACGAGAATCGGAGAAATTTTTTTTTGCTTTTTTTTTTATCGGAGAATCCTCCTTTTGTGGAAAACCAGAATCGGAGAATTTTTTTTTTTTTTTTTTTTTATGCGAGAATTCTCGTTTTTTGGAAAACCAGAATCGGAGAATTTTTTTTTTTTTTTTCTATCCGAGAATCCCCGTTTTGTGGAAAACCAGAATCGGAGAGTTTTTTTTTTTATTTTTTTTTTTTATGCGAGAATTCTCGTTTTGTGGAAAACCAGAATCGGAGAATTTTTTTTTTTTCTTTTATCAGAGAATTCTCGTTTTGTGGAAAACCAGAATCGGAGATTTTTTTTTTTTTTTTTATCCAAGAATCCTCGTTTTGTGGAAAACCAGAATCGGAGATTTTTTTTTTTTTTTTTATGTGAGAATTCTCGTTTTGTGGCCAACCAGAATCGGAGAATTTTTTTTTTTTTTTTTTCCGAGAATCCTCGTTTTGTGGAACACCAGAATCGGTGATTTTTTTTTTTTTTTTTTTATACAAGAATTCTCGTTTCGTGGAAAACGAGAATCGGAGAAATTTTTTTTTTCTTTTTTTTTATCCGAGAATCCTCCTTTTGTGGAAAACCAGAATTGGAGAATTTTCTTTTTTTTTTTTTTTTTTTTTATGCGAGAATTCTCGTTTTCTGGAAAACCAGAATCGGAGAATTTTTTTTTTTTTTTATCCGAGAATCCTCGTTTTGTGGAAAACCAGAATTGGAGAATTTTTTTTTTTTTTTTTGTATGCGAGAATTCTCGTTTTGTGGAAAACCAGAATCGGAGAGTTTTCTTTTTTTCTTTTTTTTATCCGAGAATTCTCGTTTTGAGGAAAACCAGAATCGGAGAATTTTTTTTTTTTTTTTTTATGTGAGAATTCTCGTTTTGTGGAAAACCAGAATCGGAGAATTTTTTTTTTTTTTATCCGAGAATCCTCGTTTTGTGGAACACCAGAATCCGAGATTTTTTTTTTTTTTTTTTTTTTTGTATGCGAGAATTCTCGTTTTGTGGAAAACCAGAATCGGAGAATTTTCTTTTTTTCTTTTTTTTATCCGAGAATTCTCGTTTTGAGGAAAACCAGAATCGGAGAATTTTTTTTTTTTTTTTTTATGTGAGAATTCTCGTTTTGTGGAAAACCAGAATCGGAGAATTTTTTTTTTTTTTATCCGAGAATCCTCGTTTTGTGGAACACCAGAATCGGAGATTTTTTTTTTTTTTTTTTTTTTTATGCGAGAATTTTCGTTTTGTGGAAAACGAGAATCGGAAAAATTTTTTTTTGCTTTTTTTTTTATCCGAGAATCCTCCTTTTGTGGAAAACCAGAATCGGAGAATTTTTTTTTTTTTTTTTATGTGAGAATTCTCGTTTTGTGCACAACCAGAATCGGAGAATTTTTTTTTTTTTATCCGAGAATCCTGGTTTTGTGGAACACCAGAATCGGAGATTTTTTTTTTTTTTTTTTTATGCGAGAATTCTCGTTTCGTGGAAAACGAGAATCGGAGAAATTTTTTTTTCTTTTTTTTTTATCCGAGAATCCTCCTTTTGTGGAAAACCAGAATCGGAGAATTTTTTTTCATTTTTTTTTTTATGCGAGAATTCTCGTTTTCTTGAGAACCAGAATCGGATAATTTTTTTTTTTTTTTATCCGAGAATCCTCGTTTGGTGGAAAACCAGAATTGGAGATTTTTTTTTTTTTTTTGTATGCGAGAATTCTCGTTTTGTCGAAAACCAGAATCGGAGAATTTTCTTTTTTTCTTTTTTTTATCCGAGAATTCTCGTTTTGAGGAAAACCAGAATCGGAGAATTTTTTTTTTTTTTATGTGAGAATTCTCGTTTTGTTGAAAACCAGAATCGGAGAATTTTTTTTTTTTTTTTATCCGAGAATCCTCGTTTTGTGGAACACCAGAATCCGAGATTTTTTTTTTTTTTTTTTTTGTATGCGAGAATTCTCGTTTTGTGGAAAACCAGAAACGGAGAATTTTCTTTTTTTTTTTTTTTTATCCGAGAATTCTCGTTTTGCAGGAAAACCAGAATCGGAGAACTTTTTTTTTTTTTTTCTTATGTGAGAATTCTCGTTTTGTGGAAAACCAGAATCGGAGAATTATTATTTTTTTTTTATCCGAGAATCCTCGTTTTGTGGAACACCAGAATCGGAGATTTTTTTTTTTTTTTTTTTATGCGAGAATTCTCGTTTTGTGGAAAACGAGAATCGGAGAAATTTTTTTTTGCTTTTTTTTTTATCCGAGAATCCTCCTTTTGTGGAAAACCAGAATCGGAGAATTTTTTTTTTTTTTTTTTTTATGCGAGAATTCTCGTTTTGTGGAAAACCAGAATCGGAGAATTTTTTTTTTTTTTTTATCCGAGAATCCCCGTTTTGTGGAAAGCCAGAATCGGAGAGTTTTTTTTTTTTTTTTTTTTTTTATGCGAGAATTCTCGTTTTGTGGAAAACCAGAATCGGAGAATTTTTTTTTTTTTTTTATCCGAGAATCCTCGTTTTGTGGAAAACCAGAATCGGAGAATTTTTGTTTTTTTTTTTTTTTTTTATGCGAGAATTCTCGTTTTGTGGAAAACCAGAATCGGAGAATTTTTTTTTTTTTTTTATCCGAGAATCCTCGTTTTGTGGAAAACCAGAATCGAAGAATTTTTTTTTTTTTTTTTTATGCGAGAATTCTCGTTTTGTTGAAAACCAGAATCGGAGAATTTTTTTTTTTGTTTTATCCGAGAATCCTCGTTTTGTGGAAAACCAGAATCGGAGAAGAATTTTTCTTTTTTTTTTTTTTTATGCGAGAATTCTCGTTTTGTGGAAAACAGGAATCGGAGAATTCTTTTTTTTTTTTTTATCCGAGAATCCTCAGTTTGTGGAAAACCAGAATCGGAGAATAATTTTTCTTTTTTTTTTTTTTATGCGAGAATTCTCGTTTTGTGGAAAACCAGAATCGGAGAATTTTTTTTTTTTTTTATCCGAGAATCCTCGTTTTGTGGAAAACCAGAATCGGAGAATTTTTGTTTTTTTTTTTTTTTATTCGAGAATTCTCGTTTTGTGGAAAACCAGAATCGGAGAATTTTTTTTTTTTTTTTATCCGAGGATCCTCGTTTTGTGGAACACCAGAATCCGAGATTTTTTTTTTTTTTTTTTTTTTTGTATGCGAGAATTCTCGTTTTGTGGAAAACCAAAATCGGAGAATTTTTTTTTTCTTTTTTTTATCCGACAATTCTCGTTTTGAGGAAAACCAGAATCGGAGAAATTTTTTTTTTATTTTTTTTATGTGAGAATTCTCGTTTTGTGGAAAACCAGAATTGGAGAATTTTTTTTTTTTTTTTTATCCGAGAATCCTCGTTTTGTGGAACACCAGAATCGGAGATTTTTTTTTTTTTTTTTTTTTATGCGAGAATTCTCGTTTTGTGGAAAACGAGAATCGGAGAAATTTTTTTTTGCTTTTTTTTTTATCCGAGAATCCTCCTTTTGTGGAAAACCAGAATCGGAGAATTTTTTTTTTTTTTATCCGAGAATCCCCGTTTTGTGGAAAACCAGAATCGGAGAGTTTTTTTTTTTTTTTTTTTTTTTTTTATGCGAGAATTCTCGTTTTGTCGAAAACCAGAATCGGAGAATTTTTTTTTCTTTTAATCCGAGAATCCTCGTTTTGTGGAAAACCAGAATCGAAGAATTTTTTTTTTTTTTTTTTTTTTATGCGAGAATTCTCGTTTTGTGGAAAACCAGAATCGGACAAATTTTTTTTTTATCCGAGAATCCTCGTTTTGTGGAAAACCAGAATCGGAGAATTTTTTTTTTTTTTTTATGCGAGAATTCTCGTTTTGTGGAAAACCAGAATTGGAGAATTTTTTTTTTTTTTTTTATCCGAGAATCCTCGTTTTGCGGAAAACCAGAATCGGAGAATTTTTTTTTTTTTTTTATGTGAGAATTCTCGTTTTGTGGAAAACCAGAATCGGAGAATTTTTTTTTTTTTTTATCCGAGAATCCTCGTTTTGTGGAAAACCTGAATCGGAGAATTTTTTTTTTTTTTTTTTTTTATTCGAGAATTCTCGTTTTGTGGAAAACCAGAATCGGAGAATTTTTTTTTTTTATCCGAGAATCCTCGTTTTGCGGAAAACCAGAATCGGAGAATTTTTTTTTTTTTTTTTTATGTGAGGATTCTTGTTTTGTGGAAAACCAGAATCGGAGAATTTTTTTTTTTTTTTTATCCGAGAATCCTCGTTTTGTGGAAAACCTGAATCGGAGAATTTTTTTTTTTTTTTTTTTTTATTCGAGAATTCTCGTTTTTTGGAAAACCAGAATCGGAGAATTTTTTTTTTTTTTATCCGAGAATCCTCGTTTTCCGGAACACCAGAATCCGAGATTTTTTTTTTTTTTTTTTTGTATGCGAGAAGTCTCGTTTTGTGGAAAACCAGAATCGGAGAATTTTCTTTTTATCTTTTTTTTATCCGAGAATTCTCGTTTTGAGGAAAACCAGAATCGGAGAAGTTTTTTTTTTTTTTTTTTTTTATGTGAGAATTCTCGTTTCGTGGAAAACCAGAATCGGAGAATTTTTTTTTTTTTTTATCCGAGAATCCTCGTTTTGTGGAACACCAGAATCGGAGATTTTTTTTTTTTTTTTTTTATGCGAGAATTCTTGTTTTGTGGAAAACGAGAATCGGAGAAATTTTTTTCTGCGTTTTTTTTTATCCGAGAATCCTCCTTTTGTGGAAAGCCAGAATCGGAGAATTTTTTTTTTTTTTTTTATGCGAGAATTCTCGTTTTTTGGAAAACCAGAATCGGAGAGTTTTTTTTTTTTTTTTTTTTTTTTTATGCGAGAATTCTCGTTTTGTTGAAAACCAGAATCGGCGAATTTTTTTTTTTTTATGCGAGAATTCTCGTTTTGTGGTAAACGAGAATCGGAGAAATTTTTTTTTCTTTTTTTTTTATCCGAGAATCCTCCTTTTGTGGAAAACCAGAATCGGAGAATTTTTTTTTTTTTTTTTTATGCGAGAATTCTCGTTTTTTGGAAAACCAGAATCGGAGAGTTTTTTTTTTTTTTTTTTTTTTTTTTTATGCGAGAATTCTCGTTTTGTGGAAAACCAGAATCGGAGAATTTTTTTTTTTTCATCCGAGAATCCTCGTTTTGTGGAAAACCAGAATCGAAGAATTTTTTTTTTTTTTTTTTTTTTATATGCGAGAATTCTCGTTTTGTGGAAAACCAGAATCGGACAAAATTTTTTTTTTTATCCGAGAATCCTCTTTTTGTGGAAAACCAGAATCGGAGAATAATTTTTCTTTTTTTTTTTTTTTTATGCGAGAATTCTCGTTTTGTGGAAAACAGGAATCGGAGAATTTTTTTTTTTTTTTTATCCGAGAATCCTCAGTTTGTGGAAAACCAGAATCGGAGAATTTTTTTTTTTTTTTATCCGAGAATCCTCGTTTTGTGGAAAACCAGAATCGAAGAATTTTTTTTTTTTTTTTTTTTTTTTATGCGAGAATTCTCGTTTTGTGGAAAACCAGAATCGGACAAATTTTTTTTTTATCCGAGAATCCTCGTTTTGTGGAAAACCAGAATCGGAGAATTTTTTTTTTTTTTTTATGCGAGAATTCTCGTTTTGTGGAAAACCAGAATTGGAGAATTTTTTTTTTTTTTTTATCCGAGAATCCTCGTTTTGCGGAAAACCAGAATCGGAGAATTTTTTTTTTTTTTTTATGTGAGAATTCTCGTTTTGTGGAAAACCAGAATCGGAGAATTTTTTTTTTTTTTTTATCCGAGAATCCTCGTTTTGTGGAAAACCTGAATCGGAGAATTTTTTTTTATTTTTTTTTTATTCGAGAATTCTCGTTTTGTGGAAAACCAGAATCGGAGAGTTTTTTTTTTTTTTTTTTTTTTTTTTATGCGAGAATTCTCGTTTTGTGGAAAACCAGAATCGGCGAATTTTTTTTTTTTTTATGCGAGAATTCTCGTTTTGTGGTAAACGAGAATCGGAGAAATTTTTTTTTCTTTTTTTTTTATCCGAGAATCCTCCTTTTGTGGAAAACCAGAATCGGAGAATTTTTTTTTTTTTTTTTTATGCGAGAATTCTCGTTTTTTGGAAAACCAGAATCGGAGAGTTTTTTTTTTTTTTTTTTTTTTTTTTATGCGAGAATTCTCGTTTTGTGGAAAACCAGAATCGGAGAATTTTTTTTTTTTCATCCGAGAATCCTCGTTTTGTGGAAAACCAGAATCGAAGAATTTTTTTTTTTTTTTTTTTTTTATATGCGAGAATTCTCGTTTTGTGGAAAACCAGAATCGGACAAAATTTTTTTTTTTATCCGAGAATCCTCGTTTTGTGGAAAACCAGAATCGGAGAATAATTTTTCTTTTTTTTTTTTTTTTATGCGAGAATTCTCGTTTTGTGGAAAACAGGAATCGGAGAATTTTTTTTTTTTTTTTATCCGAGAATCCTCAGTTTGTGGAAAACCAGAATCGGAGAATTTTTTTTTTTTTTTATCCGAGAATCCTCGTTTTGTGGAAAACCAGAATCGAAGAAATTTTTTTTTTTTTTTTTTTTTATGCGAGAATTCTCGTTTTGTGGAAAACCAGAATCGGACAAATTTTTTTTTTATCCGAGAATCCTCGTTTTGTGGAAAACCAGAATCGGAGAATTTTTTTTTTTTTTTATGCGAGAATTCTCGTTTTGTGGAAAACCAGAATTGGAGAATTTTTTTTTTTTTTTTATGTGAGAATTCTCGTTTTGTGGAAAACCAGAATCGGAGAATTTTTTTTTTTTTTTTATCCGAGAATCCTCGTTTTGTGGAAAACCTGAATCGGAGAATTTTTTTTTTTTTATCCGAGAATCCTCGTTTTGCGGAAAACCAGAATCGGAGAATTTTTTTTTTTTTTTTATGTGAGAATTCTCGTTTTGTGGAAAACCAGAATCGGAGAATTTTTTTTTTTTTTTTATCCGAGAATCCTCGTTTTGTGGAAAACCTGAATCGGAGAATTTTTTTTTTTTTTTTTTTTTATTCGAGAATTCTCGTTTTTTGGAAAACCAGAATCGGAGAATTTTTTTTTTTTTTATCCGAGAATCCTCGTTTTCCGGAACACCAGAATCCGAGATTTTGTTTTTTTTTTTTTTTTGTATGCGAGAAGTCTCGTTTTGTGGAAAACCAGAATCGGAGAATTTTCTTTTTATCTTTTTTTTATCCGAGAATTCTCGTTTTGAGGAAAACCAGAATCGGAGAAGTTTTTTTTTTTTTTTTTTTTTATGTGAGAATTCTCGTTTCGTGGAAAACCAGAATCGGAGAATTTTTTTTTTTTTTATCCGAGAATCCTCGTTTTGTGGAACACCAGAATCGGAGATTTTTTTTTTTTTTTTTTATGCGAGAATTCTTGTTTTGTGGAAAACGAGAATCGGAGAAATTTTTTTCTGCGTTTTTTTTTATCCGAGAATCCTCCTTTTGTGGAAAACCAGAATCGGAGAATTTTTTTTTTTTTTTTATGCGAGAATTCTCGTTTTTTGGAAAACCAGAATCAGAGAGTTTTTTTTTTTTTTTTTTTTTTTTTATGCGAGAATTCTCGTTTTGTGGAAAACCAGAATCGGAGAATTTTTTTTTTTTTTATGCGAGAATTCTCGTTTTGTGGTAAACGAGAATCGGAGAAATTTTTTTTTCTTTTTTTTTTATCCGAGAATCCTCCTTTTGTGGAAAACCAGAATCGGAGAATTTTTTTTTTTTTTTTTTATGCGAGAATTCTCGTTTTTTGGAAAACCAGAATCGGAGAGTTTTTTTTTTTTTTTTTTTTTTTTTATGCGAGAATTCTCGTTTTGTGGAAAACCAGAATCGGAGAATTTTTTTTTTTTTATCCGAGAATCCTCGTTTTGTGGAAAACCAGAATCGAAGAATTTTTTTTTTTTTTTTTTTTTTATATGCGAGAATTCTCGTTTTGTGGAAAACCAGAATCGGACAAAATTTTTTTTTTTATCCGAGAATCCTCGTTTTGTGGAAAACCAGAATCGGAGAATAATTTTTCTTTTTTTTTTTTTTTTATGCGAGAATTCTCGTTTTGTGGAAAACAGGAATCGGAGAATTTTTTTTTTTTTTTTATCCGAGAATCCTCAGTTTGTGGAAAACCAGAATCGGAGAATAATTTTTCTTTTTTTTTTTTTTATGCGAGAATTCTCGTTTTGTGGAAAACCAGAATCGGAGAATTTTTTTTTTTTTTTTATCCGAGAATCCTCGTTTTATTGGAAAACCAGAATCGGAGAATTTTTGTTTTTTTTTTTTTTATTCGAGAATTCTCGTTTTGTGGAAAACCAGAATCGGAGAATTTTTTTTTTTTTTTTTATCCGAGGATCCTCGTTTTGTGGAACACCAGAATCCGAGATTTTTTTTTTTTTTTTTTTTTTGTATGCGAGAATTCTCGTTTTTTTGAAAACCAGAATCGGAGAATTTTTTTTTTCTTTTTTTTATCCGACAATTCTCGTTTTGAGGAAAACCAGAATCGGAGAAATTTTTTTTTTTTTTTTTTATGTGAGAATTCTCGTTTCGTGGAAAACCAGAATCGGGGAATTTTTTTTTTTTTTATCCGAGAATCCTCGTTTTGTGGAACACCAGAATCGGAGATTTTTTTTTTTTTTTTTTTATGCGAGAATTCTCGTTTTGTGGAAAACGAGAATCGGAGAAATTTTTTTCTGCTTTTTTTTTTATCCGAGAATCCTCCTTTTGTGGAAAACCAGAATCGGAGAATTTTTTTTTTTTTTTTTATGCGAGAATTCTCGTTTTTTGGAAAACCAGAATCGGAGAGTTTTTTTTTTTTTTTTTTTTTTTATGCGAGAATTCTCGTTTTGTGGAAAACCAGAATCGGAGAATTTCTTTTTTTTTTTTATGCGAGAATTCTCGTTTTGTGGTAAACGAGAATCGGAGAAATTTTTTTTTTCTTTTTTTTTTATCCGAGAATCCTCCTTTTGTGGAAAACCAGAATCGGAGAATTTTTTTTTTTTTTTTTATGCGAGAATTCTCGTTTTTTGGAAAACCAGAATCGGAGAGTTTTTTTTTTTTTTTTTTTTTTTTTTTATGCGAGAATTCTCGTTTTGTGGAAAACCAGAATCGGAGAATTTTTTTTTTTTTTATCCGAGAATCCTCGTTTTGTGGAAAACCAGAATCGAAGAATTTTTTTTTTTTTTTTTTTTTATGCGAGAATTCTCGTTTTGTGGAAAACCAGAATTGGAGAATTTTTTTTTTTTTTTTATCCGAGAATCCTCGTTTTGCGGAAAACCAGAATCGGCGAATTTTTTTTTTTTTTTTATGTGAGAATTCTCGTTTTGTGGAAAACCAGAATCGGAGAATTTTTTTTTTTTTTATCCGAGAATCCGCGTTTTGTGGAAAACCAGAATCGGAGAATTTTTTTTTTTTTTTTTTTTTTTTATTCGAGAATTCTCGTATTGTGGAAAACCAGAATCGGAGAATTTTTTTTTTTTTTATCCGAGAATCCTCGTTTTCCGGAACACCAGAATCCGAGATTTTTTTTTCCTTTTTTTTTTGTATGCGAGAATTCTCGTTTTGTGGAAAACCCGAATCGGAGAATTTTCTTTTTATCTTTTTTTTATCCGAGAATTCTCGTTTTGAGGAAAACCAGAATCGGAGAAGTTTTTTTTTTTTTTTTTTTTTATGTGAGAATTCTCGTTTCGTGGAAAACCAGAATCGGAGAATTTTTTTTTTTTTATCCGAGAATCCTCGTTTTGTGGAACACCAGAATCGGAGATTTTTTTTTTTTTTTTTTTTATGCGAGAATTCTCGTTTTGTCGAAAACGAGAATCGGAGAAATTTTTTTTTGCTTTTTTTTTTATCCGAGAATCCTCCTTTTGTGGAAAACCAGAATCGGAGAATTTTTTTTTTTTTTTTTTATGCGAGAATTCTCGTTTTGTGGAAAACCAGAATCGGAGAATTTTTTTTTTTTTTTTATCCGAGAATCCCCGTTTTGTGGAAAACCAGAATCGGAGAGTTTTTTTTTTTTTTTTTTTTTTTTTTATGCGAGAATTCTCGTTTTGTGGAAAACCAGAATCCGAGAATTTTTTTTTTTTTTTATCCGAGAATCCTCGTTTTGTGGAAAACCAGAATCGGAGAATTTTTTTTTTTTTTTTTTTTTATGCGAGAATTCTCGTTTTGTGGAAAACCAGAATCGGACAAATTTTTTTTTTTATCCGAGAATCCTCGTTTTGTGGAAAACCAGAATCGAAGAATTTTTTTTTTTTTTTTTTTTCTTTTTATGCGAGAATTCTCGTTTTCTGGAAAACCAGAATCGGACAAATTTTTTTTTTTATCCGAGAATCCTCGTTTTGTGGAAAACCAGAATCGGAGAATTTTTTTTTTTTTTTTTATGCGAGAATTCTCGTTTTGTGGAAAACCAGAATCGGAGAATTTTTTTTTTTCTTTATCCGAAAATCCTCGTTTTGTGGAAAACCAGAATCGGAGAATTTTTTTTTTTTTTTTTTTATTCGAGAATTCTCGTTTTGTGGAAAACCAGAATCGGAGAATTTTTTTTTTTTTTTATCCGAGAATCCTCGTTTTCCGGCACACCAGAATCCGAGATTTTTTTTTTTTTTTTTTGTTTGTATGCGAGAATTCTCGTTTTGTGGAAAACCAGAATCGGAGAATTTTCTTTTTATCTTTTTTTTATCCGAGAATTCTCGTTTTGAGGAAAACCAGAATCGGAGAAGTTTTTTTTTTTTTTTTTTTTATGTGAGAATTCTCGTTTCGTGGAAAACCAGAATTGGAGAATTTTTTTTTTTTTTATCCGAGAATCCTCGTTTTCCGGCACACCAGAATCCGAGATTTTTTTTTTTTTTTTTGTTTGTATGCGAGAATTCTCGTTTTGTGGAAAACCAGAATCGGAGAATTTTCTTTTTATCTTTTTTTTATCCGAGAATTCTCGTTTTGAGGAAAACCAGAATCGGAGAAGTTTTTCTTTTTTTTTTTTTTATGCGAGAATTCTCGTTTTGTGGAAAACGAGAATCGGAGAAATTTTTTTTTGCTTTTTTTTTTATCCGAGAATCCTCCTTTTGTGGAAAACCAGAATCGGAGAATTTTTTTTTTTTTTTTTATGCGAGGATTCTCGTTTTGTGGAAAACCAGAATCGGAGAATTTTTTTTTTTTTTTTATCCAAGAATCCCCGTTTTGTGGATAACCAGAATCGGAGAGTTCTTTTTTTTTTAATTTTTTTTTTTTATGCGAGAATTCTCGTTTTGTGGAAAACCAGAATCGGAGAATTTTTTTTTTTTTTTTATCCGAGAATCCTCGTTTTGTGGAAAACCAGAATTGAAGAATTTTTTTTTTTTTTTTTTTTTATGCGAGAATTCTCGTTTTGTGGAAAACCAGAATCGGACAAATTTTTTTTTTTTATCCGAGAATCCTTGTTTTGTGAAAAACCAGAATCGGAGAATTTTTTTTTTTTTTTTTTTTTATGCGAGAATTCTTGTTTTGTGGAAAACCAGAATTGGAGAATTTTTTTTTTTTTTTTATCCGAGAATCCTCGTTCTGCGGAAAACCATAATCGGAGATTTTTTTTTTTTTTTTATGTGAGAATTCTCGTTTTGTGGAAAACCAGAATCGGAGAATTTTTTTTTTTTTTTTATCCGAGAATCATCGTTTTGTGGAAAACCAGAATCGGAGAATTTTTTTTTTTTTTTTTTTTTATTCGAGAATTCTCGTTTTGTGGAAAACCAGAATCGGAGAATTTTTTTTTTTTTATCCGAGAATCCTCGTTTTCCGGAACACCAGAATCCGAGATTTTTTTTTTTTTTTTTTTGTATGCGAGAATCCTCGTTTTGTGGAAAACCAGAATCGAAGAATTTTTTTTTTTTTTTTTTTTTTTATGCGAGAATTCTCGTTTTGTGGAAAACCAGAATCGGACAAATTTTTTTTTTATCCGAGAATCCTCGTTTTGTGGAAAACCAGAATCGGAGAATTTTTTTTTTTTTTTTATGCGAGAATTCTCGTTTTGTGGAAAACCAGAATTGGAGAATTTTTTTTTTTTTTTTTATCCGAGAATCCTCGTTTTGCGGAAAACCAGAATCGGAGAATTTTTTTTTTTTTTTATGTGAGAATTCTCGTTTTGTGGAAAACCAGAATCGGAGAATTTTTTTTTTTTTTTATCCGAGAATCCTCGTTTTGTGGAAAACCTGAATCGGAGAATTTTTTTTTTTTTTTTTTTATTCGAGAATTCTCGTTTTGTGGAAAACCAGAATCGGAGAATTTTTTTTTTTTATCCGAGAATCCTCGTTTTGCGGAAAACCAGAATCGGAGAATTTTTTTTTTTTTTTTTATGTGAGAATTCTCGTTTTGTGGAAAACCAGAATCGGAGAATTTTTTTTTTTTTTTTATCCGAGAATCCTCGTTTTGTGGAAAACCTGAATCGGAGAATTTTTTTTTTTTTTTTTTTTTTATTCGAGAATTCTCGTTATTTGGAAAACCAGAATCGGAGAATTTTTTTTTTTTTTATCCGAGAATCCTCGTTTTCCGGAACACCAGAATCCGAGATTTTTTTTTTTTTTTTTTGTATGCGAGAAGTCTCGTTTTGTGGAAAACCAGAATCGGAGAATTTTCTTTTTATCTTTTTTTTATCCGAGAATTCTCGTTTTGAGGAAAACCAGAATCGGAGAAGTTTTTTTTTTTTTTTTTTTTTATGTGAGAATTCTCGTTTCGTGGAAAACCAGAATCGGAAAATTTTTTTTCTTTTTTTATCCGAGAATCCTCGTTTTGTGGAACACCAGAATCGGAGATTTTTTTTTTTTTTGTTTTATGCGAGAATTCTTGTTTTGTGGAAAACGAGAATCGGAGAAATTTTTTTCTGCGTTTTTTTTTATCCGAGAATCCTCCTTTTGTGGAAAGCCAGAATCGGAGAATTTTTTTTTTTTTTTTTATGCGAGAATTCTCGTTTTTTGGAAAACCAGAATCGGAGAGTTTTTTTTTTTTTTTTTTTTTTTTATGCGAGAATTCTCGTTTTGTGGAAAACCAGAAACGGCGAATTTTTTTTTTTTTTATGCGAGAATTCTAGTTTTGTGGTAAACGAGAATCGGAGAAATTTTTTTTTCTTTTTTTTTTATCCGAGAATCCTCCTTTTGTGGAAAACCAGAATCGGAGAATTTTTTTTTTTTTTTTTATGCGAGAATTCTCGTTTTTTGGAAAACCAGAATCGGAGAGTTTTTTTTTTTTTTTTTTTTTTTTTTATGCGAGAATTCTCGTTTTGTGGAAAACCAGAATCGGAGAATTTTTTTTTTTTCATCCGAGAATCCTCGTTTTGTGGAAAACCAGAATCGAAGAATTTTTTTTTTTTTTTTTTTTTATATGCGAGAATTCTCGTTTTGTGGAAAACCAGAATCGGACAAAATTTTTTTTTTTATCCGAGAATCCTCGTTTTGTGGAAAACCAGAATCGGAGAATAATTTTTCTTTTTTTTTTTTTTTTATGCGAGAATTCTCGTTTTGTGGAAAACAGGAATCGGAGAATTTTTTTTTTTTTTTTATCCGAGAATCCTCAGTTTGTGGAAAACCAGAATCGGAGAATTTTTTTTTTTTTTTATCCGAGAATCCCTGTTTTGTGGAAAACCAGAATCGAAGAATTTTTTTTTTTTTTTTTTTTTTTATGCGAGAATTCTCGTTTTGTGGAAAACCAGAATCGGACAAATTTTTTTTTTATCCGAGAATCCTCGTTTTGTGGAAAACCAGAATCGGAGAATTTTTTTTTTTTTTTTATGCGAGAATTCTCGTTTTGTGGAAAACCAGAATTGGAGAATTTTTTTTTCTTTTTTTTATCCGAGAATCCTCGTTTTGCGGAAAACCAGAATCGGAGAATTTTTTTTTTTTTTTTATGTGAGAATTCTCGTTTTGTGGAAAACCAGAATCGGAGAATTTTTTTTTTTTTTTTATCCGAGAATCCTCGTTTTGTGGAAAACCTGAATCGGAGAATTTTTTTTTATTTTTTTTTTATTCGAGAATTCTCGTTTTGTGGAAAACCAGAATCGGAGAGTTTTTTTTTTTTTTTTTTTTTTTTTATGCGAGAATTCTCGTTTTGTGGAAAACCAGAATCGGCGAATTTTTTTTTTTTTATGCGAGAATTCTCGTTTTGTGGTAAACGAGAATCGGAGAAATTTTTTTTTCTTTTTTTTTTATCCGAGAATCCTCCTTTTGTGGAAAACCAGAATCGGAGAATTTTTTTTTTTTTTTTTATGCGAAAATTCTCGTTTTTTGGAAAACCAGAATCGGAGAGTTTTTTTTTTTTTTTTTTTTTTTTTTTATGCGAGCATTCTCGTTTTGTGGAAAACCAGAATCGGAGAATTTTTTTTTTTTCATCCGAGAATCCTCGTTTTGTGGAAAACCAGAATCGAAGAATTTTTTTTTTTTTTTTTTTTTTATATGCGAGAATTCTCGTTTTGTGGAAAACCAGAATCGGACAAAATTTTTTTTTTTATCCGAGAATCCTCGTTTTGTGGAAAACCAGAATCGGAGAATAATTTTTCTTTTTTTTTTTTTTTTATGCGAGAATTCTCGTTTTGTGGAAAACAGGAATCGGAGAATTTTTTTTTTTTTTTATCCGAGAATCCTCAGTTTGTGGAAAACCAGAATCGGAGAATTTTTTTTTTTTTTTATCCGAGAATCCTCGTTTTGTGGAAAACCAGAATCGAAGAATTTTTTTTTTTTTTTTTTTTTATGCGAGAATTCTCGTTTTGTGGAAAACCAGAATCGGACAAATTTTTTTTTTATCCGAGAATCCTCGTTTTGTGGAAAACCAGAATCGGAGAATTTTTTTTTTTTTTTATGCGAGAATTCTCGTTTTGTGGAAAACCAGAATTGGAGAATTTTTTTTTTTTTTTTATCCGAGAATCCTCGTTTTGCGGAAAACCAGAATCGGAGAATTTTTTTTTTTTTTTTATGTGAGAATTCTCGTTTTGTGGAAAACCAGAATCGGAGAATTTTTTTTTTTTTTTATCCGAGAATCCTCGTTTTGTGGAAAACCTGAATCGGAGAATTTTTTTTTTTTTTTTTTTTATTCGAGAATTCTCGTTTTGTGGAAAACCAGAATCGGAGAATTTTTTTTTTTTTATCCGAGAATCCTCGTTTTGCGGAAAACCAGAATCGGAGAATTTTTTTTTTTTTTTTTATGTGAGAATTCTCGTTTTGTGGAAAACCAGAATCGGAGAATTTTTTTTTTTTTTTTATGCGAGAATTCTCGTTTTGTGGAAAACCAGAATTGGAGAATTTTTTTTTCTTTTTTTTATCCGAGAATCCTCGTTTTGCGGAAAACCAGAATCGGAGAATTTTTTTTTTTTTTTTATGTGAGAATTCTCGTTTTGTGGAAAACCAGAATCGGAGAATTTTTTTTTTTTTTTATCCGAGAATCCTCGTTTTGTGGAAAACCTGAATCGGAGAATTTTTTTTTATTTTTTTTTTATTCGAGAATTCTCGTTTTGTGGAAAACCAGAATCGGAGAGTTTTTTTTTTTTTTTTTTTTTTTTTTATGCGAGAATTCTCGTTTTGTGGAAAACCAGAATCGGCGAATTTTTTTTTTTTTTATGCGAGAATTCTCGTTTTGTGGTAAACGAGAATCGGAGAAATTTTTTTTTCTTTTTTTTTTATCCGAGAATCCTCCTTTTGTGGAAAACCAGAATCGGAGAATTTTTTTTTTTTTTTTTATGCGAGAATTCTCGTTTTTTGGAAAACCAGAATCGGAGAGTTTTTTTTTTTTTTTTTTTTTTTTTTATGCGAGCATTCTCGTTTTGTGGAAAACCAGAATCGGAGAATTTTTTTTTTTTCATCCGAGAATCCTCGTTTTGTGGAAAACCAGAATCGAAGAATTTTTTTTTTCTTTTTTTTTTTATATGCGAGAATTCTCGTTTTGTGGAAAACCAGAATCGGACAAAATTTTTTTTTTTATCCGAGAATCCTCGTTTTGTGGAAAACCAGAATCGGAGAATAATTTTTCTTTTTTTTTTTTTTTTATGCGAGAATTCTCGTTTTGTGGAAAACAGGAATCGGAGAATTTTTTTTTTTTTTTATCCGAGAATCCTCAGTTTGTGGAAAACCAGAATCGGAGAATTTTTTTTTTTTTTTATCCGAGAATCCTCGTTTTGTGGAAAACCAGAATCGAAGAATTTTTTTTTTTTTTTTTTTTTTATGCGAGAATTCTCGTTTTGTGGAAAACCAGAATCGGACAAATTTTTTTTTTATCCGAGAATCCTCGTTTTGTGGAAAACCAGAATCGGAGAATTTTTTTTTTTTTTTTATGCGAGAATTCTCGTTTTGTGGAAAACCAGAATTGGAGAATTTTTTTTTTTTTTTTATCCGAGAATCCTCGTTTTGCGGAAAACCAGAATCGGAGAATTTTTTTTTTTTTTTTATGTGAGAATTCTCGTTTTGTGGAAAACCAGAATCGGAGAATTTTTTTTTTTTTTTTATCCGAGAATCCTCGTTTTGTGGAAAACCTGAATCGGAGAATTTTTTTTTTTTTTTTTTTTATTCGAGAATTCTCGTTTTGTGGAAAACCAGAATCGGAGAATTTTTTTTTTTTTATCCGAGAATCCTCGTTTTGCGGAAAACCAGAATCGGAGAATTTTTTTTTTTTTTTTTTATGTGAGAATTCTTGTTTTGTGGAAAACCAGAATCGGAGAATTTTTTTTTTTTTTTTATCCGAGAATCCTCGTTTTGTGGAAAACCTGAATCGGAGATTTTTTTTTTTTTTTTTTTTTTTTATTCGAGAATTCTCGTTTTTTGGAAAACCAGAATCGGAGAATTTTTTTTTTTTTTATCCGAGAATCCTCGTTTTCCGGAACACCAGAATCCGAGATTTTGTTTTTTTTTTTTTTTTGTATGCGAGAAGTCTCGTTTTGTGGAAAACCAGAATCGGAGAATTTTCTTTTTATCTTTTTTTTATCCGAGAATTCTCGTTTTGAGGAAAACCAGAATCGGAGAAGTTTTTTTTTTTTTTTTTTTTTATGTGAGAATTCTCGTTTCGTGGAAAACCAGAATCGGAGAATTTTTTTTTTTTTTTATCCGAGAATCCTCGTTTTGTGGAACACCAGAATCGGAGATTTTTTTTTTTTTTTTTTATGCGAGAATTCTTGTTTTGTGGAAAACGAGAATCGGAGAAATTTTTTTCTGCGTTTTTTTTTATCCGAGAATCCTCCTTTTGTGGAAAACCAGAATCGGAGAATTTTTTTTTTTTTTTTATGCGAGAATTCTCGTTTTTTGGAAAACCAGAATCAGAGAGTTTTTTTTTTTTTTTTTTTTTTTTATGCGAGAATTCTCGTTTTGTGGAAAACCAGAATCGGAGAATTTTTTTTTTTTTATGCGAGAATTCTCGTTTTGTGGTAAACGAGAATCGGAGAAATTTTTTTTTCTTTTTTTTTTATCCGAGAATCCTCCTTTTGTGGAAAACCAGAATCGGAGAATTTTTTTTTTTTTTTTTATGCGAGAATTCTCGTTTTTTGGAAAACCAGAATCGGAGAGTTTTTTTTTTTTTTTTTTTTTTTTTTATGCGAGAATTCTCGTTTTGTGGAAAACCAGAATCGGAGAATTTTTTTTTTTTTATCCGAGAATCCTCGTTTTGTGGAAAACCAGAATCGAAGAATTTTTTTTTTTTTTTTTTTTTTATATGCGAGAATTCTCGTTTTGTGGAAAACCAGAATCGGACAAAATTTTTTTTTTTATCCGAGAATCCTCGTTTTGTGGAAAACCAGAATCGGAGAATAATTTTTCTTTTTTTTTTTTTTTTATGCGAGAATTCTCGTTTTGTGGAAAACAGGAATCGGAGAATTTTTTTTTTTTTTTTATCCGAGAATCCTCAGTTTGTGGAAAACCAGAATCGGAGAATAATTTTTCTTTTTTTTTTTTTTTATGCGAGAATTCTCGTTTTGTGGAAAACCAGAATCGGAGAATTTTTTTTTTTTTTTTATCCGAGAATCCTCGTTTTATTGGAAAACCAGAATCGGAGAATTTTTGTTTTTTTTTTTTTTTATTCGAGAATTCTCGTTTTGTGGAAAACCAGAATCGGAGAATTTTTTTTTTTTTTTTATCCGAGGATCCTCGTTTTGTGGAACACCAGAATCCGAGATTTTTTTTTTTTTTTTTTTTTTGTATGCGAGAATTCTCGTTTTTTGGAAAACCAGAATCGGAGAATTTTTTTTTTCTTTTTTTTATCCGACAATTCTCGTTTTGAGGAAAACCAGAATCGGAGAAATTTTTTTTTTTTTTTTTTATGTGAGAATTCTCGTTTCGTGGAAAACCAGAATCGGGGAATTTTTTTTTTTTTTATCCGAGAATCCTCGTTTTGTGGAACACCAGAATCGGAGATTTTTTTTTTTTTTTTTTTATGCGAGAATTCTCGTTTTGTGGAAAACGAGAATCGGAGAAATTTTTTTCTGCTTTCTTTTTTATCCGAGAATCCTCCTTTTGTGGAAAACCAGAATCGGAGAATTTTTTTTTTTTTTTTTATGCGAGAATTCTCGTTTTTTGGAAAACCAGAATCGGAGAGTTTTTTTTTTTTTTTTTTTTTTTATGCGAGAATTCCCGTTTTGTGGAAAACCAGAATCGGAGAATTTCTTTTTTTTTTTTATGCGAGAATTCTCGTTTTGTGGTAAACGAGAATCGGAGAAATTTTTTTTTTCTTTTTTTTTTATCCGAGAATCCTCCTTTTGTGGAAAACCAGAATCGGAGAATTTTTTTTTTTTTTTTTTATGCGAGAATTCTCGTTTTTTGGAAAACCAGAATCGGAGAGTTTTTTTTTTTTTTTTTTTTTTTTTTATGCGAGAATTCTCGTTTTGTGGAAAACCAGAATCGGAGAATTTTTTTTTTTTTTATCCGAGAATCCTCGTTTTGTGGAAAACCAGAATCGAAGAATTTTTTTTTTTTTTTTTTTTTTTTATGCGAGAATTCTCGTTTTGTGGAAAACCAGAATCGGACAAAATTTTTTTTTTTATCCGAGAATCCTCGTTTTGTGGAAAACCAGAATCGGAGAATTTTTTTTTTTTTTTTTTATGCGAGAATTCTCGTTTTGTGGAAAACCAGAATTGGAGAATTTTTTTTTTTTTTTTTATCCGAGAATCCTCGTTTTGCGGAAAACCAGAATCGGCGAATTTTTTTTTTTTTTTTTATGTGAGAATTCTCGATTTGTGGAAAACCAGAATCGGAGAAATTTTTTTTTTTTTTATCCGAGAATCCGCGTTTTGTGGAAAACCAGAATCGGAGAATTTTTTTTTTTTTTTTTTTTTTTTTATTCGAGAATTCTCGTATTGTGGAAAACCAGAATCGGAGAATTTTTTTTTTTTTTATCCGAGAATCCTCGTTTTCCGGAACACCAGAATCCGAGATTTTTTTTTTTTTTTTTTTGTATGCGAGAATTCTCGTTTTGTGGAAAACCCGAATCGGAGAATTTTCTTTTTATCTTTTTTTTATCCGAGAATTCTCGTTTTGAGGAAAACCAGAATCGGAGAAGTTTTTTTTTTTTTTTTTTTTTTATGTGAGAATTCTCGTTTCGTGGAAAACCAGAATCGGAGAATTTTTTTTTTTTTTATCCGAGAATCCTCGTTTTGTGGAACACCAGAATCGGAGATTTTTTTTTTTTTTTTTTTTATGCGAGAATTCTCGTTTTGTCGAAAACGAGAATCGGAGAAATTTTTTTTTGCTTTTTTTTTTATCCGAGAATCCTCCTTTTGTGGAAAACCAGAATCGGAGAATTTTTTTTTTTATTTTTTATGCGAGAATTCTCGTTTTGTGGAAAACCAGAATCGGAGAATTTTTTTTTTTTTTTATCCGAGAATCCCCGTTTTGTGGAAAACCAGAATCGGAGAGTTTTTTTTTTTTTTTTTTTTTTTTTTATGCGAGAATTCTCGTTTTGTGGAAAACCAGAATCCGAGAATTTTTTTTTTTTTTTATCCGAGAATCCTCGTTTTGTGGAAAACCAGAATCGGAGAATTTTTTTTTTTTTTTTTTTTATGCGAGAATTCTCGTTTTGTGGAAAACCAGAATCGGACAAATTTTTTTTTTTATCCGAGAATCCTCGTTTTGTGGAAAACCAGAATCGAAGAATTTTTTTTTTTTTTTTTTTCTTTTTATGCGAGAATTCTCGTTTTCTGGAAAACCAGAATCGGACAAATTTTTTTTTTTATCCGAGAATCCTCGTTTTGTGGAAAACCAGAATCGGAGAATTTTTTTTTTTTTTTTTATGCGAGAATTCTCGTTTTGTGGAAAACCAGAATCGGAGAATTTTTTTTTTTCTTTATCCGAAAATCCTCGTTTTGTGGAAAACCAGAATCGGAGAATTTTTTTTTTTTTTTTTTTATTCGAGAATTCTCGTTTTGTGGAAAACCAGAATCGGAGAATTTTTTTTTTTTTTTATCCGAGAATCCTCGTTTTCCGGCACACCAGAATCCGAGATTTTTTTTTTTTTTTTTTGTTTGTATGCGAGAATTCTCGTTTTGTGGAAAACCAGAATCGGAGAATTTTCTTTTTATCTTTTTTTTATCCGAGAATTCTCGTTTTGAGGAAAACCAGAATCGGAGAAGTTTTTTTTTTTTTTTTTTTTATGTGAGAATTCTCGTTTCGTGGAAAACCAGAATTGGAGAATTTTTTTTTTTTTTTATCCGAGAATCCTCGTTTTCCGGCACACCAGAATCCGAGATTTTTTTTTTTTTTTTTTGTTTGTATGCGAGAATTCTCGTTTTGTGGAAAACCAGAATCGGAGAATTTTCTTTTTATCTTTTTTTTATCCGAGAATTCTCGTTTTGAGGAAAACCAGAATCGGAGAAGTTTTTTTTTTTTTCTTTTTATGCGAGAATTCTCGTTTTGTGGAAAACGAGAATCGGAGAAATTTTTTTTTGCTTTTTTTTTTATCCGAGAATCCTCCTTTTGTGGAAAACCAGAATCGGAGAATTTTTTTTTTTTTTTTATGCGAGAATTCTCGTTTTGTGGAAAACCAGAATCGGAGAATTTTTTTTTTTTTTTTATCCAAGAATCCCCGTTTTGTGGATAACCAGAATCGGAGAGTTCTTTTTTTTTTTATTTTTTTTTTTTATGCGAGAATTCTCGTTTTGTGGAAAACCAGAATCGGAGAATTTTTTTTTTTTTTTTATCCGAGAATCCTCGTTTTGTGGAAAACCAGAATTGAAGAATTTTTTTTTTTTTTTTTTTTTATGCGAGAATTCTCGTTTTGTGGAAAACCAGAATCGGACAAATTTTTTTTTTTTATCCGAGAATCCTTGTTTTGTGAAAAACCAGAATCGGAGAATTTTTTTTTTTTTTTTTTTTTATGCGAGAATTCTTGTTTTGTGGAAAACCAGAATTGGAGAATTTTTTTTTTTTTTTTATCCGAGAATCCTCGTTCTGCGGAAAACCATAATCGGAGATTTTTTTTTTTTTTTTTTATGTGAGAATTCTCGTTTTGTGGAAAACCAGAATCGGAGAATTTTTTTTTTTTTTTTATCCGAGAATCATCGTTTTGTGGAAAACCAGAATCGGAGAATTTTTTTTTTTTTTTTTTTTTTATTCGAGAATTCTCGTTTTGTGGAAAACCAGAATCGGAGAATTTTTTTTTTTTTATCCGAGAATCCTCGTTTTCCGGAACACCAGAATCCGAGATTTTTTTTTTTTTTTTTTGTATGCGAGAATTCTCGTTTTGTGGAAAACCAGAATCGGAGAATTTTCTTTTTATCTTTTTTTTATCCGAGAATTCTCGTTTTGAGGAAAACCAGAATCGGAGAAGTTTTTTTTTTTTTATTTTTTTTATGTGAGAATTCTCGTTTCTTGGAAAACCAGAATCGGAGAATTTTTTTTTCTTTTTTATCCGAGAATCCTCGTTTTGTGGAACACCAGAATCGGAGATTTTTTTTTTTTTTTTTTTTTATGCGAGAATTCTCGTTTTGTGGAAAACGAGAATCGGAGAAATTTTTTTTTGCTTTTTTTTTTATCCCAGAATCCTCCTTTTGTGGAAAACCAGAATCAGAGAATTTTTTTTTTTTTTTTTTTATGCGAAAACAGTCGTTTTGTGGAAAACCAGAATCGGAGAATTTTTTTTTTTTTTTTATCCGAGAATCCCCGTTTTGTGGAAAACCAGAATCGGAGAGTTTTTTTTTTTTTTTTTTTTTTTTTTTATGCGAGAATTCTCGTTTTGTCGAAAACCAGAATCGGAGAATTTTTTTTTTTTTTTATCCGAGAATCCTCGTTTTTCTGGAAAACCAGAATCGCAGAATTTTTTTTTTTTTTTTTTTTTTATGCGAGAATTCTCGTTTTGTGGAAAACCAGAATCGGAGAATTTTTTTTTTTTTTATCCGAGAATCCTCGTTTTGTGGAAAACCAGAATGGAAGAATTTTTTTTTTCTTTTTTTTTTTTTATGCGAGAATTCTCGTTTTGTGGAAAACCAGAATCGGACAAATTTTTTTTTTTTATCCGAGAATCCTCGTTTTGCGGAAAACCAGAATCGGAGATTTTTTTTTTTTTTTTTTTTATGCGAGAATTCTCGTTTTGTGGTAAACGAGAATCGGAGAAATTTTTTTTTTCTTTTTTTTTTATCCGAGAATCCTCCTTTTGTGGAAAACCAGAATCGGAGAATTTTTTTTTTTTTTTTTTATGCGAGAATTCTCGTTTTTTGGAAAATCAGAATCGGAGAATTTTTTTTTTTTTTCTATCCGAGAATCCCCGTTTTGTGGAAAACCAGAATCGGAGAGTTTTTTTTTTTTTTTTTTTTTTTATGCGAGAATTCTCGTTTTGTGCAAAACGAGAATCGGAGAAATTTTTTTTTGCTTTTTTTTTTATCGGAGAATCCTCCTTTTGTGGAAAACCAGAATCGGAGAATTTTTTTTTTTTTTTTTTGTGCGAGAATTCTCGTTTTTTGGGAAAACCAGAATCGGAGAATTTTTTTTTTTTTTCTATCCGAGAATCCCTGTTTTGTGGAAAACCAGAATCGGAGAGTTTTTTTTTTTTTTTTTTTTTTATGCGAGAATTCTCATTTTGTGGAAAACCAGAATCGGAGAATTTTTTTTTTTTTTCTTTTATCAGAGAATCCTCGTTTTGTGGAAAACCAGAATCGGAGAATTTTTTTTTTTTTTTTTTATAGGAGAATTCTCGTTTTGAGGAAAACCAGAATCGGAGGATTTTTTTTTTTTTTTATCCGAGAATCCTCGTTTTGTGGAACACCAGAATCGGAGATTTTTTTTTTTTTTTTATGCGAGAATTCTCGTTTTGTCGAAAACGAGAATCGGAGAAATTTTTTTTTGCTTTTTTTTTTATCGGAGAATCCTCCTTTTGTGGAAAACCAGAATCGGAAAATTTTTTTTTTTTTTTTATCCGAGAATTCCCGTTTTTTGGAAAACCAGAATCGGAGAATTTTTTTTTTTTTTCTATCCGAGAATCCCCGTTTTGTGGAAAACCAGAATCGGAGAGTTTTTTTTTTTTTTTTTTTTTATGCGAGAATTCTCGTTTCGTGGAAAACGAGAATCGGAGAAATTTTTTTTTGCTTTTTTTTTTATCGGAGAATCCTCCTTTTGTGGAAAACCAGAATTGGAGAATTTTTTTTTTTTTTGTATGCGAGAATTCTCGTTTTGTGGAAAACCAGAATCGGAGAATTTTCTTTTTTTTTTTTTTTTTATGCGAGAATTCTCGTTTTCTGGAAAACCAGAATCGGAGAATTTTTTTTTTTTTTTTATCCGAGAATCCTCGTTTTGTGGAAAACCAGAATTGGAGAATTTTTTTTTTTTTTTTTTTGTATGCGAGAATTCTCGTTTTGTGGAAAACCAGAATCGGAGAGTTTTCTTTTTTTCTTTTTTTTATCCGAGAATTCTCGTTTTGAGGAAAACCAGAATCGGAGAATTTTTTTTTTTTTTTTTTTATGTGAGAATTCTCGTTTTGTTGAAAACCAGAATCGGAGAATTTTTTTTTTTTTTTTATCCGAGAATCCTCGTTTTGTGGAACACCAGAATCGGAGATTTTTCTTTTTTTCTTTTTTTTATCCCAGAATTCTCGTTTTGAGGAAAACCAGAATCGGAGAATTTTTTTTTTTTTTTTTTATGTGAGAATTCTCGTTTTGTGGAAAACCAGAATCGGAGAATTTTTTTTTTTTTTTATCCGAGAATCCTCGTTTTGTGGAACACCAGAATCGGAGATTTTTTTTTTTTTTTTTTTGTATGCGAGAATTCTCGTTTTGTGGAAAACCAGAATCGGAGAGTTTTCTTTTTTTCTTTTTTTTATCCGAGAATCCTCCTTTTGTGGAAAACCAGAATCGGAAAATTTTTTTTTTTATTTTTTTTTTATGCGAGAATTCTCGTTTTGTGGAAAACCAGAATCGGAGAATTTTTTTTTTTTTTTTATCCGAGAATCCCCGTTTTGTGGAAAGCCAGAATCGGAGAGTTTTTTTTTTTTTTTTTTTTTATGCGAGAATTCTCGTTTTGTGGAAAACCAGAATCGGAGAATTTTTTTTTTTTTTTTATCCGAGAATCCTCGTTTTGTGGAAAACCAGAATCGGAGAATTTTTGTTTTTTTTTTTTTTTTTTATGCGAGAATTCTCGTTTTGTGGAAAACCAGAATCGGAGAATTTTTTTTTTTTTTTTATCCGAGAATCCTTGTTTTGTGGAAAACCAGAATCGAAGAATTTTTTTTTTTTTTTTATGCGAGAATTCTCGTTTTGTTGAAAACCAGAATCGGAGAATTTTTTTTTTTTGTTTTATCCGAGAATCCTCGTTTTGTGGAAAACCAGAATCGGAGAATAATTTTTCTTTTTTTTTTTTTTTATGCGAGAATTCTCGTTTTGTGGAAAACAGGAATCGGAGAATTCTTTTTTTTTTTTTTATCCGAGAATCCTCAGTTTGTGGAAAACCAGAATCGGAGAATAATTTTTCTTTTTTTTTTTTTTTATGCGAGAATTCTCGTTTTGTGGAAAACCAGAATCGGAGAATTTTTTTTTTTTTTTTATCCGAGAATCCTCGTTTTGTGGAAAACCAGAATCGGAGAATTTTTGTTTTTTTTTTTTTTTTATTCGAGAATTCTCGTTTTTTGGAAAACCAAAAATAGGAGAATTTTTTTTTTTTTTTTATCCGAGGATCCTCGTGTTGTGGAACACCAGAATCCGAGATTTTTTTTTTTTTTTTTTTTTTTGTATGCGAGAATTCTCGTTTTGTGGAAAACGAAAATCGGAGAATTTTTTTTTTCTTTTTTTTATCCGACAATTCTCGTTTTGAGGAAAACCAGAATCGGAGAAATTTTTTTTTTTTTTTTTTATGTGAGAATTCTCGTTTTGTGGAAAACCAGAATTGGAGAATTTTTTTTCTTTTTTTATCCGCGAATCCTCGTTTTGTGGAACACCAGAATCGGAGATTTTTTTTTTTGCTTTTTTTTATGCGAGAATTCTCGTTTCGTGGAAAACGAGAATCGGAGAAATTTTTTTTTCTTTTTTTTTTATCCGAGAATCCTCCTTTTGTGGGAAACCAGAATCGGAGAATTTTTTTTCATTTTTTTTTTTTTATGCGAGAATTCTCGTTTTCTTGAAAACCAGAATCGGATAATTTTTTTTTTTTTTATCCGAGAATCCTCGTTTGGTGGAAAACCAGAATTGGAGATTTTTTTTTTTTTTTTGTATGCGAGAATTCTCGTTTTGTCGAAAACCAGAATCGGAGAATTTTCTTTTTTTCTTTTTTTTATCCGAGAATTCTCGTTTTGAGGAAAACCAGAATCGGGGAATTTTTTTTTTTTTTTATGTGAGAATTCTCGTTTGGTTGAAAACCAGAATCGGAGAAATTTTTTTTTTTTTTATCTGAGAATCCTCGTTTTGTGGAACACCAGAATCCGAGATTTTTTTTTCTTTTTTTTTGTATGCGAGAATTCTCGTTTTGTGGAAAACCAGAAACGGAGAACTTTTTTTTTTTTTTTTCTTTATGTGAGAATTCTCGTTTTGTGGAAAACCAGAATCGGAGAATTATTTTTTTTTTTTATCCGAGAATCCTCGTTTTGTGGAACACCAGAATCGGAGATTTTTTTTTTTTTTTTTATGCGAGAATTCTCGTTTTGTGGAAAACGAGAATCGGAGAAATTTTTTTTTGCTTTTTTTTTTATCCGAGAATCCTCCTTTTGTGGAAAACCAGAAGCGGAAAATTTTTTTTTTTATTTTTTTTTTATGCGAGAATTCTCGTTTTGTGGAAAACCAGAATCGGAGAATTTTTTTTTTTTTTTATCCGAGAATCCCCGTTTTGTGGAAAGCCAGAATCGGAGAGTTTTTTTTTTTTTTTTTTTTTTTTATGCGAGAATTCTCGTTTTGTGGAAAACCAGAATCGGAGAATTTTTTTTTTTTTTTATCCGAGAATCCTCGTTTTGTGGAAAACCAGAATCGGAGAATTTTTGTTTTTTTTTTTTTTTATGCGAGAATTCTCGTTTTGTGGAAAACCAGAATCGGAGAATTTTTTTTTTTTTTTTATCCGAGAATCCTTGTTTTGTGGAAAACCAGAATCGAAGAATTTTTTTTTTTTTTTTTATGCGAGAATTCTCGTTTTGTTGAAAACCAGAATCGGAGAATTTTTTTTTTTTGTTTTATCCGAGAATCCTCGTTTTGTGGAAAACCAGAATCGGAGAATAATTTTTCTTTTTTTTTTTTTTTTATGCGAGAATTCTCGTTTTGTGGAAAACAGGAATCGGAGAATTCTTTTTTTTTTTTTTATTCGAGAATCCTCAGTTTGTGGAAAACCAGAATCGGAGAATAATTTTTCTTTTTTTTTTTTTTTATGCGAGAATTCTCGTTTTGTGGAAAACCAGAATCGGAGAATTTTTTTTTTTTTTTTATCCGAGAATCCTCGTTTTGTGGAAAACCAGAATCGGAGAATTTTTGTTTTTTTTTTTTTTTATTCGAGAATTCTCGTTTTTTGGAAAACCAAAAATAGGAGAATTTTTTTTTTTTTTTTTATCCGAGGATCCTCGTGTTGTGGAACACCAGAATCCGAGATTTTTTTTTTTTTTTTTTTTTTTTGTATGCGAGAATTCTCGTTTTGTGGAAAACGAAAATCGGAGAATTTTTTTTTTCTTTTTTTTATCCGACAATTCTCGTTTTGAGGAAAACCAGAATCGGAGAAATTTTTTTTTTTTTTTTTATGTGAGAATTCTCGTTTTGTGGAAAACCAGAATTGGAGAATTTTTTTTTTTTTTTTTATCCGCGAATCCTCGTTTTGTGGAACACCAGAATCGGAGATTTTTTTTTTTTTTTTTTTTATGCGAGAATTCTCGTTTTGTGGAAAACGAGAATCGGAGAAATTTTTTTTTGCTTTTTTTTTTATCCGAGAATCCTCCTTTTGTGGAAAACCAGAATCGGAGAATTTTTTTTTTTTTTTATCCGAGAATCCCCGTTTTGTGGAAAACCAGAATCGGAGAGTTTTTTTTTTTTTTTTTTTTTTTTTTTATGCGAGAATTCTCGTTTTGTGGAAAACCAGAATCGGAGAATTTTTTTTTTTTTTTAATCCGAGAATCCTCGTTTTGTGGAAAACCAGAATCGAAGAATTTTTTTTTTTTTTTTTTTTTATGCGAGAATTCTCGTTTTGTGGAAAACCAGAATCGGACAAATTTTTTTTTTTATCCGAGAATCCTCGTTTTGTGGAAAACCAGAATCGGAGAATTTTTTTTCTTTTTTTATGCGAGAATTCTCGTTTTGTGGAAAACCAGAATTGGAGAATTTTTTTTTTTTTTTTTATCCGAGAATCCTCGTTTTGCGGAAAACCAGAATCGGAGAATTTTTTTTTTTTTTTTTATGTGAGAATTCTCGTTTTGTGGAAAACCAGAATCGGAGAATTTTTTTTTTTTTTTTATCCGAGAAACCTCGTTTTGTGGAAAACCTGAATCGGAGAATTTTTTTTTTTTTTTTTTTATTCGAGAATTCTCGTTTTGTGGAAAACCAGAATCGGAGAATTTTTTTTTTTTTTATCCGAGAATCCTCGTTTTCCGGAACACCAGAATCCGAGATTTTTTTTTTTTTTTTTTTTGTATGCGAGAAGTCTCGTTTGGTGGAAACCCAGAATCGGAGAATTTTCTTTTTATCTTTTTTTTATCCGAGAATTCTCGTTTCGAGGAAAACCAGAATCAGAGAAGTTTTTTTTTTTTTTTTTTTTATGTGAGAATTCTCGTTTCGTGGAAAACCAGAATCGGAGAAATTTTTTTTTTTTTATCCGAGAATCCTCGTTTTGTGGAACACCAGAATGGGAGATTTTTTTTTTTTTTTTTTTTATGCGAGAATTCTCGTTTTGTGGAAAACGAGAATCGGAGAAATTTTTTTCTGCTTTTTTTTTTATCCGAGAATCCTCCTTTTGTGGAAAACCAGAATCAGAGAATTTTTTTTTTTTTTTTATGTGAGAATTCTCGTTTTTTGGAAAACCAGAATCGGAGAGTTTTTTTTTTTTTTTTTTTTTTTTTTATGCGAGAATTCTCGTTTTGTGGAAAACCAGAATCGGAGAATTTTTTTTTTTTTTTTATGCGAGAATTCTCGTTTTGTGGTAAACGAGAATCGGAGAAATTTTTTTTTTCTTTTTTTTTTATCCGAGAATCCTCCTTTTGTGGAAAACCAGAATCGGAGAATTTTTTTTTTTTTTTTTTATGCGAGAATTCTTGTTTTTTGGAAAACCAGAATCGGAGAGTTTTTGTTTTTTTTTTCTTTTTTTTTATGCGAGAATTCTCGTTTTGTGGCAAACCAGAATCGGAGAATTTTTTTTTTTTTTATCCGAGAATCCTCGTTTTGTGGAAAACCAGAATCGAAGAATTTTTTTTTTTTTTTTTTTTTTATGCGAGAATTCTCGTTTTGTGGAAAACCAGAATCGGACAAAATTTTTTTTTTTATCCGAGAATCCTCGTTTTGTGGAAAACCAGAATCGGAGAATAATTTTTCTTTTTTTTTTTTTTTATGCGAGAATTCTCGTTTTGTGGAAAACAGGAATCGGAGAATTTTTTTTTTTTTTATCCGAGAATCCTCAGTTTGTGGAAAACCAGAATCGGAGAATATTTTTTCTTTTTTTTTTTTTTTATGCGAGAATTCTCGTTTTGTGGAAAACCAGAATCGGAGAATTTTTTTTTTTTTTTTTATCCGAGAATCCTCGTTTTATTGGAAAACCAGAATCGGAGAATTTTTGTTTTTTTTTTTTTTATTCGAGAATTCTCGTTTTGTGGAAAACCAGAATCGGAGAATTTTTTTTTTTTTTTTATCCGAGGATCCTCGTTTTGTGGAACACCAGAATCCGAGATTTTTTTTTTTTTTTTTTTTTGTATGCGAGAATTCTCGTTTTGTGGAAAACCAGAATCGGACAATTTTTTTTTCTTTTTTTTATCCGACAATTCTCGTTTTGAGGAAAACCAGAATCGGAGAAATTTTTTTTTTTTTTTTTTATGTGAGGATTCTCGTTTCGTGGAACACCAGAATCGGAGAATTTTTTTTTTTTTTTATCCGAGAATCCTCGTTTTGTGGAACACCAGAATCGGAGATTTTTTTTTTTTTTTTTTATGCGAGAATTCTCGTTTTGTGGAAAACCAGAATCGGACAAAAATTTTTTTTTTATCCGAGAATCCTCGTTTTGTGGAAAACCAGAATCGGAGAATTTTTTTTTTTTTTTTTTTTTTATGCGAGAATTCTCGTTTTGTGGAAAACCAGAATTGGAGAATTTTTTTTTTTTTTTATCCGAGAATCCCCGTTTTGCGGAAAACCAGAATCGGAGAATTTTTTTTTTTTTTTTTTATGTGAGAATTCTCGTTTTGTGGAAAACCAGAATCGGAGAATTTTTTTTTTTTTTATCCGAGAATCCTCGTTTTGTGGAAAACCAGAATCGGAGAATTTTTTTTTTTTTTTTTTTTTTTTATTCGAGAATTCTCGTTTTGTGGAAAACCAGAATCGGAGAAGTTTTTTTTTTTTTTTTTTTTTATGTGAGAATTCTCGTTTCGTGGAAAACCAGAATCGGAGAATTTTTTTTTTTTTTTATCCGAGAATCCTCGTTTTGTGGAACACCAGAATCGGAGATTTTTTTTTTTTTTTTTTTTTAATGCGAGAATTCTCGTTTTGTGGAAAACGAGAATCGCAGAAATTTTTTTTTGCTTTTTTTTTTATCCGAGAATCCTCCTTTTGTGGAAAACCAGAATCGGAGAATTTTTTTTTTTTTTTTTATGCGAGAATTCTCGTTTTGTGGAAAACCAGAATCGGAGAATTTTTTTTTTTTTTTTATCCGAGAATCCCCGTTTTGTGGAAAACCAGAATCGGAGAGTTTTTTTTTTTTTTTTTTTTTTTTTTTATGCGAGAATTCTCGTTTTGTGGAAAACCAGAATCCGAGAATTTTTTTTTTTTTTTTATCCGAGAATCCTCGTTTTGTGGAAAACCAGAATGGAAGAATTTTTTTTTTTTTTTTTTTTTATGCGAGAATTCCCGTTTTGTGGAAAACCAGAATCGGACAAATTTTTTTTTTTTATCCGAGAATCCTCGTTTTGTGGAAAACCAGAATCGAAGAATTTTTTTTTTTTTTTTTTTTCTTTTTATGCGAGAATTCTCGTTTTCTGGAAAACCAGAATCGGACAAATTTTTTTTTTTATGCGAGAATTCCCGTTTTTCTGGAAAACCAGAATTGGAGAATTTTTTTTTATTTTTTTTTATCCGAGAATCCTCGTTTTGCGGAAAACCAGAACCGGAGAATTTTTTTTTTTTTTTTTATGTGAGAATTCTCGTTTTGTGGAAAACCAGAATCGGAGAATTTTTTTTTTTCTTTATCCGAAAATCCTCGTTTTGTGGAAAACCAGAATCGGAGAATTTTTTTTTTTTTTTTTTTATTCGAGAATTCTCGTTTTGTGGAAAACCAGAATCGGAGAATTTTTTTTTTTTTTATCCGAGAATCCTCGTTTTCCGGCACACCAGAATCCGAGATTTTTTTTTTTTTTTTTGTTTGTATGCGAGAATTCTCGTTTTGTGGAAAACCAGAATCGGAGAATTTTCTTTTTATCTTTTTTTTATCCGAGAATTCTCGTTTTGAGGAAAACCAGAATCGGAGAATTTTTTTTTTTTTTTTTTTTATGTGAGAATTCTCGTTTCGTGGAAAACCAGAATTGGAGAATTTTTTTTTTTTATCCGAGAATCCTCGTTTTGTGGAACACCAGAATCGGAGATTTTTTTTTTTTTTTTTTTTTATGCGAGAATTCTCGTTTTGTGGAAAACGAGAATCGGAGAAATTTTTTTTTGCTTTTTTTTTTATCCGAGAATCCTCCTTTTGTGGAAAACCAGAATCGGAGAATTTTTTTTTTTTTTTTTTATGCGAGAATTCTCGTTTTGTGGAAAACCAGAATCGGAGAATTTTTTTTTTTTTTTATCCAAGAATCCCCGTTTTGTGGATAACTGGAATCGGAGAGTTCTTTTTTTTTTTTCTTTTTTTTTTTATGCGAGAATTCTCGTTTTGTGGAAAACCAGAATCGGAGAATTTTTTTTTTTTGTTTATCCGAGAATCCTCGTTTTGTGGAAAACCAGAATCGAAGAATTTTTTTTTTTTTTTTTTTTTTTATGCGAGAATTCTCGTTTTGTGGAAAACCAGAATCGGACAAATTTTTTTTTTTTATCCGAGAATCCTCGTTTTGTGGAAAACCAGGATCGGAGAATTTTTTTTTTTTTTTTTTTTGTATGCGAGAATTCTTGTTTTGTGGAAAAATAGAATTGGAGAATTTTTTTTTTTTTTTTATCCGAGAATCCTCGTTCTGCGGAAAACCAGAATCGGAGAATTTTTTTTTTTTTTTTTATGTGAGAATTCTCGTTTTGTGGAAAACCAGAATCGGAGAATTTTTTTTTTTTTTTATCCGAGAATCCTCGTTTTGTGGAAAACCAGAATCGGAGAATTTTTTTTTTTTTTTTTTTTTATTCGAGAATTCTCGTTTTGTGGAAAACCAGAATCGGAGAATTTTTTTTTTTTTATCCGAGAATCCTCGTTTTCCGGAACACCAGAGTCCGAGATTTTTTTTTTTTTTTTTTTTTGTATGCGAGAATTCTCGTTTTGTGGAAAACCAGAATCGGAGAATTTTCTTTTTATCTTTTTTTTATCCGAGAATTCTCGTTTTGAGGAAAACCAGAATCGGAGAAGTTTTTTTTTTTTTTTTTTTTTATGTGAGCATTCTCGTTTCTTGGAAAACCAGAATCGGAGAATTTTTTTTTTTTTTTATCCGAGAATCCTCGTTTTGTTGAACATCAGAATCGGAGATTTTTTTTTTTTTCTTTTTATGCGAGAATTCTCGTTTTGTGGAAAACGAGAATCGGAGAAATTTTTTTTTGCTTTTTTTTTTATCCCAGAATCCTCCTTTTGTGGAAAACCAGAATCAGAGAATTTTTTTTTTTTTTTTTTTTTATGCGAAAACAGTCGTTTTGTGGAAAACCAGAATCGGAGAATTTTTTTTTTTTTTTTTATCCGAGAATCCCCGTTTATTGGAAAACCAGAATCGGAGAGTTTTGTTTTTTTTTTTTTTTTTTTTTTTATGCGAGAATTCTCGTTTTGTCGAAAACCAGAATCGGAGAATTTTTTTTTTTTTTTTATCCGAGAATCCTCGTTTTTCTGGAAAACCAGAATCGGAGAATTTTTTTTTTTTTTTTTTTTATGCGAGAATTCTCGTTTTGTGGAAAACCAGAATCGGAGAATTTTTTTTTTTTTTTATCCGAGAATCCTCGTTTTGTGGAAAACCAGAATGGAAGAATTTTTTTTTTTCTTTTTTTTTTTTTATGCGAGAATTCTCGTTTTGTGGAAAACCAGAATCGGACAAATTTTTTTTTTTTTATCCGAGAATCCTCGTTTTGCGGAAAACCAGAATCGGAGATTTTTTTTTTTTTTTTTTTATGCGAGAATTCTCGTTTTGTGGTAAACGAGAATCGGAGAAATTTTTTTTTTCTTTTTTTTTTATCCGAGAATCCTCCTTTTGTGGAAAACCAGAATCGGGGAATTTTTTTTTTTTTTTTTTATGCGAGAATTCTCGTTTTTTGGAAAACCAGAATCGGAGAATTTTTTTTTTTTTTCTATCCCAGAATCTCCGTTTTGTGGAAAACCAGAATCGGAGAGTTTTGTTTTTATTTTTTTTTTTATGCGAGAATTCTCGTTTTGTGCAAAACGAGAATCGGAGAAATTTTTTTTTGCTTTTTTTTTTATCGGAGAATCCTCCTCTTGTGGAAAACCAGAATCGGAGAATTTTTTTTTTTTTTTTATGCGAGAATTCTCGTTTTTTGGGAAAACCAGAATCGGAGAATTTTTTTTTTTTTCTATCCGAGAACCCCCGTTTTGTGGAAAACCAGAATCGGAGAGTTTTTTTTTTTTTTTTTTTTTATGCGAGAATTCTCATTTTGTGGAAAACCAGAATCGGAGAATTTTTTTTTTTTTCTTTTATCAGAGAATCCTCGTTTTGTGGAAAACCAGAATCGGAGAATTTTTTTTTTTTTTTTTTATAGGAGAATTCTCGTTTTGAGGAAAACCAGAATCGGAGAATTTTTTTTTTTTTTTTATCCGAGAACCCTCGTTTTGTGGAACACCAGAATCGGAGATTTTTTTTTTTTTTTTTTTATGCGAGAATTCTCGTTTTGTCGAAAACGAGAATCGGAGAAATTTTTTTTTGCTTTTTTTTCTATCGGAGAATCCTCCTTTTGTGGAAAACCAGAATCGGAGAATTTTTTTTTTTTTTTTTATGCGAGAATTCTCGTTTTTTGGAAAACCAGAATCGGAGAATTTTTTTTTTTTTTCTATCCGAGAATCCCCGTTTTGTGGAAAACCAGAATCGGAGAGTTTTTTTTTTTTTTTTTTTTTTAATGCGAGAATTCTCGTTTTGTGGAAAACCAGAATGGGAGAATTTTTTTTTTTTTTTCCATCCGAGAATCCTGGTTTTGTGGAAAACCAGAATCGGATTATTCCTTTTTTTTTTTTTTTTTTTATGCGAGAATTCTCGTTTTTTGGAAAACCAGAACCGGAGAATTTTTTTTTTTTTTTTTTTTATGGGAGAATTCTCGTTTTGTGGAAAACCAGAATCGGAGAATTTTTTTTTTTTTTTTTATCCGAGAATCCTCCTTTTGTGGAAAACCAGAATGGGAGAATTTTTTTTTTTTTTTTATGCGAGAATTCTCGTTTTCTGGAAAACCAGAATCGGAGAATTTTTTTTTTTTTTATCCGAGAATCCTCGTTTTGGGGAAAACCAGAATTGGAGAATTTTTTTTTTTTTTTTTTTTTGTATGCGAGAATTCTCGTTTTGTGGAAAACCAGAATCGGAGAATTTTCTTTTTTTCTTTTTTTTATCCGAGAATTCTCGTTTTGAGGAAAACCAGAATCGGAGAATTTTTTTTTTTTTTTATCCGAGAATCCTCGTTTTGTGGAACACCAGAATCGGAGATTTTTTTTTTTTTTTTTTTTATGCGAGAATTCTCGTTTTGTCGAAAACGAGAATCGGAGAAATTTTTTTTTGCTTTTTTTTTTATCGGAGAATCCTCCTTTTGTGGAAAACCAGAATCGGAGAATTTTTTTTTTTTTTTTATGCGAGAATTCTCGTTTTTTGGAAAACCAGAATCGGAGAATTTTTTTTTTTTTTTCTATCCGAGAATCCCCGTTTTGTGGAAAACCAGAATCGGAGAGTTTTTTTTTTTTTTTTTTTTTTTATGCGAGAATTCTCGTTTTGTGGAAAACGAGAATCGGAGAATATTTTTTTTGCTTTTTTTTTTATCCGAGAATCCTCCTTTTGTGGAAAACCAGAATCGGAGAATTTTTTTTTTTTTTTTTTTATGCGAGAATTCTCGTTTTTTGGAAAACCAGAATCGGAGAATTTTTTTTTTTTTTCTATCCGAGAATCCCCGTTTTGTGGAAAACCAGAATCGGAGAGTTTTTTTTTTTTTTTTTTTTTTTTATTCGAGAATTCTCGTTTTGTGGAAAACCAGAATCGGAGAATTTTTTTTTTTTTTTTATCCGAGAATCCTCGTTTTGTGGAAAACCAGAATCGGATTATTTTTTTTTTCTTTTTTTTTTTTTATGCGAGAATTCTCGTTTTTTGGAAAACCAGAATCGGAGAATTTTCTTTTTTTTTTCTATCCGAGAATCCCCGTTTTGTGGAAAACCAGAATCGGAGAGTTTTGTTTTTTTTTTTTTTTTTTTTGCGAGAATTCTCGTTTTTTGGAAAACGAGAATCGGAGAAATTTTTTTTTGCTTTTTTTTTTATCGGAGAATCCTCCTTTTGTGGAAAACCACAATCGGAGAATTTTTTTTTTTTTTTTTTTATGCGAGAATTCTCGTTTTTTGGAAAACCAGAATCGGAGAATTTTTTTTTTTTTTTCTATCCGAGAATCCCCGTTTTGTGGAAAACCAGAATCGGAGAGTTTTTTTTTTTTCTTTTTTTTTTTATGCGAGAATTCTCGTTTTGTGGAAAACCAGAATCGGAGAATTTTTTTTTTTTTTCTTTTATCAGAGAATCCTCGTTTTGTGGAAAACCAGAATCGGAGAATTTTTTTTTTTTTTTTTTTTTATGGGAGAATTCTCTTTTTGAGGAAAACCAGAATCGGAGAATTTTTTTTTTTTTTTATCCGAGAATCCTCGTTTTGTGGAACACCAGAATCGGAGATTTTTTTTTTTTTTTTTATGCGAGAATTCTCGTTTTGTCGAAAACGAGAATCGGAGAAATTTTTTTTTGCTTTTTTTTTTATCGCAGAATCCTCCTTTTGTGGAAAACCAGAATCGGAGAATTTTTTTTTTTTTTTTTATGCGAGAATTCTCGTTTTTTGGAAAACCAGAATCGGAGAATTTTTTTTTTTTTTTTATCCGAGAATCCCCGTTTTGTGGAAAACCAGAATCGGAGAGTTTTTTTTTTTTTTTTTTTTTTTTATGCGAGAATTCTCGTATTGTCGAAAACGAGAATCGGAGAAATTTTTTTTTGCTTTTTTTTTTATCGGAGAATCCTCCTTTTGTGGAAAACCAGAATCGGAGAATTTTTTTTTTTTTTTTTTTTTTATGCGAGAATTCTCGTTTTTTGGAAAACCAGAATCGGAGAATTTTTTTTTTTTTTCTATCCGAGAATCCCCGTTTTGTAGAAAACCAGAATCGGAGAGTTTTTTTTTTTTTTTTTTTTTTATGCGAGAATTCTCGTTTTGTGGAAAACTAGAATCGGAGAATTTTTTTTTTCTTTTATCAGAGAATCCTCGTTTTGTGGAAAACCAGAATCGGAGAATTTTTTTTTTTTTTTTTTTATGGGAGAATTCTCGTTTTGTGGAAAACCAGAATCGGAGAATTTTTTTTTTTTTTTTAATCCGAGAATCCTCCTTTTGTGGAAAACCAGAATCGGAGAATTTTTTTTTTTTTTTTTATGCGAGAATTCTCGTTTTCTGGAAAACCAGAATCGGAGAAATTTTTTTTTTTTTTATCCGAGAATCCTCGTTTTGTGGAAAACCAGAATTGGAGAATTTTTTTTTTTTTTTTTGTATGCGAGAATTCTCGTTTTGTGGAAAACCAGAATCGGAGAGTTTTCTTTTTTTCTTTTTTTTATCCGAGAATTCTCGTTTTGAGGAAAACCAGAATCGGAGAATTTTTTTTTTTTTTTTTATGTGAGAATTCTCGTTTTGTTGAAAACCAGAATCGGAGAATTATTTTTTTTTTTTATCCGAGAATCCTCGTTTTGTGGAACACCAGAATCCGAGATTTTTTTTTTTTTTGTTTTTTTTTTTGTATGCGAGAATTCTCGTTTTGTGGAAAACCAGAATCGGAGAATTTTCTTTTTTTCTTTTTTTTATCCGAGAATTCTCGTTTTGAGGAAAACCAGAATCGGAGAATTTTTTTTTTTTTTTTTTATGTGAGAATTCTCGTTTTGTGGAAAACCAGAATCGGAGAATTTTTTTTTTTTTTTATCCGAGAATCCTCGTTTTGTGGAACACCAGAATCGGAGATTTTTTTTTTTTTTTTTTTATGCGAGAATTTTCGTTTTGTGGAAAACGAGAATCGGAGAAATTTTTTTTTGCTTTTTTTTTTATCCGAGAATCCTCCTTTTGTGGAAAACCAGAATCGGAGAATTTTTTTTTTTTTTTATGTGAGAATTCTCGTTTTGTGCACAACCAGAATCGGAGAATTTTTTTTTTTTTTTTATCCGAGAATCCTGGTTTTGTGGAACACCAGAATCGGAGATTTTTTTTTTTTTTTTTTTTATGCGAGAATTCTCGTTTCGTGGAAAACGAGAATCGGAGAAATTTTTTTTTTCTTTTTTTTTTATCCGAGAATCCTCCTTTGGTGGGAAACCATAATTGGAGAATTTTTTTTCATTTTTTTTTTTTATGCGAGAATTCTCGTTTTCTTGAAAACCAGAATCGGATAATTTTTTATTTTTTTTTATCCGAGAATCCTCGTTTGGTGGAAAACCAGAATTGGAGATTTTTTTTTTTTTTTTTGTATGCGAGAATTCTCGTTTTGTCGAAAACCAGAATCGGAGAATTTTCTTTTTTTCTTTTTTTTATCCGAGAATTCTCGTTTTGAGGAAAACCAGAATCGGAGAATTTTTTTTTTTTTTTTTATGTGAGAATTCTCGTTTTGTTGAAAACCAGAATCGGAGAATTTTTTTTTTTTTTATCTGAGAATCCTCGTTTTGTGGAACACCAGAATCCGACATTTTTTTTTTTTTTTTTTTTTGTATGCGAGAATTCTCGTTTTGTGGAAAACCAGAAACGGAGAACTTTTTTTTTTTTTTTTTTATGTGAGAATTCTCGTTTTGTGGAGAACCAGAATCGGAGAATTATTTTTTTTTTTTTATCCGAGAATCCTCGTTTTGTGGAACACCAGAATCGGAGATTTTTTTTTTTTTTTTTTTTATGCGAGAATTCTCGTTTTGTGGAAAACGAGAATCGGAGAAATTTTTTTTTGCTTTTTTTTTTATCCGAGAATCCTCCTTTTGTGGAAAACCAGAATCGGAGAATTTTTTTTTTTTTTTTTTTTTTATGCGAGAATTCTCGTTTTGTGGAAAACCAGAATCGGAGAATTTTTTTTTTTTTTTTATCCGAGAATCCCCGTTTTGTGGAAAGCCAGAATCGGAGAGTTTTTTTTTTTTTTTTTTTTTTTATGCGAGAATTCTCGTTTTGTGGAAAACCAGAATCGGAGAATTTTTTTTTTTTTTTATCCGAGAATCCTCGTTTTGTGGAAAACCAGAATCGGAGAATTTTTGTTTTTTTTTTTTTTTTTTATGCGAGAATTCTCTTTTTGTGGAAAACCAGAATCGGAGAATTTTTTTTTTTTTTATCCGAGAATCCTCGTTTTGTGGAAAACCAGAATCGAAGAATTTTTTTTTTTTTTTTTATGCGAGAATTCTCGTTTTGTTGAAAACCAGAATCGGAGAATTTTTTTTTTTGTTTTATCCGAGAATCCTCGTTTTGTGGAAAACCAGAATCGGAGAATAATTTTTCTTTTTTTTTTTTTTTTATGCGAGAATTCTCGTTTTGTGGAAAACAGGAATCGGAGAATTTTTTTTTTTTTTTTTATCCGAGGATCCTCGTGTTGTGGAACACCAGAATCCGAGATTTTTTTTTTTTTTTTCTTTTTGTATGCGAGAATTCTCGTTTTGTGGAAAACCAAAATCGGAGAATTTTTTTTTTCTTTTTTTTATCCGACAATTCTCGTTTTGAGGAAAACCAGAATCGGAGAATTTTTTTTTTTTTTTTTTTATGTGAGAATTCTCGTTTTGTGGAAAACCAGAATTGGAGAATTTTTTTTTTTTTTTATCCGAGAATCCTCGTTTTGTGGAACACCAGAATCGGAGATTTTTTTTTTTTTTTTTTTTTTATGCGAGATTTCTCGTTTTGTGGAAAACGAGAATCGGAGAAATTTTTTTTTGCTTTTTTTTTTATCCGAGAATCCTCCTTTTGTGGAAAACCAGAATCGGAGAATTTTTTTTTTTTTTTATCCGAGAATCCCCGTTTTGTGGAAAACCAGAATCGGAGAGTTTTTTTTTTTTTTTTTTTTTTTTTTTATGCGAGAATTCTCGTTTTGTGGAAAACCAGAATCGGACAAATTTTTTTTTTTATCCGAGAATCCTCGTTTTGTGGAAAACCAGAATCGGAGAATTTTTTTTTTTTTTTATGCGAGAATTCTCGTTTTGTGGAAAACCAGAATTGGAGAATTTTTTTTTTTTTTTTTTATCCGAGAATCCTCGTTTTGCGGAAAACCAGAATCGGAGAATTTTTTTTTTTTTTTTTTATGTGAGAATTCTCGTTTTGTGGAAAACCAGAATCGGAGAATTTTTTTTTTTTTTTATCCGAGAAACCCCGTTTTGTGGAAAACCTGAATCGGAGAATTTTTTTTTTTTTTTTTTTTTATTCGAGAATTCTCGTTTTGTGGAAAACCAGAATCGGAGAATTTTTTTTTTTTTTATCCGAGAATCCTCGTTTTCCGGAACACCAGAATCCGAGATTTTTTTTTTTTTTTTTTCTTGTATGCGAGAAGTCTCGTTTTGTGGAAAACCAGAATCGGAGAATTTTCTTTTTATCTTTTTTTTATCCGAGAATTCTCGTTTTGAGGAAAACCAGAATCAGAGAAGTTTTTTTTTTTTTTTTTTTTATGTGAGAATTCTCGTTTCGTGGAAAACGAGAATCGGAGAAATTTTTTTCTGCTTTTTTTTTTATCCGAGAATCCTCCTTTTGTGGAAAACCAGAATCGGAGAATTTTTTTTTTTTTTTTTATGCGAGAATTCTCGTTTTTTGGAAAACCAGAATCGGAGAGTTTTTTTTTTTTTTTTTTTTTTTTTATGCGAGAATTCTCGTTTTGTGGAAAACCAGAATCGGAGAATTTTTTTTTTTTTTTTATGCGAGAATTCTCGTTTTGTGGTAAACGAGAATCGGAGAAATTTTTTTTTTCTTTTTTTTTTATCCGAGAATCCTCCTTTTGTGGAAAACCAGAATCGGAGAAATTTTTTTTTTTTTTTTATGCGAGAATTCTTGTTTTTTGGAAAACCAGAATCGGAGAGTTTTTGTTTTTTTTTTCTTTTTTTTTATGCGAGAATTCTCGTTTTGTGGAAAACCAGAATCGGAGAATTTTTTTTTTTTTATCCGAGAATCCTCGTTTTGTGGAAAACCAGAATCGAAGAATTTTTTTTTTTTTTTTTTTTTTTATGCGAGAATTCTCGTTTTGTGGAAAACCAGAATCGGACAAAATTTTTTTTTTAATCCGAGAATCCTCGTTTTGTGGAAAACCAGAATCGGAGAATAATTTTTCTTTTTTTTTTTTTTATGCGAGAATTCTCGTTTTGTGGAAAACAGGAATCGGAGAATTTTTATTTTTTTTTATCCGAGAATCCTCAGTTTGTGGAAAACCAGAATCGGAGAATAATTTTTCTTTTTTTTTTTTTTTATGCGAGAATTCTCGTTTTGTGGAAAACCAGAATCGGAGAATTTTTTTTTTTTTTTTATCCGAGAATCCTCGTTTTATTGGAAAACCAGAATCGGAGAATTTTTGTTTTTTTTTTTTTTTATTCGAGAATTCTCGTTTTGTGGAAAACCAGAATCGGAGAATTTTTTTTTTTTTTTTTATCCGAGGATCCTCGTTTTGAGGAAAACCAGAATCGGAGAAATTTTTTTTTTTTTTATGTGAGAATTCTCGTTTCGTGGAAAACCAGAATCGGAGAATTTTTTTTTTTTTTTATCCGAGAATCCTCGTTTTGTGGAACACCAGAATCGGAGATTTTTTTTTTTTTTTTCTATGCGAGAATTCTCGTTTTGTGGAAAACCAGAATCGGACAAAAAAATTTTTTTTATCCGAGAATCCTCATTTTGTGGAAAACCAGAATCGGAGAATTTTTTTTTTTTTTTTTTTTTATGCGAGAATTCTCGTTTTGTGGAAAACCAGAATTGGAGAATTTTTTTTTTTTTTTTTATCCGAGAATCCCCGTTTTGCGGAAAACCAGAATCGGAGAATTTTTTTTTTTTTTTTTATGTGAGAATTCTCGTTTTGTGGAAAACCAGAATCGGAGAATTTTTTTTTTTTTTTATCCGAGAATCCTCGTTTTGTGGAAAACCAGAATCGGAGAATTTTTTTTTTTTTTTTTTTTTTATTCGAGAATTCTCGTTTTGTGGAAAACCAGAAACGGAGAATTTTTTTTTTTTATCCGAGAATCCTCGTTTTCCGGAACACCAGGATCCGAGATTTTTTTTTTTTTTTTTTGTATGCGAGAATTCTCGTTTTGTGGAAAACCAGAATCGGAGAATTTTCTTTTTATCTTTTTTTTATCCGAGAATTCTCGTTTTGAGGAAAACCAGAATCGGAGAAGTTTTTTTTTTTTTTTTTTTTTTATGTGAGAATTCCTCGTTTCGTGGAAAACCAGAATCGGAGAGTTCTTTTTTTTTTTATCCGAGAATCCTCGTTTTGTGGAACACCAGAATCGGAGATTTTTTTTTTTTTTTTTTTTTATGCGAGAATTCTCGTTTTGTGGAAAACGAGAATCGGAGAAATTTTTTTTTGCTTTTTTTTTTATCCGAGAATCCTCCTTTTGTGGAAAACCAGAATCGGAGAATTTTTTTTTTTTTTTTTTATGCGAGAATTCTCGTTTTGTGGAAAACCAGAATCGGAGAATTTTTTTCTTTTTTTATCCGAGAATCCCCGTTTTGTGGAAAACCAGAATCGGAGAGTTTTTTTTTTTTTTTTTTTTTTTTTATGCGAGAATTCTCGTTTTGTGGAAAACCAGAATTGGAGAATTTTTTTTTTTTTTTTTATCCGAGAATCCCCGTTTTGCGGAAAACCAGAATCGGAGAATTTTTTTTTTTTTTTTTATGTGAGAATTCTCGTTTTGTGGAAAACCAGAATCGGAGAATTTTTTTTTTTTTTATCCGAGAATCCTCGTTTTGTGGAAAACCAGAATCGGAGAATTTTTTTTTTTTTTTTTTTTTTTCGAGAATTCTCGTTTTGTGGAAAACCAGAATCGGAGAATTTTTTTTTTTTTTATCCGAGAATCCTCGTTTTCCGGAACACCAGGATCCGAGATTTTTTTTTTTTTTTTTTGTATGCGAGAATTCTCGTTTTGTGGAAAACCAGAATCGGAGAATTTTCTTTTTATCTTTTTTTTATCCGAGAATTCTCGTTTTGAGGAAAACCAGAATCGGAGAAGTTTTTTTTTTTTTTTTTTTTTTATGTGAGAATTCTCGTTTCGTGGAAAACCAGAATCGGAGAATTCTTTTTTTTTTTATCCGAGAATCCTCGTTTTGTGGAACACCAGAATCGGAGATTTTTTTTTTTTTTTTTTATGCGAGAATTCTCGTTTTGTGGAAAACGAGAATCGGAGAAATTTTTTTTTGCTTTTTTTTTTATCCGAGAATCCTCCTTTTGTGGAAAACCAGAATCGGAGAATTTTTTTTTTTTTTTTATGCGAGAATTCTCGTTTTGTGGAAAACCAGAATCGGAGAATTTTTTTTTTTTTTTTATCCGAGAATCCCCGTTTTGTGGAAAACCAGAATCGGAGAGTTTTTTTTTTTTTTTTTTTTTTTTTTTATGCGAGAATTCTCGTTTTGTGGAAAACCAGAATCCGAGAATTTTTTTTTTTTTTTTATCCGAGAATCCTCGTTTTGTGGAAAACCAGAATCGAAGAATTTTTTTTTTTTTTTTTTTATGCGAGAATTCTCGTTTTGTGGAAAACCAGAATCGGACAAATTTTTTTTTTTATCCGAGAATCCTCGTTTTGTGGAAAACCAGAATCGAAGAATTTTTTTTTTTTTTTTTTCTTTTTATGCGAGAATTCTCGTTTTCTGGAAAACCAGAATCGGACAAATTTTTTTTTTTATCCGAGAATCCTCGTTTTGTGGAAAACCAGAATCGGAGAATTTTTTTTTTTTTTTTTTATGCGAGAATTCTCGTTTTGTGGAAAACCAGAATTGGAGAATTTTTTTTTATTTTTTTTTATCCGAGAATCCTCGTTTTGCGGAAAACCAGAATCGGAGAATTTTTTTTTTTTTTTTATGTGAGAATTCTCGTTTTGTGGAAAACCAGAATCGGAGAATTTTTTTTTTTCTTTATCCGAAAATCCTCGTTTTGTGGAAAACCAGAATCGGAGAATTTTTTTTTTTTTTTTATTCGAGAATTCTCGTTTTGTGGAAAACGAGAATCGGAGAATTTTTTTTTTTTTTTATCCGAGAATCCTCGTTTTCCGGCACACCAGAATCCGAGATTATTTTTTTTTTTTTTCGTTTGTATGCGAGAATTCTCGTTTTGTGGAAAACCAGAATCGGAGAATTTTCTTTTTATCTTTTTTTTATCCGAGAATTCTCGTTTTGAGGAAAACCAGAATCGGAGAAGTTTTTTTTTTTTTTTTTTTTATGTGAGAATTCTCGTTTCGTGGAAAACCAGAATTGGAGAATTTTTTTTTTTTTTATCCGAGAATCCTCGTTTTGTGGAACACCAGAATCGGAGATTTTTTTTTTTTTTTTTTATGCGAGAATTCTCGTTTTGTGGAAAACGAGAATCGGAGAAATTTTTTTTTGCTTTTTTTTTTATCCGAGAATCCTCCTTTTGTGGAAAACCAGAATCGGAGAATTTTTTTTTTTTTTTTTTTATGCGAGAATTCTCGTTTTGTGGAAAACCAGAATCGGAGAATTTTTTTTTTTTTTTATCCAAGAATCCCCGTTTTGTGGATAACCAGAATCGGAGAGTTCTTTTTTTTTTTTTTTTTTTTTTTTATGCGAGAATTCTCGTTTTGTGGAAAACCAGAATCGGAGAATTTTTTTTTTTTGTTTATCCGAGAATCCTCGTTTTGTGGAAAACCAGAATCGAAGAATTTTTTTTTTTTTTTTTTTTATGCGAGAATTCTCGTTTTGTGGAAAACCAGAATCGGACAAATTTTTTTTTTTTATCCGAGAATCCTCGTTTTGTGGAAAACCAGAACCGGAGAATTTTTTTTTTTTTTTTTTTTATGCGAGAATTCTTGTTTTGTGGAAAACCAGAATTGGAGAATTTTTTTTTTTTTTTTATCCGAGAATCCTCGTTCTGCGGAAAACCAGAATCGGAGAATTTTTTTTTTTTTTTTTTATGTGAGAATTCTCGTTTTGTGGAAAACCAGAATCGGAGAATTTTTTTTTTTTTTTATCCGAGAATCCTCGTTTTGTGGAAAACCAGAATCGGAGAACTTTTTTTCTTTTTTTTTTTTTTTTATTCGAGAATTCTCGTTTTGTGGAAAACCAGAATCGGAGAATTTTTTTTTTTTTATCCGAGAATCCTCGTTTTCCGGAACACCAGAATCCGAGATTTTTTTTTTTTTTTTTTTTTGTATGCGAGAATTCTCGTTTTGTGGAAAACCAGAATCGGAGAATTTTCTTTTTATCTTTTTTTTTTCCGAGAATTCTCGTTTTGAGGAAAACCAGAATCGGAGAAGTTTTTTTTTTTTTTTTTTTTTATGTGAGAATTCTCGTTTCTTGGAAAACCAGAATCGGAGAATTTTTTTTTTTTTTTATCCGAGAATCCTCGTTTTGTTGAACACCAGAATCGGAGATTTTTTTTTTTTTTTTTTATGCGAGAATTCTCGTTTTGTGGAAAACGAGAATCGGAGGAATTTTTTTTTGCTTTTTTTTTTATCCCAGAATCCTCCTTTTGTGGAAAACCAGAATCAGAGAATTTTTTTTTTTTTTTTATGCGAAAACAGTCGTTTTGTGGAAAACCAGAATCGGAGAATTTTTTTCTTTTTTATCCGAGAATCCCCGTTTATTGGAAAACCAGAATCGGAGAGTTTTTTTTTTTTTTTTTTTTTTTTTTTTATGCGAGAATTCTCGTTTTGTCGAAAACCAGAATCGGAGAATTTTTTTTTTTTTTTTATCCGAGAATCCTCGTTTTTCTGGAAAACCAGAATCGGAGAATTTTTTTTTTTTTTTTTTTATGCGAGAATTCTTGTTTTGTGGAAAACCAGAATCGGAGAATTTTTTTTTTTTTTATCCGAGAATCCTCGTTTTGTGGAAAACCAGAATGGAAGAATTTTTTTTTTTTTTTTTTTTTTTTTATGCGAGAATTCTCGTTTTGTGGAAAACCAGAATCGGACAAATTTTTTTTTTTTATCCGAGAATCCTCGTTTTGCGGAAAACCAGAATCGGAGATTTTTTTTTTTTTTTTTTTATGCGAGAATTCTCGTTTTGTGGTAAACGAGAATCGGAGAAATTTTTTTTTTCTTTTTTTTTTATCCGAGAATCCTCCTTTTGTGGAAAACCAGAATCGGAGAATTTTTTTTTTTTTTTTTTTTTTATGCGAGAATTCTCGTTTTTTGGAAAACCAGAATCGGAGAATTTTTTTTTTTTTTCTATCCGAGAATCCCCGTTTTGTGGAAAACCAGAATCGGAGAGTTTTTTTTTTTTTTTTTTTTTTTATGCGAGAATTCTCGTTTTGTGCAAAACGAGAATCGGAGAAATTTTTTTTTGCTTTTTTTTTTATCGGAGAATCCTCCTTTTGTGGAAAACCAGAATCGGAGAATTTACTCTTTTTTTTTTTATGCGAGAATTCTCGTTTTTTGGGAAAACCAGAATCGGAGAATTTTTTTTTTTTTCTATCCGAGAATCCCCGTTTTGTGGAAAACCAGAATCAGAGAGTTTTTTTTTTTTTTTTTTTTATGCGAGAATTCTCATTTTGTGGAAAACCAGAATCGGAGAATTTTTTTTTTTTCTTTTATCAGAGAATCCTCGTTTTGTGGAAAACCAGAATCGGAGAATTTTTTTTTTTTTTTTTTATAGGAGAATTCTCGTTTTGAGGAAAACCAGAATCGGAGAATTTTTTTTTTTTTTTATCCGAGAATCCTCGTTTTGTGGAACACCATAATCGGAGATTTTTTTTTTTTTTTTTATGCGAGAATTCTCGTTTTGTCGAAAAGGAGAATCGGAGAAATTTTTTTTTGCTTTTTTTTTTATCGGAGAATCCTCCTTTTGTGGAAAACCAGAATCGGAGAATTTTTTTTTTTTTTTTTTATGCGAGAATTCTCGTTTTTTGGAAAACCAGAATCGGAGAATTTTTTTTTTTTTTCTATCCGAGAATCCCCGTTTTGTGGAAAACCAGAATCGGAGAGTTTTTTTTTTTTTTTTTTTTTATGCGAGAATTCTCGTTTTGTGGAAAACGAGAATCGGAGAAATTTTTTTTTGCTTTTTTTTTTATCGGAGAATCCTCCTTTTGTGGAAAACCAGAATCGGAGAATTTTTTTTTTTTTTTTTTTTTATGCGAGAATTCTCGTTTTTTGGAAAACCAGAATCGGAGAATTTTTTTTTTTTTTCTATCCGAGAATCCCCGTTTTGTGGAGTACCAGAATCGGAGAGTTTTTTTTTTTTTTTTTTTTTTTAATGCGAGAATTCTCGTTTTGTGGAAAACCAGAATCGGAGAATTTTTTTTTTTTTTTCCATCCGAGAATCCTCGTTTTGTGGAAAACCAGAATCGGATTATTCTTTTTTTTTTTTTTTTTTTTTTATGCGAGAATTCTCGTTTTTTGGAAAACCAGAACCGGAGAATTTTTTTTTTTTTTTTTTTTATGGGAGAATTCTCGTTTTGTGGAAAACCAGAATCGGAGAAATTTTTTTTTTTTTTTATCCGAGAATCCTCCTTTTGTGGAAAACCAGAATCGGAGAATTTTTTTTTTTTTTTTTTTATGCGAGAATTCTCGTTTTCTGGAAAACCAGAATCGGAGAATTTTTTTTTTTTTTAATCCGAGAATCCTCGTTTTGGGGAAAACCAGAATTGGAGAATTTTTTTTTTTTTTTTTTTGTATGCGAGAATTCTCGTTTTGTGGAAAACCAGAATCGGAGAATTTTCTTTTTTTCTTTTTTTCATCCGAGAATTCTCGTTTTGAGGAAAACCAGAATCGGAGAATTTTTTTTTTTTTTTTATCCGAGAATCCTCGTTTTGTGGAACACCAGAATCGGAGATTTTTTTTTTTTTTTTTTTATGCGAGAATTCTCGTTTTGTCGAAAACGAGAATCGGAGAAATTTTTTTTTGCTTTTTTTTTATCGGAGAATCCTCCTTTTGTGGAAAACCAGAATCGGAGAATTTTTTTTTTTTTTTTTATGCGAGAATTCTCGTTTTTTGGAAAACCAGAATCGGAGAATTTTTTTTTTTTTTTCTATCCGAGAATCCCCGTTTTGTGGAAAACCAGAATCGGAGAGTTTTTTTTTTTTTTTTTTTTTATGCGAGAATTCTCGTTTTGTGGAAAACGAGAATCGGAGAATATTTTTTTGCTTTTTTTTTTATCGGAGAATCCTCCTTTTGTGGAAAACCAGAATCGGAGAATTTTTTTTTTTTTTTTTTTATGCGAGAATTCTCGTTTTTTGGAAAACCAGAATCGGAGAATTTTTTTTTTTTCTATCCGAGAATCCCCGTTTTGTGGAAAACCAGAATCGGAGAGTTTTTTTTTTTTTTTTTTTTTTTATGCGAGAATTCTCGTTTTGTGGAAAACCAGAATCGGAGAATTTTTTTTTTTTTTTATCCGAGAATCCTCGTTTTGTGGAAAACCAGAATCGGATTATTTTTTTTTTCTTTTTTTTTTTTTATGCGAGAATTCACGTTTTTTGGAAAACCAGAATCGGAGAATTTTCTTTTTTTTTTCTATCCGAGAATCCCCGTTTTGTGGAAAACCAGAATCGGAGAGTTTTTTTTTTTTTTTTTTTTTTTTATGCGAGAATTCTCGTTTTTTGGAAAACGAGAATCGGAGAAATTTTTTTTTGCTTTTTTTTTTATCGGAGAATCCTCCTTTTGTGGAAAACCAGAATCGGAGAATTTTTTTTTTTTTTTTTTTATGCGAGAATTCTCGTTTTTTGGAAAACCAGAATCGGAGAATTTTTTTTTTTTTTCTATCCGAGAATCCCCGTTTTGTGGAAAACCAGAATCGGAGAGTTTTTTTTTTTTTCTTTTTTTTTTTATGCGAGAATTCTCGTTTTGTGGAAAACCAGAATCGGAGAATTTTTTTTTTTTTCTTTTATCAGAGAATCCTCGTTTTGTGGAAAACCAGAATCGGAGAATTTTTTTTTTTTTTTTTTATGGGAGAATTCTCTTTTTGAGGAAAACCAGAATCGGAGAATTTTTTTTTTTTTTTTATCCGAGAATCCTCGTTTTGTGGAACACCAGAATCGGAGATTTTTTTTTTTTTTTTTTATGCGAGAATTCTCGTTTTGTCGAAAACGAGAATCGGAGAAATTTTTTTTTGCTTTCTTTTTTATCGGAGAATCCTCCTTTTAGTGGAAAACCAGAATCGGAGAATTTTTTTTTTTTTTTTATGCGAGAATTCTCGTTTTTTGGAAAACCAGAATCGGAGAATTTTTTTTTTTTTTTTCTATCCGAGAATCCCCGTTTTGTGGAAAACCAGAATCGGAGAGTTTTTTTTTTTTTTTTTTTTTTTATGCGAGAATTCTCGTTTTGTGGAAAACGAGAATCGGAGAAATTTTTTTTTGCTTTTTTTTTTATCGGAGAATCCTCCTTTTGTGGAAAACCAGAATCGGAGAATTTTTTTTTTTTTTTTTTTTATGCGAGAATTCTCGTTTTTTGGAAAACCAGAATCGGAGAATTTTTTTTTTTTTTCTATCCGAGAATCCCCGTTTTGTAGAAAACCAGAATCGGAGAGTTTTTTTTTTTTTTTTTTTTTTTATGCGAGAATTCTCGTTTTGTGGAAAACCAGAATCGGAGAATTTTTTTTTTTTTTATCCGAGAATCCTCGTTTTGTGGAACACCAGAATCGGAGATTTTTTTTTTTTTTTTTTATGCGAGAATTCACGTTTTGTCGAAAACGAGAATCGGAGAAATTTTTTTTTGCTTTTTTTTTTATCGGAGAATCCTCCTTTTGTGGAAAACCAGAATCGGAGAATTTTTTTTTTTTTTTTTTTTTTTATGCGAGAATTCTCGTTTTTTGGAAAACCAGAATCGGAGAATTTTTTTTTTTTTTCTATCCGAGAATCCCCGTTTTGTAGAAAAACCAGAATCGGAGAGTTTTTTTTTTTTTTTTTTTTTTTATGCGAGAATTCTCGTTTTGTGGAAAACCAGAATCGGAGAATTTTTTTTTTTTTTTATCCGAGAATCCTCGTTTTGTGGAAAACCAGAATCGGATTATTTTTTTTTTTTTTTTTTTTATGCGAGAATTCTCGTTTTGTGGAAAACTAGAATCGGAGAATTTTTTTTTTTCTTTTATCAGAGAATCCTCGTTTTGTGGAAAACCAGAATCGGAGAATTTTTTTTTTTTTTTTTTTTATGGGTGAATTCTCGTTTTGTGGAAAACCAGAATCGGAGAATTTTTTTTTTTTTTATCCGAGAATCCTCCTTTTGTGGAAAACCAGAATCGGAGAATTTTTTTTTTTTTTTTTATGCGAGAATTCTCGTTTTCTGGAAAACCAGAATCGGAGAATTTTTTTTTTTTTTTTATCCGAGAATCCTCGTTTTGGGGAAAACCAGAATTGGAGAATTTTTTTTTTTTTTTTTTGTATGCGAGAATTCTCGTTTTGTGGAAAACCAGAATCGGAGAATTTTCTTTTTTTCTTTTTTTTATCCGAGAATTCTCGTTTTGAGGAAAACCAGAATCGGAGAATTTTTTTTTTTTTTTTATCCGAGAATCCTCGTTTTGTGGAACACCAGAATCGGAGATTTTTTTTTTTTTTTTTTTTATGCGAGAATTCTCGTTTTGTCGAAAACGAGAATCGGAGAAATTTTTTTTTGCTTTTTTTTTTATCCGAGAATCCTCCTTTTGTGGAAAACCAGAATCGGAGAATTTTTTTTTTTTTTTTTATGCGAGAATTCTCGTTTTTTGGAAAACCAGAATCGGAGAATTTTTTTTTTTTTTCTATCCGAGAATCCCCGTTTTGTGGAAAACCAGAATCGGAGAGTTTTTTTTTTTTTTTTTTTTTTTATGCGAGAATTCTCGTTTTGTGGAAAACGAGAATCGGAGAAATTTTTTTTTGCTTTTTTTTTTATCGGAGAATCCTCCTTTTGTGGAAAACCAGAATCGGAGAATTTTTTTTTTTTTTTTTTTTTTATGCGAGAATTCTCGTTTTTTGGAAAACCAGAATCGGAGAATTTTTTTTTTTTTTTCTATCCGAGAATCCCCGTTTTGGGAAAAACCAGAATCGGAGAGTTTTTTTTTTTTTTTTTTTTTTTTATGCGAGAATTCTCGTTTTGTGGAAAACGAGAATCGGAGAAATTTTTTTTTGCTTTTTTTTTTATCGGAGAATCCTCCTTTTGTGGAAAACCAGAATCGGAGAATTTTTTTTTTTTTTGTTTTTTTTTTATGCGAGAATTCTCGTTTTTTGGAAAACCAGAATCGGAGAATTTTTTTTTTTTTTTCTATCCGAGAACCCCCGTTTTGTGGAAAACCAGAATCGGAGAGTTTTTTTTTTTTTTTTTTTTTTTATGCGAGAATTCTCGTTTTGTGGAAAACCAGAATCGGAGAATTTTTTTTTTTTTTTATCCGAGAATCCTCGTTTTGTGGAAAACCAGAATCGGATTATTTTTTTTTTTTTTTTTTTTATGCGAGAATTCTCGTTTTGTGGAAAACCAGAATCGGAGAGTTTTTTTTTTTTTTTTTTTTTTATGGGAGAATTCTCGTTTTGTGGAAAACGAGAATCGGAGAAATTTTTTTTTGCTTTTTTTTTTATCGGAGAATCCTCCTTTTGTGGAAAACCAGAATCGGAGAATTTTTTTTTTTTTTTTTTTTTTATGCGAGAATTCTCGTTTTTTGGAAAACCAGAATCGGAGAATTTTTTTTTTTTTCTATCCGAGAATCCCCGTTTTGTAGAAAACCAGAATCGGAGAGTTTTTTTTTTTTTTTTTTTTTTATGCGAGAATTCTCGTTTTGTGGAAAACCAGAATCGGAGAATTTTTTTTTTTTTATCCGAGAATCCTGGTTTTGTGGAACACCAGAATCGGAGATGTTTTTTTTTTTTTTTTTATGCGAGAATTCTCGTTTTGTCGAAAACGAGAATCGGAGAAATTTTTTTTTGCTTTTTTTTTTATCGGAGAATCCTCCTTTTGTGGAAAACCAGAATCGGAGAATTTTTTTTTTTTTTTTTTTTTATGCGAGAATTATCGTTTTTTGGAAAACCAGAATCGGAGAATTTTTTTTTTTTTTCTATCCGAGAATCCCCGTTTTGTAGAAAACCAGAATCGGAGAGTTTTTTTTTTTTTTTTTTTTTTATGCGAGAATTCCCGTTTTGTGGAAAACCAGAATCGGAGAATTTTTTTTTTTTTTTATCCGAGAATCCTCGTTTTGTGGAAAACCAGAATCGGATTATTTTTTTTTTTTTTTTTTTTATGCGAGAATTCTCGTTTTGCGGAAAACTAGAATCGGAGAATTTTTTTTTTTCTTTTATCAGAGAATCCTCGTTTTGTGGAAAACCAGAATCGGAGAATTTTTTTTTTTTTTTTTTTATGGGTGAATTCTCGTTTTGTGGAAAACCAGAATCGGAGAATTTTTTTTTTTTTTTTATCCGAGAATCCTCCTTTTGTGGAAAACCAGAATCGGAGAATTTTTTTTTTTTTTTTTATGCGAGAATTCTCGTTTTCTGGAAAACCAGAATCGGAGAATTTTTTTTTTTTTTTTATCCGAGAATCCTCGTTTTGGGGAAAACCAGAATTGGAGAATTTTTTTTTTTTTTTTTTTTTGTATGCGAGAATTCTCGTTTTGTGGAAAACCAGAATCGGAGAATTTTCTTTTTTTCTTTTTTTTATCCGAGAATTCTCGTTTTGTGGAACACCAGAATCGGAGATTTTTTTTTTTTTTTTTTTTTTATGCGAGAATTCTCGTTTTGTCGAAAACGAGACTCGGAGAAATTTTTTTTTGCTTTTTTTTTTATCCGAGAATCCTCCTTTTGTGGAAAACCAGAATCGGAGAATTTTTTTTTTTTTTTTATGCGAGAATTCTCGTTTTTTGGAAAACCAGAATCGGAGAATTTTTTTTTTTTTTCTATCCGAGAATCCCCGTTTTGTGGAAAACCAGAATCGGAGAGTTTTTTTTTTTTTTTTTTTTTTTTATGCGAGAATTCTCGTTTTGTGGAAAACGAGAATCGGAGAAATTTTTTTTTTTTTTTTTTTTATCGGTGAATCCTCCTTTTGTGGAAAACCAGAATCGGAGAATTTTTTTTTTTTTTTTTTTATGCGAGAATTCTCGTTTTTTGGAAAACCAGAATCGGAGAATTTTTTTTTTTTTTCTATCCGAGAATCCCCGTTTTGTGGAAAACCAGAATCGGAGAGTTTTTTTTTTTTTTTTTTTTTTATGCGAGAATTCTCGTTTTGTGGAAAACGAGAATCGGAGAAATTTTTTTTTGCTTTTTTTTTTATCGGAGAATCCTCCTTTTGTGGAAAACCAGAATCGGAGAATTTTTTTTTTTTTTGTTTTTTTTTTATGCGAGAATTCTCGTTTTTTGGAAAACCAGAATCGGAGAATTTTTTTTTTTTTTTCTATCCGAGAATCCCCGTTTTGTGGAAAACCAGAATCGGAGAGTTTTTTTTTTTTTTTTTTTTTTTTATGCGAGAATTCTCGTTTTGTGGAAAACCAGAATCGGAGAATCTTTTTTTTTTTTTATCCGAGAATCCTCGTTTTGTGGAAAACCAGAATCGGATTATTTTTTTTTTTTTTTTTATGCGAGAATTCTCGTTTTGTGGAAAACTAGAATCGGAGAATTTTTTTTTTTTTTTTTTTTATGGGAGAATTCTCGTTTTGTGGAAAACCAGAATCGGAGAAATTTTTTTTTTTTTTTTATGCGAGAATTCTCGTTTTCTGGAAAACCAGAATCGGAGAATTTTTTTTTTTTTTTTATCCGAGAATCCTCGTTTTGGGAAAAACCAGAATTGGAGAATTCTTTTTTTTTTTTTTTGTATGCGAGAATTCTCGTTTTGTGGAAAACCAGAATCGGAGAATTTTCTTTTTTTCTTTTTTTTATCCGAGAATTCTCGTTTTGAGGAAAACCAGAATCGGAGAATTTTTTTTTTTTTTTATCCGAGAATCCTCGTTTTGTGGAACACCAGAATCGGAGATTTTTTTTTTTTTTTTTTTTTTAATGCGAGAATTCTCGTTTTGTGGAAAACCAGAATCGGAGAATTTTTTTTTTTTTCTTTTATCAGAGAATCCTCGTTTTGTGGAAAACCAGAATCGGAGAATTTTTTTTTTTTTTTATCCGAGAATCCTCGTTTTGTGGAACACCAGAATCGGAGATTTTTTTTTTTTTTTTTTTATGCGAGAATTCTCGTTTTGTCGAAAACGAGAATCGGAGAAATGTTTTTTTGCTTTTTTTTTTATCGGAGAATCCTCCTTTTGTGGAAAACCAGAATCGGAGAATTTTTTTTTTTCTTTTTATGCGAGAATTCTCGTTTTTTGGAAAACCAGAATCGGAGAATTTTTTTTTTTTTTCTATCCGAGAATCTCCGTTTTGTGGAAAACCAGAATCGGAGAGTTTTTTTTTTTTTTTTTTTTTTATGCGAGAATTCTCGTTTTGTGGAAAACGAGAATCGGAGAAATTTTTTTTTGCTTTTTTTTTTATCGGAGAATCCTCCTTTTGTGGAAAACCAGAATCGGAGAATTTTTTTTTTTTTTTTTTTATGCGAGAATTCTCGTTTTTTGGAAAACCAGAATCGGAGAATTTTTTTTTTTTTTCTATCCGAGAATCCCCGTTTTGTGGAAAACCAGAATCGGAGAGTGTTTTTTTTTTTTTTTTTTTTATGCGAGAATTCTCGTTTTGTGGAAAACCAGAATCGGAGAATTTTTTTTTTTTTTTTTATCCGAGAATCCTCGTTTTGTGGAAAACCAGAATGGGATTTTTTTTTTTTTTTTTTTTTTTTTTATGCGAGAATTCTCGTTTTGTGGAAAACTAGAATCGGAGAATTTTTTTTTTTTCTTTTATCAGAGAATCCTCGTTTTGTGGAAAACCAGAATCGGAGAATTTTTTTTTTTTTTTTTTATGGGAGAATTCTCGTTTTGTGAAAAACCAGAATCGGAGAATTTTTTTTTTTTTTTTTATCCGAGAATCCTCCTTTTGTGGAAAACCAGAATCGGAGAATTTTTTTTTTTTTTTTCTGCGAGAATTCTCGTTTTCTGGAAAACCAGAATCGGAGAATTTTTTTCTTTCTTTTTTTTTGTATGCGAGAATTCTCGTTTTGTGGAAAACCAGAATCGGAGAATTTTCTTTTTTTCTTTTTTTTATCCGAGAATTCTCATTTTGAGGAAAACCAGAATCGGAGAATTTTTCTTTTTTTTTTTTTATGCGAGAATTCTGGTTTTGTCGAAAACGAGAATCGGAGAAATTTTTTTTTGCTTTTTTTTTTATCCGAGAATCCTCCTTTTGTGGAAAACCAGAATCGGAGAATTTTTTTTTTTTTTTTTATGCGAGAATTCTCGTTTTTTGGAAAACCAGAATCGGAGAATTTTTTTTTTTTTTCTATCCGAGAATCCCCGTTTTGTGGAAAACCAGAATCGGAGAGTATTTTTTTTTTTTTTTTCATGCGAGAATTCTCGTTTTGTGGAAAACGAGAATCGGAGAAATTTTTTTTTGCTTTTTTTTTTATCGGAGAATCCTCCTTTTGTGGAAAACCAGAATCGGAGAATTTTTTTTTTTTTTCTATCCGAGAATCCCCGTTTGGTGGAAAACCAGAATCGGAGAGTTTTTTTTTTTTTTTTTTTTTATGCGAGAATTCTCGTTTTGTGGAAAACCAGAATCGGAGAATTTTTTTTTTTTTTTATCCGAGAATCCTCGTTTTGTGGAAAACCAGAATCGGATTATTTTTTTTTTTTTTTTTCCTTTTATCAGAGAATCCTCGTTTTGTGGAAAACCAGAATCAGAGAATTTTTTTTTTTTTTTTTTTATGGGAGAATTCTCGTTTTGTGGAAAACCAGAATCGGAGAATTTTCTTTTTTTTTATCCGAGAATCCTCGTTTTGGGGAAAACCAGAATTGAGAATTTTTTTTTTTTTTTTTTGTATGCGAGAATTCTCGTTTTGTGGAAAACCAGAATCGGAGAATTTTCTTTTTTTCTTTTTTTTATCCGAGAATTCTCGTTTTGAGGAAAACCAGAATCGGAGAATTTTTTTTTTTTTTTTTTTTGTATGTGAGAATTCTCGTTTTGTGGAAAACCAGAATCGGAGAATTTTTTTTTTTTTTTTATCCGAAAATCCTCGTTTTGTGGAACACCAGAATCCGAGATTTTTTTTTTTTTTTTTTTTTGTATGCGAGAATTCTCGTTTTGTGGAAAACCAGAATCGGAGAATTTTCTTTTTTTCTTTTTTTTATCCGAGAATTCTCGTTTTGAGGAAAACCAGAATCGGAGAATTTTTTTTTTTTTTTTTTATGTGAGAATTCTCGTTTTGTGAAAAACCAGAATCGGAGAATTTTTTTTTTTTTTTATCCGAGAATCCTCGTTTTGTGGAACACCAGAATCGGAGATTTTTTTTTTTTTTTTTATGCGGGAATTCTCGTTTTGTCGAAAACGAGAATCGGAGAAATTTTTTTTTGCTTTTTTTTTTATCGCAGAATCCTCCTTTTGTGGAAAACCAGAATCGGAGGATTTTTTTTTTTTTTTTTATGCGAGAATTCTCGTTTTTTGGAAAACCAGAATCGAAGAATTTTTTTTTTTTTTTTATCCGAGAATCCCCGTTTTGCCGAAAACCAGAATCGGAGAGTTTTTTTTTTTTTTTTTTTTTTTATGCGAGAATTCTCGTTTTGTGGGAAACCAGAATCGGAGAATTTTTTTTTTTTTCTTTTATCAGAGAATCCTCGTTTTGTGGAAAACCAGAATCGGAGAATTTTTTTTTTTTTTTTTTTATGGGAGAATTCTCGTTTTGTGGAAAACCAGAATCGGAGAATTTTTTTTTTTTTTTTCCCCAAGAATTCTCGTTTTGTGGAACACCAGAATCGGAGATTTTTTTTTTTTTTTATGTGAGAATTCTCGTTTTGTGGAAAACCAGAATCGGAGAATTTTTTTTTTTTTTTTATCCGAGAATCCTCGTTTTGTGGAACACCAGAATCGGAGATTTTTTTTTTTTTTTTTATGCGAGAATTCTCGTTTCGTGGAAAACGAGAATCGGAGAAAATTTTTTTTTCTTTTTTTTTTATCCGAGAATCCTCCTTTTGTGGAAAACCAGAATTGGAGATTTTTTTTTTTTTTTTTTTGTATGCGAGAATTCTCGTTTTGTGGAAAACCAGAATCGGAGAATTTTCTTTTTTTTTTTTTTTTTTTATGCGAGAATTCTCGTTTTTTGGAAAACCAGAATCGGAGAATTTTTTTTTTTTTTCTATCCGAGAATCCCCGTTTTGTGGAAAACCAGAATCGGAGAGTTTTTTTTTTTTTTTTTTTTTATGCGAGAATTCTCGTTTTGTGGAAAACCAGAATCGGAGAATTTTTTTTTTTTTTATCCGAGAATCCTCGTTTTGTGGAAAACCAGAATCGGATTATTTTTTTTTTTTTTTTTTATGCGAGAATTCCCGTTTTGTGGAAAACCAGAATCGGAGAATTTTTTTTTTTCTTTTATCAGAGAATCCTCGTTTTGTGGAAAACCAGAATCAGAGAATTATTTTTTTTTTTTTTTTTATGGGAGAATTCTCGGTTTGTGGAAAATCAGAATCGGAGAATTTTTTTTTTTTTTTTTATCCGAGAATCCTCCTTTTGTGGAAAACCAGAATCGGGAAATTTTTTTTTTCTTTTTTATGCGAGAATCCTCGTTTTGGGGAAAACCAGAATTGGAGAATTTTTTTTTTTTTTTTTTGTATGCGAGAATTCTCGTTTTGTGGAAAACCAGAATCGGAGAATTTTCTTTTTTTCTTTTTTTTATCCGAGAATTCTCGTTTTGAGGAAAACCAGAATCGGAGATTTTTTTTTTTTTTTTTTTGTATGTGAGAATTCTTGTTTTGTGGAAAACCAGAATCGGAGAATTTTTTTTTTTTTTATCCGAAAATCCTCGTTTTGTGGAACACCAGAAGCCGAGATTTTTTTTTTTTTTTTTTTTTTTGTATGCGAGAATTCTCGTTTTGTGGAAAACCAGAATCGGAGAATTTTCTTTTTTTCTTTTTTTTATCCGAGAATTCTCGTTTTGAGGAAAACCAGAATCGGAGAATTTTTTTTTTTTTTTTTTTTATGTGAGAATCCTCGTTTTGTGGAAAACCAGAAACGGAGAATTTTTTTTTTTTTTTTTATGCGAGAATTCTCGTTTTGTCGAAAACGAGAATCGGAGAAATTTTTTTTTGCTTTTTTTTTTATCGGAGAATCCTCCTTTTGTGGAAAACCAGAATCGGAGAATTTTTTTTTTTTTTTTTTTTTTTTATGCGAGAATTCTCGCTTTTTGGAAAACCAGAATCGGAGAATTTTTTTTTTTTTTTTTTTTATCCGGGAATCCTCGTTTTGTGGAACACCAGAATCGGAGATTTTTTTTTTTTTTTTTTATGCGAGAATTCTCGTTTTGTCGAAAACGAGAATCGGAGAAATTTTTTTTTGCTTTTTTTTTTATCGGAGAATCCTCCTTTTGTGGAAAACCAGAATCGGAGAATTTTTTTTTTATTTTTTTTTTTTATGCGAGAATTCTCGTTTTTTGGAAAACCAGAATCGGAGAATTTTTTTTTTTTTTTCTATCCGAGAATCCCCGTTTTGTGGAAAACCAGAATCGGAGAGTTTTTTTTTTTTTTTTTTTTTTATGCGAGAATTCTCGTTTTGTGGAAAACCAGAATCGGAGAATTTTTTTTTTTTTCTTTTATCAGAGAATCCTCGTTTTGTGGAAAACCAGAATCGGAGAATTTTTTTTTTTTTTTTTTTATGGGAGAATTCTCGTTTTGTGGAAAACCAGAATCGGAGAATTTTTTTTTTTTTTTTTTCCCAAGAATCCTCGTTTTGTGGAAAACCAGAATCGGAGATTTTTTTTTTTTTTTTTATGTGAGAATTCTCGTTTTGTGGAAAACCAGAATCGGAGAATTTTTTTTTTTTCTTATCCGAGAATCCTCGTTTTGTGGAACACCAGAATCGGAGATTTTTTTTTTTTTTTTTTATGCGAGAATTCTCGTTTCGTGGAAAACGAGAATCGGAGAAAATTTTTGTTTCTTTTTTTTTAATCCGAGAATCCTCCTTTTGTGGAAAACCAGAATTGGAGATTTTTTTTTTTTTTTTTTTTGTATGCGAGAATTCTCGTTTTGTGGAAAACCAGAATCGGAGAATTTTCTTTTTTTTTTTTTTTTTTATGCGAGAATTCTCGTTTTCTGGAAAACCAGAATCGGAGAATTTTTTTTTTTTTTTATCCGAGAATCCTCGTTTTGTGGAAAACCAGAATTGGATAATTTTTTTTTTTTTTTTTTGTATGCGAGAATTCTCGTTTTGTGGAAAAGCAGAATCGGAGAATTTTCTTTTTTTCTTTTTTTTATCCGAGAATTCTCGTTTTGAGGAAAACCAGAATCGGAGAATTTTTTTTTTTTTTTTTTCATGTGAGAATTCTCGTTTTGTTGAAAACCAGAATCGGAGAATTTTTTTTTATTTTTTATCCGAGAATCCTCGTTTTGTGGAACACCAGAATCCGAGATTTTTTTTTTTTTTTTTTTTTGTATGCGAGAATTCTCGTTTTGTGGAAAACCAGAATCGGATAATTTTCTTTTTTTCTTTTTTTTATCCGAGAATTCTCGTTTTGAGGAAAACCAGAATCGGAGAATTTTTTTTTTTTTTTTTATGTGAGAATTCTCGTTTTGTGAAAAACCAGAATCGGAGATTTTTTTTTTTTTTTTATCCGAGAATCCTCGTTTTGTGGAACACCAGAATCGGAGATTTTTTTTTTTTTTTTTTTTCTATGCGACAATTCTCGTTTTGTGGAAAACGAGAATCGGAGAAATTTTTTTTTGCTTTTTTTTTTATCCGAGAATCCTCCTTTTGTGGAAAACCAGAATCGGAGAATTTTTTATTTTTTTTATGTGAGAATTCTCGTTTAGTGCAAAACCAGAATCGGAGAATTTTTTTTTTTTTTATCCGAGAATCCTCGTTTTGTGGAACACCAGAATCGGAGATTTTTTTTTTTTTTTTATGCGAGAATTCTCGTTTCGTGGAAAACGAGAATCGGAGAAATTTTTTTTTTCTTTTTTTTTTATCCGAGAATCCTCCTTTTGTGGAAAACCAGAATCGGAGAATTTTTTTTTATTTTTTTTTATGCGAGAATTCTCGTTTTCTGGAAAACCAGAATCGGATAATTTTTTTTTTTTTTTTATCCGAGAATCCTCGTTTTGTGGAAAACCAGAATTGGAGAATTTTTTTTTTTTTTTTTTTGTATGCGAGAATTCTCGTTTTGTGGAAAACCAGAATCGGAGAATTTTCTTTTTTTCTTTTTTTTATCCGAGAATTCTCGTTTTGAGGAAAACCAGAATCGGAGATTTTTTTTTTTTTTTTTTTGTGAGAATTCTCGTTTTGTTGAAAACCAGAATCGGAGAATTTTTTTTTTTTTTTATCCGAGAATCCTCGTTTTGTGGAACACCAGAATCCGAGATTTTTTTTTTTTTTTTTTTTTTGTATGCGAGAATTCTCGTTTTGTGGAAAACCAGAATCGGAGAATTTTCTTTTTTTCTTTTTTTTATCCGAGAATTCTCGTTTTGAGGAAAACCAGAATCGGAGAATTTTTTTTTTTTTTTTATGTGAGAATTCTCGTTTTGTGGAAAACCAGAATTGGAGAATTATTTTTTTTTTTTATCCGATTTCCTCGTTTTGTGGAACACCAGAATCGGAGATTTTTTTTCTTTTTTTTATGCGAGAATTCTCGTTTTGTGGAAAACGAGAATCGGAGAAATTTTTTTTTGCTTTTTTTTTTATCCGAGAATCCTCCTTTTGTGGAAAACCAGAATCGGAGAATTTTTTTTCTTTTTTTTATGTGAGAATTCTCGTTTTGTGCAAAACCAGAATCGGAGAATTTTTTTTTTTTTTTTTATCCGAGAATCCCCGTTTTGTGAAACACCAGAATCGGAGATTTTTTTTTTTTTTCTTTTATGCGAGAATTCTCGTTTTGTGGAAAACGAGAATCGGAGAAATTTTTTTTTGCTTTTTTTTTTATCCGAGAATCCTCCTTTTGTGGAAAACCAGAATCGGAGAATTTTTTTTCTTTTTTTTATGTGAGAATTCTCGTTTTGTGCAAAACCAGAATCGGAGAATTTTTTTTTTTTTTTTATCCGAGAATCCTCGTTTTGTGGAACACCAGAATCGGAGATTTTTTTTTTTTTTTTTATGCGAGAATTCTCGTTTCGTGGAAAACGAGAATCGGAGAAATTTTTTTTTTCTTTTTTTTTTATCCGAGAATCCTCCTTTTATGGAAAACCAGAATCGGAGAATTTTTTTTTTTTTTTTTTTTTATGCGAGAATTCTCGTTTTCTGGAAAACCAGAATCGGATAATTTTTTTTTTTTTTTTATCCGAGAATCCTCGTTTTGTGGAAAACCAGAATTGGAGAATTTTTTTTTTTTTTTTGTATGCGAGAATTCTCGTTTTGTGGAAAACCAGAATCGGAGAATTTTCTTTTTTTCTTTTTTTTATCCGAGAATTCTCGTTTTGAGGAAAACCGGAATCGGAGATTTTTTTTTTTTTTTTTATGTGAGAATTCTCGTTTTGTTGAAAACCAGAATCGGAGAATTTTTTTTGTTTTTATCCGAGAATCCTCGTTTTGTGGAACACCAGAATCCGAGATTTTTTTTTTTTTTTTTTTTTTTGTATGCGAGAATTCTCGTTTTGAGGAAAACCAGAATCGGAGAATTTTCTTTTTTTCTTTTTTTTATCCGAGAATTCTCGTTTTGAGGAAAACCAGAATCGGAGAATTATTTTTTTTTTTTATCCGACAATCCTCGTTTTGTGGAACACCAGAATCGGAGATTTTTTTTTTTTTTTTTTTATGCGAGAATTCTCGTTTTGTGGAAAACGAGAATCGGAGAAATTTTTTTTTGCTTTTTTTTTTATCCGAGAATCCTCCTTTTGTGGAAAACCAGAATCGGAGAATTTTTTTTTTTTTTTTTTTTTATGCGAGAATTCTCGTTTTGTGGAAAACCAGAATCGAAGAATTTTTTTTTTTTTTTTTATCCGAGAATCCCCGTTTTGTGGAAAACCAGAATTGGAGAGTTTTTTTTTTTTTTTTTTTTTTTTTTATGCGAGAATTCTCGTTTTGTGGAAAACCAGAATCGGAGAATTTTTTTTTTTTTTTTATCCGAGAATCCTCGTTTTGTGGAAAACCAGAATCGGAGAATTTTTGTTTTTTTTTTTTTTTTTTTTATGCGAGAATTCTCGTTTTGTGGAAAACCAGAATCGGAGAATTTTTTTTTTTTTTTTATCCGAGAATCCTCGTTTTGTGGAAAACCAGAATCGAAGAATTTTTTTTTTTTTTTTTTATGCAAGAATTCTCGTTTTGTGGAAAACCAGAATCGGGGAATTTTTTTTTTTGTTTTATCCGAGAATCCTCGTTTTGTGGAAAACCAGAATCGGAGAATTTTCTTTTTTTCTTTTTTTTATCCGAGAATTCTCGTTTTGAGGAAAACCGGAATCGGAGATTTTTTTTTTTTTTTTTTATGTGACAATTCTCGTTTTGTTGAAAACCAGAATCGGAGAATTTTTTTTTTTTTTATCCGAGAATCCTCGTTTTGTGGAACACCAGAATCCGAGATTTTTTTTTTTTTTTTTTTTTTTTGTATGCGAGAATTCTCGTTTTGAGGAAAACCAGAATCGGAGAATTTTCTTTTTTTCTTTTTTTTATCCGAGAATTCTCGTTTTGAGGAAAACCAGAATCGGAGAATTTTTTTTTTTTTTTTTTATGTGAGAATTCTCGTTTTGTGGAAAACCAGAATCGGAGAATTATTTTTTTTTTTTATCCGACAATCCTCGTTTTGTGGAACACCAGAATCGGAGATTTTTTTTTTTTTTTTTTTTATGCGAGAATTCTCGTTTTGTGGAAAACGAGAATCGGAGAAATTTTTTTTTGCTTTTTTTTTTATCCGAGAATCCTCCTTTTGTGGAAAACCAGAATCGGAGAATTTTTTTTTATTTTTTTTTTTATGCGAGAATTCTCGTTTTGTGGAAAACCAGAATTGAAGAATTTTTTTTTTTTTTTTTATCCGAGAATCCCCGTTTTGTGGAAAACCAGAATTGGAGAGTTTTTTTTTTTTTTTTTTTTTTTTTATGCGAGAATTCTCGTTTTGTGGAAAACCAGAATCGGAGAATTTTTTTTTTTTTTTATCCGAGAATCCTCGTTTTGTGGAAAACCAGAATCGGAGAATTTTTGTTTTTTTTTTTTTTTTTTTATGCGAGAATTCTCGTTTTGTGGAAAACCAGAATCGGAGAATTTTTTTTTTTTTTTTATCCGAGAATCCTCGTTTTGTGGAAAACCAGAATCGAAGAATTTTTTTTTTTTTTTTTATGCAAGAATTCTCGTTTTGTGGAAAACCAGAATCGGAGAATTTTTTTTTTTTGTTTTATCCGAGAATCCTCGTTTTGTGGAAAACCAGAATCGGAGAATAATTTTTCTTTTTTTTTTTATTTTATGCGAGAATTCTCGTTTTGTGGAAAACCAGAATCGGAGAATTTTTTTTTTTTTTTTTATCCGAGAATCCTCGTTTTGTGGAAAACCAGAATCGGAGAATGATTTTTCTTTTTTTTTTTTTTTATGCGAGAATTCTCGTTTTGTGGAAAACCAGAATCGGAGAATTTTTTTTTTTTTTTTATCCGAGAATCCTCGTTTTGTGGAAAACCAGAATCGGAGAATTTTTTTTTTTTTTTTTTTATTCGAGAGTTCTCGTTTTATGGAAAACCAGAATCGGAGAATTTTTTTTTTTTTTTTATCCGAGGATCCTCGTTTTGTGGAACACCAGAATCCGAGATTTTTTTTTTTTTTTTTTTTTTTGTATGCGAGAATTCTCGTTTTGAAGAAAACCAGAATCGGAGAATTTTTTTTTCCTTTTTTTTATCCGACAATTCTCGTTTTGAGGAAAACCAGAATCGGAGAATATTTTTTTTTTTTTTTTTATGTGAGAATTCTCGTTTTGTGGAAAACCAGAATTGGAGAATTTTTTTTTTTTTTTTTCCGAGAATCCTCGTTTTGTGGAACACCAGAATCGGAGATTTTTTTTTTTTTTTTTTTTTTATGCGAGAATTCTCGTTTTGTGGAAAACGAGAATCGGAGAAATTTTTTTTTGCTTTTTTTTTTATCCGAGAATCCTCCTTTTGTGGAAAACCAGAATCAGAGAATTTTTTTTTTTTTTTCTTTTATGCGAGAATTCTCGTTTTGTGGAAAACCAGAATCGGAGAATTTTTTTTTTTTTATCCGAGAATCCCCGTTTTGTGGAAAACCAGAATCGGAGAGTTTTTTTTTTTTTTCTTTTTTTTTTTTATGCGAGAATTCTCGTTTTGTGGAAAACCAGAATCGGAGAATTTTTTTTTTTTTTATCCGAGAATCCTCGTTTTGTGGAAAACCAGAATCGAAGATTTTTTTTTGTTTTTTTTTTTTTTTATGCGAGAATTCTCGTTTTGTGGAAAACCAGAATCGGACAAATTTTTTTTTTTTATCCGAGAATCCTCGTTCTGTGGAAAACCAGAATCGGACAATTTTTTTTTTTTTTTTTATGCGAGAATTCTCGTTTTGTCGAAAACCAGAATCGGAGAATTTTCTTTTTTTCTTTTTTTTATCCGAGAATTCTCGTTTTGAGGAAAACCAGAATCGGAGAATTTTTTTTTTTTTTTTTATGTGAGAATTCTCGTTTTAGTGGAAAACCAGAATCGGAGAATTATTTTTTTTTTTTTATCCGAGAATCCTCGTTTTGTGGAACACCAGAATCGGAGATTTTTTTTTTTTTTTTTTTTTATGCGAGAATTCTCGTTTTGTGGAAAACCAGAATCGAAGAATTTTTTTTTTTTTTTTTTTTTTTTTATGCGAGAATTCTCGTTTTGTGGAAAACCAGAATCGGAGAATTTTTTTTTTTTTTTTATCCGAGAATCCTCGTTTTGTGGAAAACCAGAATCGGAGAATTTTTTTTTTTTTTTTTTTTTTATGCGAGAATTCCCGTTTTCTGGAAAACCAGAATCGGAGAATTTTTTTTTTTTTTTATCCGAGAATCCTCGTTTTGTGGAAAACCAGAATCGAAGAATTTTTTTTTTTTTTTTTATGCGAGAATTCTCGGTTTGTGGAAAACCAGAATCGGAGAATTTTTTTTTTTTGTTTTATCCGAGAATCCTCGTTTTGTGGAAAACCAGAATCGGAGAATGATTTTTCTTTTTTTTTTTTTTATGCGAGAATTCTCGTTTTGTGGAAAACCAGAATCGGAGAATTTTTTTTTTTTTTTTTATCCGAGAATCCTCGTTTTGTGGAAAACCAGAATCGGAGAATTTTTTTTTTTTTTTTTTTATTCGAGAATTCTCGTTTTATGGAAAACCAGAATCGGAGAATTTTTTTTTTTTTTTTATCCGAGGATCCTCGTTTTGTGGAACACCAGAATCCGAGATTTTTTTTTTTTTTTTTTTTTTGTATGCGAGAATTCTCGTTTTGTGGAAAACCAGAATCGGAGAATTTTTTTTTCTTTTTTTTATCCGACAATTCTCGTTTTGAGGAAAACCAGAATCGGAGAATTTTTTTTTTTTTTTATGTGAGAATTCTCGTTTTGTGGAAAACCAGAATTGGAGAATTTTTTTTTTTTTTATCCGAGAATCCTCGTTTTGTGGAACACCAGAATCGGAGATTTTTTTTTTTTTTTTTTTTTTATGCGAGAATTCTCGTTTTGTGGAAAACGAGAATCGGAGAAATTTTTTTTTGCTTTTTTTTTTATCCGAGAATCCCCGTTTTGTGGAAAACCAGAATCGGAGAGTTTTTTTTTTTTTTTTTTTTTTTTTATGCGAGAATTCTCGTTTTGTGGAAAACCAGGAGGGCGAATTTTTTTTTTTTTTTATCCGAGAATCCTCGTTTTGTGGAAAAACAGAATCGAAGATTTTTTTTTGTTTTTTTTTTTTTTTCATGCGAGAATTCTCGTTTTGTGGAAAACCAGAATCGGACAAATTTTTTTTTTTATCCGAGAATCCTCGTTTTGTGGAAAACCAGAATCGGACAATTTTTTTTTTTTTTTTTATGCGAGAATTCTCGTTTTGTGGAAAACCAGAATTGGAGAATTTTTTTTTTTTTTTTATCCGAGAATCCTCGTTTTGCGGAAAACCAGAATCGGAGAATTTTTTTTTTTTTTTTATGTGAGAATTCTCGTTTTGTGGAAAACCAGAATCGGAGAATTTTTTTTTTTTTTTATCCGAGAATCCTCGTTTTGTGGAAAACCAGAATCGGAGAATTTTTTTTTTTTTTTTTTTTTTATTCGAGAATTCTCGTTTTGTGGAAAACCAGAATCGGAGAATTTTTTTTTTTTTTTATCCGAGAATCCTCGTTTTCCGGAACACCAGAATCCGAGATTTTTTTTTTTTTTCTTTTGTATGCGAGAATTCTCGTTTTGTGGAAAACCAGAATCGGAGAATTTTCTTTTTATCTTTTTTTTATCCGAAAGTTCTCGTTTTGAGGAAAACCAGAATCGGAGAAGTTTTTTTTTTTTTTTTTTTTTTATGTGAGAATTCTCGTTTCGTGGAAAACCAGAATCGGAGAATTTTTTTTTTTTATCCGAGAATCCTCGTTTTGTGGAACACCAGAATCGGAGATTTTTTTTTTTTTTTTTTGTATGCGAGAATTCTCGTTTTGTGGAAAACGAGAATCGGAGAAATTTTTTTTTGCTTTTTTTTTTATCCGAGAATCCTCCTTTTGTGGAAAACCAGAATCGGAGAATTTTTTTTTTTTTTTATTATTATGCGAGAATTCTCGTTTTGTGGAAAACCAGAATCGGAGAATTTTTTTTTTTTTATCCGAGAATCCCCGTTTTGCGGAAAACCAGAATCGGAGAGTTTTTTTTTTTTTGTTTTTTTTTTTTTTATGCGAGAATTCTCGTTTTGTGGAAAACCAGAATCGGAGAATTTTTTTTTTTTTTTATCCGAGAATCCTCGTTTTGTGGAAAACCAGAATCGAAGAATTTTTTTTTTTTTTTTTTTTTTTTTATGCGAGAATTCTCGTTTTGTGGAAAACCAGAATCGGACAAATTTTTTTTTTTTATCCGAGAATCCTCGTTTTGTGGAAAACCAGAATCGGAGAATTTTTTTTCTTTTTTTTTTTTTAATCCGAGAATCCTCGTTTTGCGGAAAACCAGAATCGGAGAATTTTTTTTTTTTTTTTATGTGAGAATTCTCGTTTTGTGGAAAACCAGAATCGGAGAATTTTTTTTTTTTTTTTATCCGAGAATCCTCGTTTTGTGGAAAACCAGAATCGGAGAATTTTTTTATTTTTTTTTTTTTTTTATTCGAGAATTCTCGTTCTGTGGAAAACCAGAATCGGAGAATTTTTTTTTTTTTTTATCCGAGAATCCTCGTTTTGTGGAAAACCAGAATCGGATTATTTTTTCTTTTTTTTTTTTTGTATGCGAGAATTCTCGTTTTGTGGAAAACCAGAATCGGAGAATTTTCTTTTTATCTTTTTTTTATCCGAGAATTCTCGTTTTGAGGAAAACCAGAATCGGAGAAGTTTTTTCTTTTTTTTTTTTTATGTGAGAATTCTCGTTTCGTGGAAAACCAGAATTGGAGAATTTTTTTTTTTTTTATCCGAGAATCCTCGTTTTGTGGAACATCAGAATCGGAGATTTTTTTTTTTTTTTTTTTTATGCGAGAATTCTCGTTTTGTGGAAAACGAGAATCGGAGAAATTTTTTTTTCCTTTTTTTTTTATCCGAGAATCCTCCTTTTGTGGAAAACCAGAATCGGAGAATTTTTTTTTTTTTTTTTTTTTATGCGAGAATTCTCGTTTTGTTGAAAACCAGAATCGGAGAATTTTTTTTTTTTTTTTATCCGAGAATCCCCGTTTTGTGGAAAACCAGAATCGGAGAGTTTTTTTTTTTTTTTTTTTTTTATGCGAGAATTCTCGTTTTGTGGAAAACCAGAATCGGAGAATTTTTTTTTTTTTTATCCGAGAATCCTCGTTTTGTGGAAAACCAGAATCGGATTATTTTTTTTTTTTTTTTATGCGAGAATTCTCGTTTTGTGGAAAACCAGAATCGGAAATTTTTTTTTTTTTTTTCTATCCGAGAATCCCCGTTTTGTGGAAAACCAGAATCGGAGAGTTTTTTTTTTTTTTTTTTTTTTTTTATGCGAGAATTCTCGTTTTGTGGAAAACCGGAATCGGAGAATTTTTTTTTTTTTTCTTTTATCAGAGAATCCTCGTTTTGTGGAAAACCAGAATCGGAGAATTTTTTTTTTTTTTATGGGAGAATTCTCGTTTTGTGGAAAACCAGAATCGGAGAATTTTTTTTTTTTTTTCCCCAAGAATCCTCGTTTTGTGGAAAACCAGAATCGGAGATTTTTTTTTTTTTTTTTATGTGAGAATTCTCGTTTTGTGGAAAACCAGAATCGGAGAATTTTTTTTTTTATTTTATCCGAGAATCCTCGTTTTGTGGAACACCAGAATCGGAGATTTTTTTTTTTTTTTTTTATGCGAGAATTCTCGTTTCGTGGAAAACGAGAATCGGAGAAAATTTTTTTTTCTTTTTTTTTAATCCGAGAATCCTCCTTTTGTGGAAAACCAGAATTGGAGAATTTTTTTTTTTTTTTTTTTTATGCGAGAATTCTCGTTTTGTGGAAAACCAGAATCGGAGAATTTTCTTTTTTTTTTTTTTTTTTATGCGAGAATTCTCGTTTTCTGGAAAACCAGAATCGGAGAATTTTTTTTTTTTTTTTATCAGAGAATCCTCGTTTTGTGGAACACCAGAATCCGAGATTTTTTTTTTTTTTTTTTTTTTTGTATGCGAGAATTCTCGTTTTGTGGAAAACCAGAATCGGATAATTTTCTTTTTTTCTTTTTTTTATCCGAGAATTCTCGTTTTGAGGAAAACCAGAATCGGAGAATTTTTTTTTTTTTTTTTTTATGTGAGAATTCTCGTTTTGTGGAAAACCAGAATCGGAGAATTTTTTTTTTTTATCCGAGAATCCTCGTTTTGTGGAACACCAGAATCGGAGATTTTTTTTTTTTTTTTTTTTCTATGCGAGAATTCTCGTTTTGTGGAAAACGAGAATCGGAGAAATTTTTTTTTGCTTTTTTTTTTATCCGAGAATCCTCCTTTTGTGGAAAACCAGAATCGGAGAATTTTTTTTTTTTTTATGTGAGAATTCTCGTTTTGTGCAAAACCAGAATCGGAGAATTTTTTTTTATTTTTTTATCCGAGAATCCTCGTTTTGTGGAAAACCAGAATCGAAGAATTTTTTTTTTTTTTTTTTTTTTTTTATGCGAGAATTCTCGTTTTGTGGAAAACCAGAATCGGACAAATTTTTTTTTTTTATCCGAGAATCCTCGTTTTGTGGAAAACCAGAATCGGAGAATTTTTTTTCTTTTTTTTTTTTTAATCCGAGAATCCTCGTTTTGCGGAAAACCAGAATCGGAGAATTTTTTTTTTTTTTTTATGTGAGAATTCTCGTTTTGTGGAAAACCAGAATCGGAGAATTTTTTTTTTTTTTTTATCCGAGAATCCTCGTTTTGTGGAAAACCAGAATCGGAGAATTTTTTTATTTTTTTTTTTTTTTTATTCGAGAATTCTCGTTCTGTGGAAAACCAGAATCGGAGAATTTTTTTTTTTTTTTATCCGAGAATCCTCGTTTTGTGGAAAACCAGAATCGGATTATTTTTTCTTTTTTTTTTTTTGTATGCGAGAATTCTCGTTTTGTGGAAAACCAGAATCGGAGAATTTTCTTTTTATCTTTTTTTTATCCGAGAATTCTCGTTTTGAGGAAAACCAGAATCGGAGAAGTTTTTTCTTTTTTTTTTTTTTATGTGAGAATTCTCGTTTCGTGGAAAACCAGAATTGGAGAATTTTTTTTTTTTTTTATCCGAGAATCCTCGTTTTGTGGAACATCAGAATCGGAGATTTTTTTTTTTTTTTTTTTTATGCGAGAATTCTCGTTTTGTGGAAAACGAGAATCGGAGAAATTTTTTTTTCCTTTTTTTTTTATCCGAGAATCCTCCTTTTGTGGAAAACCAGAATCGGAGAATTTTTTTTTTTTTTTTTTTTTTTATGCGAGAATTCTCGTTTTGTTGAAAACCAGAATCGGAGAATTTTTTTTTTTTTTTATCCGAGAATCCCCGTTTTGTGGAAAACCAGAATCAGAGGGTTTTTTTTTTTTTTTTTTTTTTATGCGAGAATTCTCGTTTTGTGGAAAACCAGAATCGGAGAATTTTTTTTTTTTTTATCCGAGAATCCTCGTTTTGTGGAAAACCAGAATCGGATTATTTTTTTTTTTTTTTTTATGCGAGAATTCTCGTTTTGTGGAAAACCAGAATCGGAAATTTTTTTTTTTTTTTTCTATCCGAGAATCCCCGTTTTGTGGAAAACCAGAATCGGAGAGTTTTTTTTTTTTTTTTTTTTTTTTATGCGAGAATTCTCGTTTTGTGGAAAACCGGAATCGGAGAATTTTTTTTTTTTTTCTTTTATCAGAGAATCCTCGTTTTGTGGAAAACCAGAATCGGAGAATTTTTTTTTTTTTTTTATGGGAGAATTCTCGTTTTGTGGAAAACCAGAATCGGAGAATTTTTTTTTTTTTTTCCCCAAGAATCCTCGTTTTGTGGAAAACCAGAATCGGAGATTTTTTTTTTTTTTTTTATGTGAGAATTCTCGTTTTGTGGAAAACCAGAATCGGAGAATTTTTTTTTTTATTTTATCCGAGAATCCTCGTTTTGTGGAACACCAGAATCGGAGATTTTTTTTTTTTTTTTTTATGCGAGAATTCTCGTTTCGTGGAAAACGAGAATCGGAGAAAATTTTTTTTTCTTTTTTTTTAATCCGAGAATCCTCCTTTTGTGGAAAACCAGAATTGGAGAATTTTTTTTTTTTTTTTTTTTATGCGAGAATTCTCGTTTTGTGGAAAACCAGAATCGGAGAATTTTCTTTTTTTTTTTTTTTTTTATGCGAGAATTCTCGTTTTCTGGAAAACCAGAATCGGAGAATTTTTTTTTTTTTTTTTATCCGAGAATCCTCGTTTTGTGGAACACCAGAATCCGAGATTTTTTTTTTTTTTTTTTTTTTTGTATGCGAGAATTCTCGTTTTGTGGAAAACCAGAATCGGATAATTTTCTTTTTTTCTTTTTTTTATCCGAGAATTCTCGTTTTGAGGAAAACCAGAATCGGAGAATTTTTTTTTTTTTTTTTTATGTGAGAATTCTCGTTTTGTGGAAAACCAGAATCGGAGAATTTTTTTTTTTTATCCGAGAATCCTCGTTTTGTGGAACACCAGAATCGGAGATTTTTTTTTTTTTTTTTTTTCTATGCGAGAATTCTCGTTTTGTGGAAAACGAGAATCGGAGAAATTTTTTTTTGCTTTTTTTTTTATCCGAGAATCCTCCTTTTGTGGAAAACCAGAATCGGAGAATTTTTTTTTTTTTTATGTGAGAATTCTCGTTTTGTGCAAAACCAGAATCGGAGAATTTTTTTTTATTTTTTTATCCGAGAATCCTCGTTTTGTGGAACACCAGAATCGGAGATTTTTTTTTTTTTTTTTTTATGCGAGAATTCCCGTTTCGTGGAAAACGAGAATCGGAGAAATTTTTTTTTCTTTTTTTTTTATCCGAGAATCCTCCTTTTGTGGAAAACCAGAATCGGAGAATTTTTTTTTTTTTTTTTTTATGCGAGAATTCTCGTTTTCTGGAAAACCAGAATCGGATAATTTTTTTTTTTTATCCGAGAATCCTCGTTTTGTGGAAAACCAGAATTGGAGAATATTTTTTTTTTTTTTTTGTATGCGAGAATTCTCGTTTTGTGGAAAACCAGAATCGGAGAATTTTCTTTTTTTCTTTTTTTTATCCGAGAATTCTCGTTTTGAGGAAAACCAGAATCGGAGATTTTTTTTTTTTTTTTTTTGTGAGAATTCTCGTTTTGTTGAAAACCAGAATCGGAGAATTTTTTTTTTTTTTCTTTTATCAGAGAATCCTCGTTTTGTGGAAAACCAGAATCGGAGAATTTTTTTTTTTTTTTATGGGAGAATTCTCGTTTTGTGGAAAACCAGAATCGGAGAATTTTTTTTTTTTTTTCCCCAAGAATCCTCGTTTTGTGGAAAACCAGAATCGGAGATTTTTTTTTTTTTTTTTATGTGAGAATTCTCGTTTTGTGGAAAACCAGAATCGGAGAATTTTTTTTTTTATTTTATCCGAGAATCCTCGTTTTGTGGAACACCAGAATCGGAGATTTTTTTTTTTTTTTTTTATGCGAGAATTCTCGTTTCGTGGAAAACGAGAATCGGAGAAAATTTTTTTTTCTTTTTTTTTAATCCGAGAATCCTCCTTTTGTGGAAAACCAGAATTGGAGAATTTTTTTTTTTTTTTTTTTGTATGCGAGAATTCTCGTTTTGTGGAAAACCAGAATCGGAGAATTTTCTTTTTTTTTTTTTTTTTTATGCGAGAATTCTCGTTTTCTGGAAAACCAGAATCGGAGAATTTTTTTTTTTTTTTTTATCCGAGAATCCTCGTTTTGTGGAACACCAGAATCCGAGAGTTTTTTTTTTTTTTTTTTTTGTATGCGAGAATTCTCGTTTTGTGGAAAACCAGAATCGGATAATTTTCTTTTTTTCTTTTTTTTATCCGAGAATTCTCGTTTTGAGGAAAACCAGAATCGGAGAATTTTTTTTTTTTTTTTTATGTGAGAATTCTCGTTTTGTGGAAAACCAGAATCGGAGAATTTTTTTTTTTTTATCCGAGAATCCTCGTTTTGTGGAACACCAGAATCGGAGATTTTTTTTTTTTTTTTTTTTCTATGCGAGAATTCTCGTTTTGTGGAAAACGAGAATCGGAGAAATTTTTTTTTGCTTTTTTTTTTATCCGAGAATCCTCCTTTTGTGGAAAACCAGAATCGGAGAATTTTTTTTTTTTTTTATGTGAGAATTCTCGTTTTGTGCAAAACCAGAATCGGAGAATTTTTTTTTATTTTTTTATCCGAGAATCCTCGTTTTGTGGAACACCAGAATCGGAGATTTTTTTTTTTTTTTTTTTATGCGAGAATTCCCGTTTCGTGGAAAACGAGAATCGGAGAAATTTTTTTTTCTTTTTTTTTTATCCCAGAATCCACCTTTTGTGGAAAACCAGAATCGGAGAATTTTTTTTTTTTTTTTTTTATGCGAGAATTCTCGTTTTCTGGAAAACCAGAATCGGATAATTTTTTTTTTTTATCCGAGAATCCTCGTTTTGTGGAAAACCAGAATTGGAGAATATTTTTTTTTTTTTTTTTGTATGCGAGAATTCTCGTTTTGTGGAAAACCAGAATCGGATAATTTTCTTTTTTTCTTTTTTTTATCCGAGAATTCTCGTTTTGAGGAAAACCAGAATCGGAGATTTTTTTTTTTTTTTTTTTGTGAGAATTCTCGTTTTGTTGAAAACCAGAATCGGAGAACTTTTTTTTTCTTTTTGTCCGAGAATCCTCGTTTTGTGGAACACCAGAATCCGAGATTTTTTTTTTTTTTTTTTTTTTTTGTATGCGAGAATTCTCGTTTTGTGGAAAACCAGAATCGGAGAATTTTCTTTTTTTCTTTTTTTTATCCGAGAATTCTCGTTTTGAGGAAAAACAGAATCGGAGAATTTTTTTTTTTTTTTTATGTGAGAATTCTCGTTTTGTGGAAAACCAGAATCGGAGAATTATTTTTTTTTTTTATCCGAGAATCCTCGTTTTGTGGAACACCAGAATCGGAGAATTTTTTTTTTTTTTTTTATGCGAGAATTCTCGTTTTGTGGAAAACGAGAATCGGAGAAAATTTTTTTTGCTTTTTTTTTTATCCGAGAATCCTCCTTTTGTTGAAAACCAGAATCGGAGAATTTTTTTTTTTTTTTTATGCGAGAATTCTCGTTTTGTGGAAAACCAGAATCGAAGAATTTTCTTTTTTTCTTTTTTTTATCCGAGAATCCCCGTTTTGTGGAAAACCAGAATTGGAGAGATTTTTTTGTTTTTTTTTATTTTATGCGAGAATTCTCGTTTTGTGGAAAACCAGAATCGGAGAATTTTTTTTTTTTTTATCCGGGAATCCTCGTTTTGTGGAAAACCAGAATCGGAGAATTTTTGTTTTTTTTTTTTTTTTTTTTTTATGCGAGAATTCTCGTTTTGTGGAAAACCAGAATCGGAGATGTTTTTTTTTTTTTATCCGAGAATCCTCGTTTTGTGGAGAACCAGAATCGAAGAATTTTTTTTTTTGTTTTATCCGAGAATCCTCGTTTTGTGGAAAACCAGAATCGGAGAATAATTTTTCTTTTTTTTTTTTTTTTTATGCGAGAATTCTCGTTTTGTGGAAAACTCGAATCGGAGAATTTTTTTTTTTTTTTATCCGAGAATCCTCGTTTTGTGGAAAACCAGAATCGGAGAATAATTTTTCTTTTTTTTTTTTTTATGCGAGAATTCTCGTTTTGTGGAAAACCAGAATCGGAGAATTTTTTTTTTTTTATCCGAGAATCCTCGTTTTGTGGAACACCAGAATCGGAGATTTTTTTTTTTTTTTTTTTTATGCGAGAATTCTCGTTTTGTGGAAAACGAGAATCGGAGAAATCTTTTTTTGCTTTTTTTTTTATCCGAGAATCCTCCTTTTGTGGAAAACCAGAATCGGAGAATTTTTTTTTTTTTTATTATGTGAGAATTCTCGTTTTGTGCAAAACCAGAATCGGAGAATTTTTTTTTTTTTTTTTATCCGAGAATCCTCGTTTTGTGGAACACTTGAATCGGAGATTTTTTTTTTTTTTTTTTATGCGAGAATTCTCGTTTCGTGGAAAACGAGAATCGGAGAAATTTTTTTTTCTTTTTTTTTTATCCGAGAATCCTCCTTTTGTGGAAAACCAGAATCGGAGAATTTTCTTTTTTTTTTTTTATGCGAGAATTCTCGTTTTCTGGAAAACCAGAATCGGATAATTTTTTTTTTTCTTTTTTTTATCCCAGAATTCTCGTTTTGAGGAAAACCAGAATCGGAGAGTTTTTTTTTTTTTTTTTTTATGTGAGAATTCTCGTTTTGTTGAAAACCAGAATCGGAGAATTTTTTTTTTTTTTTATCCGAGAATCCTCGTTTTGTGGAACACCAGAATCCGAGATTTTTTTTTTTTTTTGTATGCGAGAATTCTCGTTTTATGGAAAACCAGAATCGGAGAATTTTCTTTTTTTCTTTTTTTTATCCGAGAATTCTCGTTTTGAGGAAAACCAGAATCGGAGAATTTTTTTTTTTTTTTTTATGTGAGAATTCTCGTTTTGTGGAAAACCAGAATCGGAGAATTATTTTTTTTTTTTATCCGAGAATCCTCGTTTTGTGGAACACCAGAATCGGAGATTTTTTTTTTTTTTTTTTTTATGCGAGAATTCTCGTTTTGTGGAAAACGAGAATCGGAGAAATTTTTTTTTGCTTTTTTTTTTATCCGAGAATCCTCCTTTTGTGGAAAACCAGAATCGGAGAATTTTTTTTTTTTTTTTTTTTTTATGCGAGAATTCTCGTTTTGTGGAAAACCAGAATCGAAGAATTTTTTTTTTTTTTTTTATCCGAGAATCCCCGTTTTGTGGAAAACCAGAACTGGAGAGTTTTTTTTTTTTTTTTTTTTTTTTATGCGAGAATTCTCGTTTTTTGGAAAACCAGAATCGGAGAATTTTTTTTTTTTTTTTATCCGGGAATCCTCGTTTTGTGGAAAACCAGAATCGAAGAATTTTCTTCTTTTTTTTTTTTTATGCGAGAATTCTCGTTTTGTGGAAAACCAGAATCGGAGAAATTTTTTTTTTTTTTTATCCGAGAATCCTCGTTTTGTGGAAAACCAGAAGCGGAGAATAATTTTTCTTTTTTTTTTTTTTTTTATGCGAGAATTCTCGTTTTGTGGAAAACCAGAATCGGAGAATTTTTTTTTTTTTTTTTATGCGAGAATCCTCGTTTTGTGGAAAACCAGAATCGGAGAATGATTTTTCTTTTTTTTTTTTTTTTATGCGAGAATTCTCGTTTTGTGGAAAACCAGAATCGGAGATTTTTTTTTTTTTTTTTTATCCGAGAATCCTCGTTTTGTGGAAAACCAGAATCGGAGAATTTTTGTTTTTTTTTTTTTTTTATTCGAGAATTCTCGTTTTATGGAAAACCAGAATCGGAGAATTTTTTTTTTTTTTTATCCGAGGATCCTCGTTTTGTGGAACACCAGAATCCGAGATTTTTTTTTTTTTTTTTTTTTTGTATGCGAGAATTCTCGTTTTGTGGAAAACCAGAATCGGAGAATTTTCTTTTTTTCTTTTTTTTATCCGATAATTCTCGTTTTGAGGAAAACCAGAATCGGAGAATTTTTTTTTTTTTTTTATGTGAGAATTCTCGTTTTGTGGAAAACCAGAATCGGAGAATTATTTTTTTTTTTATCCGAGAATCCTCGTTTTGTGGAACACCAGAATCGGAGATTTTTTTTTTTTTTTTTTTTATGCGAGAATTCTCGTTTTGTGGAAAACGAGAATCGGAGAAATTTTTTTTTGCTTTTTTTTTTATCCGAGAATCCTCCTTTTGTGGAAAACCAGAATCGGAGAATTTTTTTTTTTTTTTTTTTTTATGCGAGAATTCCCGTTTTGTGGAAAACCAGAATCGGAGAATTTTTTTTTTTTTTTTTATCCGAGAATCCCCGTTTTGTGGAAAACCAGAACTGGAGAGTTTTTTTTTTTTTTTTTTTTTTTTTATGCGAGAATTCTCGTTTTTTGGAAAACCAGAATCGGAGAATTTTTTTTTTTTTTTATCCGGGAATCCTCGTTTTGTGGAAAACCAGAATCGAAGAATTTTCTTCTTTTTTTTTTTTTATGCGAGAATTCTCGTTTTGTGGAAAACCAGAATCGGAGAAATTTTTTTTTTGTTTTATCCGAGAATCCTCGTTTTGTGGAAAACCAGAAGCGGAGAATAATTTTTCTTTTTTTTTTTTTTTTTATGCGAGAATTCTCGTTTTGTGGAAAACCAGAATCGGAGAATTTTTTTTTTTTTTTTATGCGAGAATCCTCGTTTTGTGGAAAACCAGAATCGGAGAATGATTTTTCTTTTTTTTTTTTTTTATGCGAGAATTCTCGTTTTGTGGAAAACCAGAATCGGAGATTTTTTTTTTTTTTTTTATCCGAGAATCCTCGTTTTGTGGAAAACCAGAATCGGAGAATTTTTTTTTTTTTTTTTTTTATTCGAGAATTCTCGTTTTATGGAAAACCAGAATCGGAGAATTTTTTTTTTTTTTTATCCGAGGATCCTCGTTTTGTGGAACACCAGAATCCGAGATTTTTTTTTTTTTTTTTTTTTTTGTATGCGAGAATTCTCGTTTTGCGGAAAACCAGAATCGGAGAATTTTTTTTTCCTTTTTTTTATCCGATAATTCTCGTTTTGAGGAAAACCAGAATCGGAGAATTTTTTTTTTTTTTTTTTATGTGAGAATTCTCGTTTTGTGGAAAACCAGAATTGGAGATTTTTTTTTTTTTTTATCCGAGAATCCTCGTTTTGTGGAACACCAGAATCGGAGATTTTTTTTTTTTTTTTTTTTTTATGCGAGAATTCTCGTTTTGTGGAAAACGAGAATCGGAGAAATTTTTTTTTGCTTTTTTTTTTATCCGAGAATCCTCCTTTTGTGGAAAACCAGAATCAGAGAATTTTTTTTTTTTTTTTTATGCGAGAATTCCCGTTTTGTGGAAAACCAGAATCGGAGAATTTTTTTTTTTTTTATCCGAGAATCCCCGTTTTGTGGAAAACCAGAATCGGAGAGTTTTTTTTTTTTTTTTTTTTTTTTTTATGCGAGAATTCTCGTTTTGTGGAAAACCAGAATTGGAGAATTTTTTTTTTTTTTTTATCCGAGAATCCTCGTTTTGTGGAAAACTTGAATCGAAGATTTTTTTTTGTTTTTTTTTTTTTTTTATGCGAGAATTCTCGTTTTGTGGAAAACCAGAATCGGACAAATTTTTTTTTTTTATCCGAGAATCCTCGTTTTGTGGAAAACCAGAATCGGACAATTTTTTTTTTTTTTTTATGCGAGAATTCTCGTTTTGTGGAAAACCAGAATTGGAGAATTTTTTTTTTTTTTTTTATCCGAGAATCCTCGTTTTGCGGAAAACCAGAATCGGAGAATTTTTTTTTTTTTTTTTATGTGAGAATTCTCGTTTTGTGGAAAACCAGAATCGGAGAATTTTTTTTTTTTTTTTATCCGAGAATCCTCGTTTTGTGGAAAACCAGAATCGGAGAATTTTTTTTTTTTTTTTTTTTTTATTCGAGAATTCTCGTTTTGTGGAAAACCAGAATCGGAGAATTTTTTTTTTTTTTTATCCGAGAATCCTCGTTTTCCGGAACACCAGAATCCGAGATTTTTTTTTTTTCTTTTGTATGCGAGAATTCTCGTTTTGTGGAAAACCAGAATCGGAGAATTTTCTTTTTATCTTTTTTTTATCCGAAAGTTCTCGTTTTGAGGAAAACCAGAATCGGAGAAGTTTTTTTTTTTTTTTTATTTTTATGTGAGAATTCTCGTTTCGTGGAAAACCAGAATCGGAGAATTTTTTTTTTTTTTTATCCGAGAATCCTCGTTTTGTGGAACACCAGAATCGGAGATTTTTTTTTTTTTTTTTTATGCGAGAATTCTTGTTTTGTTGAAAACGAGAATCGGAGAAATTTTTTTTTGCTTTTTTTTTTATCCGAGAATCCTCCTTTTGTGGAAAACCAGAATCGGAGAATTTTTTTTTTTTTTTTTTTTATGCGAGAATTCTCGTTTTGTGGAAAACCAGAATCGGAGAATTTTTTTTTTTTTTTATCCGAGAATCCTCGTTTTGTGGAAAACCAGAATCGAAGAATTTTTTTTTTTTTTTTTTTTTTATGCGAGAATTCTCGTTTTGTGGAAAACCAGAATCGGACAATTTTTTTTTTTTATCCGAGAATCCTCGTTTTGTGGAAAACCAGAATCGGAGAATTTTTTTTCTTTTTTTTTTTTTTATGCGAGAATTCTCGTTTTGTGGAAAACCAGATTTGGAGAATTTTTTTTTTTTTTTAATCCGAGAATCCTCGTTTTGCGGAAAACCAGAATCGGAGAATTTTTTTTTTTTTTTATGTGAGAATTCTCGTTTTGTGGAAAACCAGAATCGGAGAATTTTTTTTTTTTTTTTATCCGAGAATCCTCGTTTTGTGGAAAACCAGAATCGGAGAATTTTTTTATTTTTATTTTTATTTTTTATTCGAGAATTCTCGTTCTGTGGAAAACCAGAATCGGAGAATTTTTTTTTTTTTTTATCCGAGAATCCTCGTTTTCCGGAACACCAGAATCCGAGATTTTTTTTTTTTTTTTTTTTGTATGCGAGAATTCTCGTTTTGTGGAAAACCAGAATCGGAGAATTTTCTTTTTATCTTTTTTTTATCCGAGAATTCTCGTTTTGAGGAAAACCAGAATCGGAGAAGTTTTTTCTTTTTTTTTTTATGTGAGAATTCTCGTTTCGTGGAAAACCAGAATTGGAGAATTTTTTTTTCTTTATCCGAGAATCCTCGTTTTGTGGAACACCAGAATCGGAGATTTTTTTTTTTTTTTTTTTTATGCGAGAATTCTCGTTTTGTGGAAAACGAGAATCGGAGAAATTTTTTTTTGCTTTTTTTTTTATCCGAGAATCCTCCTTTTGTGGAAAACCAGAATCGGAGAATTTTTTTTTTTTTTTTTTTTTATGCGAGAATTTTCGTTTTGTGGAAAACTAGAATCGGAGAATTTTTTTTTTTTTTTATCCGAGAATCCCCGTTTTGTGGAAAACCAGAATCGGAGAGTTTTTTTTTTTTTTTTTTTTTTTCATGCGAGAATTCTCGTTTTGTGGAAAACCAGAATCGGAGAATTTTTTTTTTTTTTTATCCGAGAATCCTCGTTTTGTGGAAAACCAGAATCGGATTATTTTTTTTTTTTTTTTTTTATGCGAGAATTCTCGTTTTGTGGAAAACCAGAATCGGAGAATTTTTTTTTTTTTCTTTTATCAGAGAATCCTCGTTTTGTGGAAAACCAGAATCAGAGAATTTTTTTTTTTTTTTTTTTATGGGAGAATTCTCGTTTTGTGGAAAACCAGAATCGGAGAATTTTTTTTTTTTTTTATCCGAGAATCCTCCTTTTGTGGAAAACCAGAATTGGAGAATTTTTTTTTTTTTTTTTTGTATGCGAGAAGTCTCGTTTTGTGGAAAACCAGAATCAGAGAATTTTCTTTTTTTCTTTTTTTTATCCGAGAATTCTCGTTTTGAGGAAAACAAGAATCGGAGAATTTTTTTTTTTTTTTTTTTGTATGTGAGAATTCTTGTTTTGTGGAAAACCAGAATCGGAGAATTTTTTTTTTCTTTATCCGAAAATCCTCGTTTTGTGGAACACCAGAATCCGAGATTTTTTTTTTTTTTTTTTTTTTTGTATGCGAGAATTCTCGTTTTGTGGAAAACCAGAATCGGAGAATTTTCTTTTTTTCTTTTTTTTATCCGAGAATTCTCGTTTTGAGGAAAACCAGAATCGGAGAATTTTTTTTTTTTTTTTTTATGTGAGAATTCTCGTTTTGTGAAAAACCAGAATCGGAGAATTTTTTTTTTTTTTTATCGGAGAATCCTCCTTTTGTGGAAAACCAGAATCGGAGAATTTTTTTTTTATTTTTTTTTTTTTATGCGAGAATTCTCGTTTTTTGGAAAACCAGAATCGGAGAATTTTTTTTTTTTTTTCTATCCGAGAATCTCCGTTTTGTGGAAAACCAGAATCGGAGAGTTTTTTTTTTTTTTTTTTTTTTTTATGCAAGAGTTCTTGTTTTTTGGAAAACCAGAATCGGAGAATTTTTTTTTTTTCTTTTATCAGAGAATCCTCGTTTTGTGGAAAACCAGAATCGGAGAATTTTTTTTTTTTTTTTTTATGGGAGAATTCTCGTTTTGTGGAAAACCAGAATCGGAGAATTTTTTTTTTTTTTTTCCCCAAGAATCCTCGTTTTGTGGAAAACCAGAATCGGAGATTTTTTTTTTTTTTTTTTTACGTGAGAATTCTCGTTTTGTGGAAAACCAGAATCGGAGAATTTGTTTTTTTTTTTTATCCGAGAATCCTCGTTTTGTGGAACACCTGAATCGGAGATTTTTTTTTTTTTTTTTTTATGCGAGAATTCTCGTTTCGTGGAAAACGAGAATCGGAGAAAATTTTTTTTTCTTTTTTTTTAATCCGAGAATCCTCCTTTTGTGGAAAACCAGAATTGGAGAACTTTTTTTTTTTTTTTTTGTATGCGAGAATTCTCGTTTTGTGGAAAACCAGAATCGGAGAATTTTCTTTTTTTTTTTTTTTTTATGCGAGAATTCTCGTTTTCTGGAAAACCAGAATCGGAGAATTTTTTTTTTTTTTTTATCCGAGAATCCTCGTTTTGTGGAAAACCAGAATTGGAGAATTTTTTTTTTTTTTTTTTTTTTGTATGCGAGAATTCTCGTTTTGTGGAAAACCAGAATCGGAGAATTTTCTTTTTTTCTTTTTTTTATCCGAGAATTCTCGTTTTGAGGAAAACCAGAATCGGAGAATTTTTTTTTTTTTTTTTTATGTGAGAATTCTTGTTATGTTGAAAACCAGAATCGGAGAATTTTTTTTTTTTTTTTATCCGAGAATCCTCGTTTTGTGGAACACCAGAATCCGAGATTTTTTTTTTTTTTTTTTTTTTGTATGCGAGAATTCTCGTTTTGTGGAAAACCAGAATCGGATAATTTTCTTTTTTTCTTTTTTTTATCCGAGAATTCTCGTTTTGAGGAAAACCAGAATCGGAGAATTTTTTTTTTTTTTTTTTTTTATGTGAGAATTCTCGTTTTGTGGAAAACGAGAATCGGAGAAATTTTTTTTTGCTTTTTTTTTTATCCGAGAATCCTCCTTTTGTGGAAAACCAGAATCGGAGAATTTTTTTTCTTTTTTTTATGTGAGAATTCTCGTTTTGTGCAAAACCAGAATCGGAGAATTTTTTTTTTTTTTTTATCCGAGAATCCTCGTTTTGTGGAACACCAGAATCGGAGATTTTTTTTTTTTTTTTTTATGCGAGAATTCTCGTTTCGTGGAAAACGAGAATCGGAGAAATTTTTTTTTTCTTTTTTTTTTATCCGAGAATCCTCCTTTTGTGGAAAACCAGAATCAGAGAATTTTTTCTTTTTGTTTTTTTTTATGCGAGAATTCTCGTTTTCTGGAAAACCAGAATCGGATAATTTTTTTTTTTTTTTTTATCCGAGAATCCTCGTTTTGTGGAAAACCAGAATTGGAGAATTTTTTTTTTTTTTTTTTTTGTATCTGAGAATTCTCGTTTTGTGGAAAACCAGAATCGGAGAATTTTCTTTTTTTCTTTTTTTTATCCGAGAATTCTCGTTTTGAGGAAAACCAGAATCGGAGATTTTTTTTTTTTTTTTTTGTGAGAATTCTCGTTTTGTTGAAAACCAGAATCGGAGAATTTTTTTTTTTTTTATCCGAGAATCCTCGTTTTGTGGAACACCTGAATCGGAGATTTTTTTTTTTTTTTTTTTATGCGAGAATTCTCGTTTCGTGGAAAACGAGAATCGGAGAAAATTTTTTTTTCTTTTTTTTTAATCCGAGAATCCTCCTTTTGTGGAAAACCAGAATTGGAGAACTTTTTTTTTTTTTTTTTGTATGCGAGAATTCTCGTTTTGTGGAAAACCAGAATCGGAGAATTTTCTTTTTTTTTTTTTTTTTATGCGAGAATTCTCGTTTTCTGGAAAACCAGAATCGGAGAATTTTTTTTTTTTTTTTATCCGAGAATCCTCGTTTTGTGGGAAACCAGAATTGGAGAATTTTTTTTTTTTTTTTTTTTTGTATGCGAGAATTCTCGTTTTTTTGGAAAACCAGAATCGGAGAATTTTCTTTTTTTCTTTTTTTTATCCGAGAATTCTCGTTTTGAGGAAAACCAGAATCGGAGAATTTTTCTGTTTTTTTTTTTTATGTGAGAATTCTTGTTATGTTGAAAACCAGAATCGGAGAATTTTTTTTTTTTTTTTATCCGAGAATCCTCGTTTTGTGGAAAACCAGAATTGGAGAATTTTTTTTTTTTTTTTTTTTGTATGCGAGAATTCTCGTTTTGTGGAAAACCAGAATCGGATAATTTTCTTTTTTTCTTTTTTTTATCCGAGAATTCTCGTTTTGAGGAAAACCAGAATCGGAGAATTTTTTTATTTTTTTTTTTTATGTGAGAATTCTCGTTTTGTGGAAAACGAGAATCGGAGAAATTTTTTTTTGCTTTTTTTTTTATCCGAGAATCCTCCTTTTGTGGAAAACCAGAATCGGAGAATTTTTTTTTTTTTTTTTATGTGAGAATTCTCGTTTTGTGCAAAACCAGAATCGGAGAATTTTTTTTTTTTTTTTATCCGAGAATCCTCGTTTTGTGGAACACCAGAATCGGAGATTTTTTTTTTTTTTTTTTTATGCGAGAATTCTCGTTTCGTGGAAAACGAGAATCGGAGAAATTTTTTTTATCTTTTTTTTTTATCCGAGAATCCTCCTTTTGTGGAAAACCAGAATCGGAGAATTTTTTCTTTTTGTTTTTTTTTATGCGAGAATTCTCGTTTTCTGGAAAACCAGAATCGGATAATTTTTTTTTTTTTTTTATCCGAGAATCCTCGTTTTGTGGAAAACCAGAATTGGAGAATTTTTTTTTTTTTTTTTTGTATGCGAGAATTCTCGTTTTGTGGAAAACCAGAATCGGAGAATTTTCTTTTTTTCTTTTTTTTATCCGAGAATTCTCGTTTTGAGGAAAACCAGAATCGGAGATTTTTTTTTTTTTTTTTTTTGTGAGAATTCTCGTTTTGTTGAAAACCAGAATCGGAGAATTTTTTTTTTTTTTTATCCGAGAATCCTCGTTTTGTGGAACACCAGAATCCGAGATTTTTTTTTTTTTTTTTTTATGCGAGAATTCTCGTTTTGTGGAAAACGAGAATCGGAGAAATTTTTTTTTGCTTTTTTTTTTATCCGAGAATCCTCTTTTCCGGAAAACCAGAATCGGAGAATTTTTTTTTTTTTTTTTTTTGTGAGAATTCTTGTTATGTTGAAAACCAGAATCGGAGAATTTTTTTTTTTTTTTTATCCGAGAATCCTCGTTTTGTGGAACACCAGAATCCGAGTTTTTTTTTTTTTTTTTTTTTTGTATGCGAGAATTCTCGTTTTGTGGAAAACCAGAATCGGATAATTTTCTTTTTTTCTTTTTTTTATCCGAGAATTCTCGTTTTGAGGAAAACCAGAATCGGAGAATTTTTTTTTTTTTTTTCTTTATGTGAGAATTTTTTTTTGCTTTTTTTTTTATCCGAGAATCCTCCTTTTGTGGAAAACCAGAATCGGAGAATTTTTTTTTTTTTTTTATGTGAGAATTCTCGTTTTGTGCAAAACCAGAATCGGAGAATTTTTTTTTTTTTTTTATCCGAGAATCCTCGTTTTGTGGAACACCAGAATCGGAGATTTTTTTTTTTTTTTTTTTATGCGAGAATTCTCGTTTCGTGGAAAACGAGAATCGGAGAAATTTTTTTTTTCTTTTTTTTTTTATCCGAGAATCCTCCTTTTGTGGAAAACCAGAATCGGAGAATTTTTTCTTTTTGTTTTTTTTTATGCGAGAATTCTCGTTTTCTGGAAAACCAGAATCGGATAATTTTTTTTTTTTTTTTATCCGAGAATCCTCGTTTTGTGGAAAACCAGAATTGGAGAATTTTTTTTTTTTTTTTTTTGTATGCGAGAATTCTCGTTTTGTGGAAAACCAGAATCGGAGAATTTTCTTTTTTTCTTTTTTTTATCCGAGAATTCTCGTTTTGAGGAAAACCAGAATCGGAGATTTTTTTTTTTTTTTTTTTTGTGAGAATTCTCGTTTTGTTGAAAACCAGAATCGGAGAATTTTTTTTTTTTTTATCCGAGAATCCTCGTTTTGTGGAACACCAGAATCCGAGATTTTTTTTTTTTTTTTTTTTTTGTATGCGAGAATTCTCGTTCTGTGGAAAACCAGAATCGGAGAATTTTCTTTTTTTCTTTTTTTTATCCGAGAATTCTCGTTTTGAGGAAAACCAGAATCGGAGAATTTTTTTTTTTTTTTTTATGTGAGAATTCTCGTTTTGTGGAAAACCAGAATCGGAGAATTATTTTTTTTTTTTTATCCGAGAATCCTCGTTTTGTGGAACACCAGAATCGGAGATTTGTTTTTTTTTTTTTTTATGCGAGAATTCTCGTTTTGTGGAAAACGAGAATCGGAGAAATTTTTTTTTGCTTTTTTTTTTATCCGAGAATCCTCCTTTTCCGGAAAACCAGAATCGGAGAATTTTTTTTTTTTTTTTTATGCGAGAATTCTCGTTTTGTGGAAAACCAGAATCGAAGAATTTTTTTTTTTTTTTTTTATCCGAGAATCCCCGTTTTGTGGAAAACCAGAATTGGAGAGTTTTTTTTTTTTTTTTTTAATTTTATGCGAGAATTCTCGTTTTGTGGAAAACCAGAATCGGAGAATTTTTTTTTTTTTTTTATCCGAGAATCCTCGTTTTGTGGAAAACCAGAATCGGAGAATTTTTGTTTTTTTTTTTTTTTTTTTATGCGAGAATTCTCGTTTTGTGGAAAACCAGAATCGGAGAATTTTTTTTTTTTTTTCATCCGAGAATCCTCGTTTTGTGGAAAACCAGAATCGGAGAATAATTTTTCTTTTTTTTTTTTTTTTTATGCGAGAATCCTCGTTTTGTGGAGAACCAGAATCGGAGAATTTTTTTTTTTGTTTTTATCCGAGAATCCTCGTTTTGTGGAAAACCAGAATCGGAGAATATTTTTTCTTTTTTTTTTTTTTTTATGCGAGAATTCTCGTTTTGTGGAAAACCAGAATCGGAGAATTTTTTTTTTTTTTATCCGAGAATCCTCGTTTTGTGGAACACCAGAATCGGAGATTTTTTTTTTTTTTTTTTTATGCGAGAATTCTCGTTTTGTGGAAAACGAGAATCGGAGAAATTTTTTTTTGCTTTTTTTTTTATCCGAGAATCCTCCTTTTGTGGAAAACCAGAATCGGAGAATTTTTTTTTTTTTTTTTTATGTGAGAATTCTCGTTTTGTGCAAAACCAGAATCGGAGATTTTTTTTTTTTTTTTATCCGAGAATCCTCGTTTTGTGGAACACCAGAATCGGAGATTTTTTTTTTTTTTTTTTATGCGAGAATTCTCGTTTCGTGGAAAACGAGAATCGGAGAAATTTTTTTTTTCTTTTTTTTTTATCCGAGAATCCTCCTTTTGTGGAAAACCAGAATCGGAGAATTTTTTTTTTTTTTTTTTTTTATGCGAGAATTCTCGTTTTCTGGAAAACCAGAATCGGAGAATTTTTTTTTTTTGTTTTATCCGAGAATCCTCGTTTTGTGGAAAACCAGAATCGGAGAATAATTTTTCTTTTTTTTTTTTTTTTTGCCCGAAAATTCTCGTTTTGTGGAAAACCAGAATCGGAGAATTTTTTTTTTTTTTTTATCCGAGAATCCTCGTTTTGTGGAAAACCAGAATCGGAGAATAATTTTTCTTTTTTTTTTTTTTTATGCGAGAATTCTCGTTTTGTGGAAAACCAGAATCGGAGAATTTTTTTTCTTTTTTTATCCGAGAATCCTCGTTTTGTGGAACACCAGAATCGGAGATTTTTTTTTTTTTTTTTTTTATGCGAGAATTCTCGTTTTGTGGAAAACGAGAATCGGAGAAATTTTTTTTTGCTTTTTTTTTTATCCGAGAATCCTCCTTTTGTGGAAAACCAGAATCGGAGAATTTTTTTTTTTTTTTTTATGTGAGAATTCTCGTTTTGTGCAAAACCAGAATCGGAGATTTTTTTTTTTTTTTTTTTATCCGAGAATCCTCGTTTTGTGGAACACCAGAATCGGAGATTTTTTTTTTTTTTTTTTATGCGAGAATTCTCGTTTCGTGGAAAACGAGAATCGGAGAAATTTTTTTTTTCTTTTTTTTTTATCCGAGAATCCTCCTTTTGTGGAAAACCAGAATCGGAGAATTTTTTTTTTTTTTTTTTTTATGCGAGAATTCTCGTTTTCTGGAAAACCAGAATCGGATAATTTTTTTTTTTTTTTTTTATCCGAGAATCCTCGTTTTGTGGAAAACCAGAATTGGAGAATTTTTTTTTTTTCTTTTTTTTATCCGAGAATTCTCGTTTTGAGGAAAACCAGAATCGGAGATTTTTTTTTTTTTTTTTTATGTGAGAATTCTCGTTTTGTTGAGAACCAGAATCGGAGAATTTTTTTTTTTTTTTTCCGAGAATCCTCGTTTTGTGGAACACTCGAATCCGAGATTTTTTTTTTTTTTTTTTTTGTATGCGAGAATTCTCGTTTTGTGGAAAACCAGAATCGGAGAATTTTCTTTTTTTCTTTTTTTTATCCAAGAATTCTCGTTTTGAGGAAAACCAGAATCGGAGAATTTTTTCTTTTTTTTTTTATGTGAGAATTCTCGTTTTGTGGAAAACCAGAATCGGAGAATTATTTTTTTTTTTTATCCGAGAATCCTCGTTTTGTGGAACACCAGAATCGGAGATTTTTTTTTTTTTTTTTTTTATGCGAGAATTCTCGTTTTGTGGAAAACGAGAATCGGAGAAATTTTTTTTTGCTTTTTTTTTTATCCGAGAATCCTCCTTTTGTGGAAAACCAGAATCGGAGAATTTTTTTTTTTTTTTTCTTTTTATGCGAGAATTCTCGTTTTGTGGAAAACCAGAATCGAAGAATTTTTTTTTTTTTTTTGTATCCGAGAATCCCCGTTTTGTGGAAAACCAGAATTGGAGATTTTTTTTTTTTTTTTTTTTTTTTTATGCGAGAATTCTCGTTTTGTGGAAAACCAGAATCGGAGAATTTTTTTTTTGTTTTTATCCGAGAATCCTCGTTTTGTGGAAAACCAGAATCGAAGAATTTTTTTTTTTTTTTTTTATGCGAGAATTCTCGTTTTGTGGAAAACCAGAATCGGAGAATTTTTTTTTTTGTTTTATCCGAGAATCCTCGTTTTGTGGAAAACCAGAATCGGAGAATAATTTTTCTTTTTTTTTTTTTTCTATGCGAGAATTCTCGTTTTTTGGAAAACCAGAATCGGAGAATTTTTTTTTTTTTTTTTATCCGAGAATCCTCGTTTTGTGGAAAACCAGAATCGGAGAATGATTTTCCTTTTTTTTTTTTTTTATGCGAGAATCCTCGTTTTGTGGAAAACCAGAATCGGAGAATTTTTTTTTTTTTTTTATCCGAGAATCCTCGTTTTGTGGAAAACCAGAATCGGAGAATTTTTTTTTTTTTTTTTATTCGAGAATTCTCGTTTTATGGAAAACCAGAATCGGAGAATTTTTTTTTTTTTTTATCCGAGGATCCTCGTTTTGTGGAACACCAGAATCCGAGATTTTTTTTTTTTTTTTTTTTATGTGAGAATTCTCGATTTTATGGAAAACCAGAATTGGAGAATTTTTTTTTTTTGTTTATCCGAGAATCCTCGTTTTGTGGAACACCAGAATCGGAGATTTTTTTTATTTTTTTTTATGCGAGAATTCTCGTTTTGTGGAAAACGAGAATCGGAGAAATTTTTTTTTGCTTTTTTTTTTATCCGAGAATCCTCCTTTTGTGGAAAACCAGAATCGGAGAATTTTTTTTTTTTTTTTTTTTTATGCGAGAATTCTCGTTTTGTGGAAAACCAGAATCGGAGAATTTTATTTTTTTTTATCCGAGAATCCCCGTTTTGTGGAAAACCAGAATCGGAGAGTTTTTTTTTTTTTTTTTTTTTTTTTTTATGCGAGAATTCTCGTTCTGTGGAAAACCAGAATCGGAGAATTTTTTTTTTTTTTTTATCCGAGAATCCTCGTTTTGTGGAAAACCAGAATGGAAGATTTTTATTTGTTTTTTTTATTTTTTTTATGCGAGAATTCTCGTTTTGTGGAAAACCAGAATCGGACAAATTTTTTTTTTTTTCCGAGAATCCTCGTTTTGTGGAAAACCAGAATCGGACAATTTTTTTTTTTTTTTTATGTGAGAATTCTCGTTTCGTGAAAAACCAGAATCGGAGAATTTTTTTTTTTTTTTATCCGAGAATCCTCGTTTTGTGGAACACCAGAATCGGAGATTTTTTTTTTTTTTTTTTATGCGAGAATTCTCGTTTTGTGGAAAACGAGAATCGGAGAAATTTTTTTTTGCTTTTTTTTTTATCCGAGAATCCTCCTTTTGTGGAAAACCAGAATCGGAGAATTTTTTTTTTTTTTTTTATTATGCGAGAATTCTCGTTTTGTGGAAAACCAGAATCAGAGAATTTTTTTTTTTTTTTTTTATGCGAGAATTCTCGTTTTGCGGAAAACCAGAATCGGAGAATTTATTATTTTTTTTTTTATGTGAGAATTCTTGTTTTGTGGAAAACCAGAATCGGAGAATTTTTTTTTTTTTTTATCCGAGAATCCTCGTTTTGTGGAAAACCAGAATCGGAGAATTTTTTTATTTTTTTTTTTTTTTTATCCGAGAATCCTGGTTTTGTGGAAAACCAGAATCGGAGAATTTTTTTTTTTTTTTTTTTTATTCGAGAATTCTCGTTTTATGGAAAACCAGAATCGGAGAATTTTTTTTTTTTTTTATCCGAGGATCCTCGTTTTGTGGAACACCAGGATCCGAGATTTTTTTTTTTTTTTTTTATGCGAGAATTCTCGTTTTGCGGAAAACCAGAATCGGAGAATTTATTATTTTTTTTTTTATGTGAGAATTCTCGTTTTGTGGAAAACCAGAATCGAAGAATTTTTTTTTTTTTTTTTGTATCCGAGAATCCACGTTTTGTGGAAAACCAGAATTGGAGAGTTTTTTTTTTTTTTTTTTTTTTTATGCGAGAATTCTCGTTTTGTGGAAAACCAGAATCGGAGAATTTTTTTTTTTTTTTATCCGAGATTCCTCGTTTTGTGGAAAACCATAATCGGAGAATTTTTGTTTTTTTTTTTTTTTTTATGCGAGAATTCTCGTTTTGTGGAAAACCAGAATCGGAGAATTTTTTTTTTTTTTTTATCCGAGAATCCTCGTTTTGTGGAAAACCAGAATCGAAGAATTTTTTTTTTTTTTTTTTTTTTATGCGAGAATTCTTGTTTTGTGGAAAACCAGAATCGGAGAATTTTTTTTTTTGTTTTATCCGAGAATCCTCGTTTTGTGGAAAACCAGAATCGGAGAATAATTTTTCTTTTTTTTTTTTTTTCTATGCGAGAATTCTCGTTTTGTGGAAAACCAGAATCGGAGAATTTTTTTTTTTTTTTTATCCGAGAATCCTCGTTTTGTGGAAAACCAGAATCGGAGAATGATTTTTCTTTTTTTTTTTTTTTATGCGAGAATCCTCGTTTTGTGGAAAACCAGAATCGGAGAATTTTTTTTTTTTTTTTATCCGAGAATCCTCGTTTTGTGGAAAACCAGAATCGGAGAATTTTTTTTTTTTTTTTTTATTCGAGAATTCTCGTTTTATGGAAAACCAGAATCGGAGAATTTTTTTTTTTTTTATCCGAGGATCCTCGTTTTGTGGAACACCAGAATCCGAGATTTTTTTTTTTTTTTTTTATGTGAGAATTCTCGATTTTATGGAAAACCAGAATTGGAGAATTTTTTTTTTTTGTTTATCCGAGAATCCTCGTTTTGTGGAACACCAGAATCGGAGATTTTTTTTTTTTTTTTTTATGCGAGAATTCTCGTTTTGTGGAAAACGAGAATCGGAGAAATTTTTTTTTGCTTTTTTTTTTATCCGAGAATCCTCCTTTTGTGGAAAACCAGAATCGGAGAATTTTTTTTTTTTTTTTTTTATGCGAGAATTCTCGTTTTGTGGAAAACCAGAATCGGAGAATTTTATTTTTTTTTATCCGAGAATCCCCGTTTTGTGGAAAACCAGAATCGGAGAGTTTTTTTTTTTTTTTTTTTTTTTTTCATGCGAGAATTCTCGTTCTGTGGAAAACCAGAATCGGAGAATTTTTTTTTTTTTTTCTCCGAGAATCCTCGTTTTGTGGAAAACCAGAATGGAAGATTTTTATTTGTTTTTTTTATTTTTTTTATGCGAGAATTCTCGTTTTGTGGAAAACCAGAATCGGAGAATTTATTATTTTTTTTTTTATGTGAGAATTCTCGTTTTGTGGAAAACCAGAATCGAAGAATTTTTTTTTTTTTTTTTGTATCCGAGAATCCACGTTTTGTGGAAAACCAGAATTGGAGAGTTTTTTTTTTTTTTTTTTTTTTTATGCGAGAATTCTCGTTTTGTGGAAAACCAGAATCGGAGAATTTTTTTTTTTTTTTATCCGAGATTCCTCGTTTTGTGGAAAACCATAATCGGAGAATTTTTGTTTTTTTTTTTTTTTATGCGAGAATTCTCGTTTTGTGGAAAACCAGAATCGGAGAATTTTTTTTTTTTTTTTATCCGAGAATCCTCGTTTTGTGGAAAACCAGAATCGAAGAATTTTTTTTTTTTTTTTTTTTATGCGAGAATTCTTGTTTTGTGGAAAACCAGAATCGGAGAATTTTTTTTTTTGTTTTATCCGAGAATCCTCGTTTTGTGGAAAACCAGAATCGGAGAATAATTTTTCTTTTTTTTTTTTTTTCTATGCGAGAATTCTCGTTTTGTGGAAAACCAGAATCGGAGAATTTTTTTTTTTTTTTTATCCGAGAATCCTCGTTTTGTGGAAAACCAGAATCGGAGAATGATTTTTCTTTTTTTTTTTTTTTATGCGAGAATCCTCGTTTTGTGGAAAACCAGAATCGGAGAATTTTTTTTTTTTTTTTATCCGAGAATCCTCGTTTTGTGGAAAACCAGAATCGGAGAATTTTTTTTTTTTTTTTTATTCGAGAATTCTCGTTTTATGGAAAACCAGAATCGGAGAATTTTTTTTTTTTTTATCCGAGGATCCTCGTTTTGTGGAACACCAGAATCCGAGATTTTTTTTTTTTTTTTTTTATGTGAGAATTCTCGATTTTATGGAAAACCAGAATTGGAGAATTTTTTTTTTTTGTTTATCCGAGAATCCTCGTTTTGTGGAACACCAGAATCGGAGATTTTTTTTTTTTTTTTTTATGCGAGAATTCTCGTTTTGTGGAAAACGAGAATCGGAGAAATTTTTTTTTGCTTTTTTTTTTATCCGAGAATCCTCCTTTTGTGGAAAACCAGAATCGGAGAATTTTTTTTTTTTTTTTTTTATGCGAGAATTCTCGTTTTGTGGAAAACCAGAATCGGAGAATTTTATTTTTTTTTATCCGAGAATCCCCGTTTTGTGGAAAACCAGAATCGGAGAGTTTTTTTTTTTTTTTTTTTTTTTTTCATGCGAGAATTCTCGTTCTGTGGAAAACCAGAATCGGAGAATTTTTTTTTTTTTTTCTCCGAGAATCCTCGTTTTGTGGAAAACCAGAATGGAAGATTTTTATTTGTTTTTTTTATTTTTTTTATGCGAGAATTCTCGTTTTGTGGAAAACCAGAATCGGACAAATTTTTTTTTTTTTCCGAGAATCCTCGTTTTGTGGAAAACCAGAATCGGACAATTTTTTTTTTTTTTTTATGTGAGAATTCTCGTTTCGTGAAAAACCAGAATCGGAGAATTTTTTTTTTTTTATCCGAGAATCCTCGTTTTGTGGAACACCAGAATCGGAGATTTTTTTTTTTTTTTTTTTATGCGAGAATTCTCGTTTTGTGGAAAACGAGAATCGGAGAAATTTTTTTTTGCTTTTTTTTTTACCCGAGAATCCTCCTTTTGTGGAAAACCAGAATCGGAGAATTTTTTTTTTTTTTTTTATTATGCGAGAATTCTCGTTTTGTGGAAAACCAGAATCAGAGAATTTTTTTTTTTTTATCCGAGAATCCCCGTTTTGTGGAAAACCAGAATCGGAGAGTTTTTTTTTTTTTTTTTTTTTTTTTATGCGAGAATTCTCGTTTTGCGGAAAACCAGAATCGGAGAATTTATTATTTTTTTTTTATGTGAGAATTCTTGTTTTGTGGAAAACCAGAATCGGAGAATTTTTTTTTTTTTTTATCCGAGAATCCTCGTTTTGTGGAAAACCAGAATCGGAGAATTTTTTTATTTTTTTTTTTTTTTTATCCGAGAATCCTGTTTTTGTGGAAAACCAGAATCGGAGAATTTTTTTTTTTTTTTTTTTATTCGAGAATTCTCGTTTTATGGAAAACCAGAATCGGAGAATTTGTTTTTTTTTTTTATCCGAGGATCCTCGTTTTGTGGAACACCAGGATCCGAGATTTTTTTTTTTTTTTTTTATGCGAGAATTCTCGTTTTGCGGAAAACCAGAATCGGAGAATTTATTATTTTTTTTTTTATGTGAGAATTCTTGTTTTGTGGAAAACCAGAATCGGAGAATGTTTTTTTTTTTATCCGAGAATCCTCGTTTTGTGGAAAACCAGAATCGGAGAATTTTTTTTTTTTTTTTTTTTTTTTATCCGCGAATCCTGGTTTTGTGGAAAACCAGAATCGGAGAATTTTTTTTTTTTTTTTTATTCGAGAATTCTCGTTTTATGGAAAACCAGAATCGGAGAATTTTTTTTTTTTTTTATCCGAGGATCCTCGTTTTGTGGAACACCAGAATCCGAGATTTTTTTTTTTTTTTTTATGCGAGAATTCTCGTTTTGTGGAAAACGAGAATCGGAGAAATTTTTTTTTGCTTTTTTTTTTATCCGAGAATCCTCCTTTTGTGGAAAACCAGAATCGGAGAATTTTTTTTTTTTTTTTTATTATGCGAGAATTCTCGTTTTGTGGAAAACCAGAATCGGAGAATTTTTTTTTTTTTGTCCGAGAATCCCCGTTTTGTGGAAAACCAGAATCGGAGAGTTTTTTTTTTTTTTTTTTTTTTTTTATGCGAGAATTCTCGTTTTGTGGAAAACCAGAATCGGAGAATTTTTTTTTTTTTTATCCGAGAATCCTCGTTTTGTGGAAAACCAGAATCGAAGAATTTTTTTTTTTTTTTTTTCTTATGCGAGAATTCTCGTTTTGTGGAAAACCAGAATCGGACAAATTTTTTTTTTTATCCGAGAATCCTCGTTTTGTGGAAAACCAGAATCGGAGAATTTTTTTTCTTTTTTTTTTTTTTATGCGAGAATTCTCGTTTTGTGGAAAACCAGAATTGGAGAAATTTTTTTTTTTTTTAATCCGAGAATCCTCGCTTTGCGGAAAACCAGAATCGGAGAATTTATTTTTTTTTTTTTTTATGTGAGAATTCTCGTTTTGTGGAAAACCAGAATCGGAGAATTTTTTTTTTTTTTTTTTTTATTCGAGAATTCTCGTTTTATGGAAAACCAGAATCGGAGAATTTTTTTTTTTTTTTATCCGAGGATCCTCGTTTTGTGGAACACCAGAATCCGAGATTTTTTTTTTTTTTTTTTTTTTGTATGCGAGAATTCTCGTTTTGTGGAAAACCAGAATCGGAGAATTTTTTTTTTCTTTTTTTTATCCGACAATTCTCGTTTTGAGGAAAACCAGAATCGGAGAATTTTTTTTTTTTTTTTTTTATGTGAGAATTCTCGTTTTGTGGAAAACCAGAATTGGAGAATTTTTTTTCTTTTTTTATCCGAGAATCCTCGTTTTGTGGAACACCAGAATCGGAGATTTTTTTTTTTTTTTTTATCCGAGAATTCTCGTTTTGTGGAAAACGAGAATCGGAGAAATTTTTTTTTGCTTTTTTTTTTATCCGAGAATCCTCCTTTTGTGGAAAACCAGAATCAGAGAATTTTTTTTGTTTTTTTTTTTTTTTATGCGAGAATTCTCGTTTTGTGGAAAACCAGAATCGGAGAATTTTTTTTTTTTTTTTATCCGAGAATCCCCGTTTTGTGGAAAACCAGAATCGGAGAGTTTTTTTTTTTTTTTTTTTTTTTTTATCCGAGGATCCTCGTTTTGTGGAACACCAGAATCGGAGAGTTTTTTTTTTTTTTTTTTTTTTTTTTTATGCGAGAATTCTCGTTTTGTGGAAAACCAGAATCGGAGAATTTTTTTTTTTTTTTATCCGAGAATCCTCGTTTTGTGGAAAACCAGAATCGAAGAATTTTTTTTTTTTTTTTTTTCTTATGCGAGAATTCTCGTTTTGTGGAAAACCAGAATCGGACAAATTTTTTTTTTTATCCGAGAATCCTCGTTTTGTGGAAAACCAGAATCGGAGAATTTATTTTTTTTTTTTTTTATGTGAGAATTCTTGTTTTGTGGAAAACCAGAATCGGAGAATTTTTTTTTTTTTTTTTTTTTTTTATCCGAGAATCCTCGTTTTGTGGAAAACCAGAATCGGAGAATTTTTTTTTTTTTTATCCGAGGATCCTCGTTTTGTGGAACACCAGAATCCGAGATTTTTTTTTTTTTTTTTTGTATGCGAGAATTCTCGTTTTGTGGAAAACCAGAATCGGAGAATTTTTTTTTTCTTTTTTTTATCCGACAATTCTCGTTTTGAGGAAAACCAGAATCGGAGAATTTTTTTTTTTTTTTTTTTATGTGAGAATTCTCGTTTTGTGGAAAACCAGAATTGGAGAATTTTTTTTTTTTTTTATCCGAGAATTCTCGTTTTGTGGAAAACGAGAATCGGAGAAATTTTTTTTTGCTTTTTTTTTTATCCGAGAATCCTCCTTTTGTGGAAAACCAGAATCAGAGAATTTTTTTTGTTTTTTTTTTTTTTTATGCGAGAATTCTCGTTTTGTGGAAAACCAGAATCGGAGAATTTTTTTTTTTTTTTTATCCGAGAATCCCCGTTTTGTGGAAAACCAGAATCGGAGAGTTTTTTTTTTTTTTTTTTTTTTTTTTATGCGAGAATTCTCGTTTTGTGGAAAACCAGAATCGGAGAATTTTTTTTTTTTTTTATCCGAGAATCCTCGTTTTGTGGAAAACCAGAATCGAAGATTTTTTTTTGTTTTTTTTTTTTTTATGCGAGAATTCTCGTTTTGTGGAAAACCAGAATCGGACAAATTTTTTTTTTTTATCCGAGAATCCTCGTTTTGTGGAAAACCAGAATCGGACAATTTTTTTTTTTTTTTTATGCGAGAGTTCTCGTTTTGTGGAAAACCAGAATTGGAGAATTTTTTTTTTTTTTTTATCCGGTAATCCTCGTTTCTCGGAAAACCTTTATCGCAGAATTTTTTTTTTTTTTTTTATGTGAGAATTCTCGTTTTGTGGAAAACCAGAATCGGAGAATTTTTTTTTTTTTTTATCCGAGAATCCTCGTTTTGTGGAAAACCAGAATCGGAGAATTTTTTTTTTTTTTTTTTTTTTTATTCGAGAATTCTCGTTTTTTGGAAAACCAGAATCGGAGAATTTTTTTTTTTTTTTATCCGAGAATCCTCGTTTTCCGGAACACCAGAATCCGAGATTTTTTTTTTTTTTTTTCTTTTGTATGCGAGAATTCTCGTTTTGTGGAAAACCAGAATCGGAGAATTTTCTTTTTATCTTTTTTTTATCCGAAAGTTCTCGTTTTGAGGAAAACCAGAATCGGAGAAGTTTTTTTTTTTTTTTTTTTTATGTGAGAATTCTCGTTTCGTGGAAAACCAGAATCGGAGAATTTTTTTTTTTTTTATCCGAGAATCCCCGTTTTGTGGAACACCAGAATCGGAGAATTTTTTTTTTTTTTTTTTTTATTATGCGAGAATTCTCGTTTTTCGGAAAACCAGAATCAGAGAATTTTTTTTTTTTTTATCCGAGGATCCTCGTTTTGTGGAACACCAGAATCCGAGATTTTTTTTTTTTTTTTTTTTGTATGCGAGAATTCTCGTTTTGTGGAAAACCAGAATCGGAGAATTTTTTTTTTCTTTTTTTTATCCGACAATTCTCGTTTTGAGGAAAACCAGAATCGGAGAATTTTTTTTTTTTTTTTTTTTTGTGAGAATTCTCGTTTTCTGGAAAACCAGAATTGGAGAATTTTTTTTTTTTTTTATCCGAGAATCCTCGTTTTGTGGAACACCAGAATCGGAGATTTTTTTTTTTTTTTTTTTTATGCGAGAATTCTCGTTTTGTGGAAAACGAGAATCGGAGAAATTTTTTTTTGCTTTTTTTTTTATCCGAGAATCCTCCTTTTGTGGAAAACCAGAATCAGAGAATTTTTTTTGTTTTTTTTTTTTTTTATCCGAGAATCCCCGTTTTGTGGAAAACCAGAATCGGAGAGTTTTTTTTTTTTTTTTTTTTTCTTTTTATGCGAGAATTCTCGTTTTGTGGAAAACCAGAATCGGAGAATTTTTTTTTTTTTTTTATCCGAGAATCCTCGTTTTGTGGAAAACCAGAATCGAAGATTTTTTTTTGTTTTTTTTTTTTTTTTTATGCGAGAATTCTCGTTTTGTGGAAAACCAGAATCGGACAAATTTTTTTTTTTTATCCGAGAATCCTCGTTTTGTGGAAAACCAGAATCGGACAATTTTTTTTTTTTTTTATGCGAGAATTCTCGTTTTGTGGAAAACCAGAATTGGAGAATTTTTTTTTTTTTTTTTATCCGAGAATCCTCGTTTTGCGGAAAACCAGAATCGGAGAATTTTTTTTTTTTTTTTTTATGTGAGAATTCTTGTTTTGTGGAAAACCAGAATCGGAGAATTTTTTTTTTTTTTATCCGAGAATCCTCGTTTGATGGAAAACCAGAATCGGAGAATTTTTTTTTTTTTTTTTTTTATTCGAGAATTCTCGTTTTGTGGAAAACCAGAATCGGAGAATTTTTTTTTATTTTTATCCGAGAATCCTCGTTTTCCGGAACACCAGAATCCGAGATTTTTTTTTTTTTTTCTTTTGTATGCGAGAATTCTCGTTTTGTGTAAAACCAGAATCGGAGAATTTTCTTTTTATCTTTTTTTTATCCGAAAGTTCTCGTTTTGAGGAAAACCAGAATCGGAGAAGTTTTTTTTTTTTTTTTTTTTTATGTGAGAATTCTCGTTTCGTGGAAAACCAGATTCGGAGAATTTTTTTTTTTTTTATCCGAGAATCCTCGTTTTGTGGAACACCAGAATCGGAGATTTTTTTTTTTTTTTTTTTTTTATGCGAGAATTCTCGTTTTGTGGAAAACGAGAATCGGAGAAATTTTTTTTTGCTTTTTTTTTTATCCGAGAATCCTCCTTTTGTGGAAAACCAGAATCGGAGAATTTTTTTTTTTTTTTTATGTGAGAATTCTTGTTTTGTGGAAAACCAGAATCGGAGAATTTTTTTTTTTTTATCCGAGAATCCTCGTTTGATGGAAAACCAGAATCGGAGAATTTTTTTTTTTTTTTTTTTTATTCGAGAATTCTCGTTTTGTGGAAAACCAGAATCGGAGAATTTTTTTTTATTTTTATCCGAGAATCCTCGTTTTCCGGAACACCAGAATCCGAGATTTTTTTTTTTTTTTTTCTTTTGTATGCGAGAATTCTCGTTTTGTGTAAAACCAGAATCGGAGAATTTTCTTTTTATCTTTTTTTTATCCGAAAGTTCTCGTTTTGAGGAAAACCAGAATCGGAGAAGTTTTTTTTTTTTTTTTTTTTATGTGAGAATTCTCGTTTCGTGGAAAACCAGTTTCGGAGAATTTTTTTTTTTTTTTATCCGAGAATCCTCGTTTTGTGGAACACCAGAATCGGAGATTTTTTTTTTTCTTTTTTTTTTATGCGAGAATTCTCGTTTTGTGGAAAACGAGAATCGGAGAAATTTTTTTTTGCTTTTTTTTTTATCCGAGAATCCTCCTTTTGTGGAAAACCAGAATCGGAGGATTTTTTTTTTTTTTTTTTTTTTTATTATGCGAGAATTCTCGTTTTGTGGAAAACCAGAATCGGAGAGTTTTTTTTTTTTTTTTTTTTTTTTTATCCGAGAATCCTCGTTTTGTGGAAAACCAGAATCGAAGAATTTTTTTTCTTTTTTTTTTTTTTTATGCGAGAATTCTCGTTTTGTGGAAAACCAGAATCGGACAAATTTTTTTTTTTTATCCGAGAATCCTCGTTTTGTGGAAAACCAGAATCGGAGAATTTTTTTTCTTTTTTTTTTTTTTATGCGAGAATTCTCGTTTTGTGGAAAACCAGAATTGGAGAATTTTTTTTTTTTTTTAATCCGAGAATCCTCGTTTTGCGGTAAACCAGAATCGGAGAATTTTTTTTTTTTTTTATGTGAGAATTCTCGTTTTGTGGAAAACCAGAATCGGAGAATTTTTTTTTTTTTTTTATCCGAGAATCCTCGTTTTGTGGAAAACCAGAATCGGAGAATTTTTTTATTTTTTTTTTTTTTTTTTCTTCGAGAATTCTCGTTCTGTGGAAAACCAGAATCGGAGAATTTTTTTTTTTATATCCGAGAATCCTCGTTTTCCGGAACACCAGAATCCGAGATTTTTTTTTTTTTTTTTTTTTTGTATGCGAGAATTCTCGTTTTGTGGAAAACCAGAATCGGAGAATTTTCTTTTTATCTTTTTTTTATCCGAGAATTCTCGTTTTGAGGAAAACCAGAATCGGAGAAGTTTTTTTTTTTTTTTTTTTATGTGAGAATTCTCGTTTCGTGGAAAACCAGAATTGGAGAATCTTTTTTTTTTTTTATCCGAGAATCCTCGTTTTGTGGAACACCAGAATCGGAGATTTTTTCTTTTTTTTTTTTTTTATGCGAGAATTCTCGTTTTGTGGAAAACGAGAATCGGAGAAATTTTTTTTTGCTTTTTTTTTTATCCGAGAATCCTCCTTTTGTGGAAAACCAGAATCGGAGAATTTTTTTTTTTTTTTTTTTTATGCGAGAATTCTCATTTTGTGGAAAACCAGAATCGGAGAATTTTTTTTTTTTTTTTATCCGAGAATCCCAGTTTTGTGGAAAACCAGAATCGGAGAGTTTTTTTTTTTTTTTTTTTTTTTATGCGAGAATTCTCGTTTTGTCGAAAACCAGAATCGGAGAATTTTTTTTTTTTTTTATCCGAGAATCCTCGTTTTGTGGAAAACCAGAATCGGATTATTTTTTTTTTTTTTTTTTTTTATGCGAGAATTCTCGTCTTGTGGAAAACCAGAATCGGAGAATTTTTTTTTTTTCTTTTATCAGAGAATCCTCGTTTTGTGGAAAACCAGAATCAGAGAATTTTTTTTTTTTTTTTTTTTTATGGGAGAATTCTCGTTTTGTGGAAAACCAGAATCGGAGAATTTTTTTTTTTTTTTTTTTATCCGAGAATCCTCCTTTTGTGGAAAACCAGAATCGGAGAATTTTTTTTTTTTTTTTATGCGAGAATCCTCGTTTTGGGAAAACCAGAATTGGAGAATTTTTTTTTTTTTTTTGTATGCGAGAATTCTCGTTTTGTCGAAAACCAGAATCGGAGAATTTTCTTTTTTTCTTTTTTTTATCCGAGAATTCTCGTTTTGAGGAAAACCAGAATCGGAGAATTTTTTTTTTTTTTTTTTTTTGTATGTGAGAATTCTTGTTTTGTGGAAAACCAGAATCGGAGAATTTTTTTTTTTTTATCCGAAAATCCTTGTTTTGTGGAACACCAGAATCCGAGATTTTTTTTTTTTTTTTTTTTTTTGTATGCGAGAATTCTCGTTTCCCGAAAACCAGAATCGGAGAATTTTCTTTTTTTCTTTTTTTTATCCGAGGTTTCTCGTTTTGAGGAAAACCAGAATCGGAGAATTTTTTTTTTTTTTTCTATGTGAGAATTCCCGTTTTGTGAAAAACCAGAATCGGAGAATTTTTTTTTTTTTTGTCCGGGAATCCTCGTTTTGTGGAACACCAGAATCGGAGATTTTTTTTTTTTTTTTTTTATGCGAGAATTCTCGTTTTGTCGAAAACGAGAATCGGAGAAATTTTTTTTTGCTTTTTTTTTTATCGGAGAATCCTCCTTTTGTGGAAAACCAGAATCGGAGAATTTTTTTTTTATTTTTTTTTTTTTATGCGAGAATTCTCGTTTTTTGGAAAACCAGAATCGGAGAATTTTTTTTTTTTTTTTCTATCCGAGAATCCCCGTTTTGTGGAAAACCAGAATCGGAGAGTTTTTTTTTTTTTTTTTTTTTTTTATGCGAGAATTCTCGTTTTGTGGAAAACCAGAATCGGAGAATTTTTTTTTTTTTTCTTTTATCAGAGAATCCTCGTTTTGTGGAAAACCAGAATCGGAGAATTTTTTTTTTTTTTTTTTCCCCAAGAATCCTCGTTTTGTGGAAAACCAGAATCGGAGAATTTTTTTTTTTTTTTTTTCCCCAAGAGTCCTCGTTTTGTGGAAAACCAGAATCGGAGATTTTTTTTTTTTTTTTTTTATGTGAGAATTCTCGTTTTGTGGAAAACCAGAATCGGAGAATTTTTTTTTTTTTTTTAATCCGAGAATCCTCGTTTTGTGGAACACCAGAATCGGAGATTTTTTTTTTTTTTTTTTTATGCGAGAATTCTCGTTTCACGGAAAACGAGAATCGGAGAAAATTTTTTTTTCTTTTTTTTTAATCCGAGAATCCTCCTTTTGTGGAAAACCAGAATTGGAGAATTTTTTTTTTTTTTTTGTATGCGAGAATTCTCGTTTTGTGGAAAACCAGAATCGGAGAATTTTCTTTTTTTTTTTTTTTTTTTATGCGAGAATTCTCGTTTTCTGGAAAACCAGAATCGGAGAATTTTTTTTTTTTTTTTATCCGAGAATCCTCGTTTTGTGGAAAACCAGAATTGGAGAATTTTTTTTTTTTTTTTTTGTATGCGAGAATTCTCGTTTTGTGGAAAACCAGAATCGGAGAATTTTCTTTTTTCCTTTTTTTTATCCGAGAATTCTCGTTTTGAGGAAAACCAGAATCGGAGAATTTTTTTTTTTTTTTTTTTATGTGAGAATTCTCGTTTTGTTGAAAACCAGAATCGGAGAATTTTTTTTTTTTTTTTTTATCCGAGAATCCTCGTTTTGTGGAACACCAGAATACGAGATTTTTTTTTTTTTTTTTTTTTTTGTATGCGAGAATTCTCGTTTTACGGAAAACCAGAATCGGATAATTTTCTTTTTTTCTTTTTTTTATCCGAGAATTCTCGTTTTGAGGAAAACCAGAATCGGAGAATTTTTTTTTTTTTTTTTTCCCCAAGAATCCTCGTTTTGTGGAAAACCAGAATCGGAGATTTTTTTTTTTTTTTTTATGTGAGAATTCTCGTTTTGTGGAAAACCAGAATCGGAGAATTTTTTTTTTTTTTTTAATCCGAGAATCCTCGTTTTGTGGAACACCAGAATCGGAGATTTTTTTTTTTTTTTTTATGCGAGAATTCTCGTTTCACGGAAAACGAGAATCGGAGAAAATTTTTTTTTCTTTTTTTTTAATCCGAGAATCCTCCTTTTGTGGAAAACCAGAATTGGAGAATTTTTTTTTTTTTTTTGTATGCGAGAATTCTCGTTTTGTGGAAAACCAGAATCGGAGAATTTTCTTTTTTTTTTTTTTTTTTTTATGCGAGAATTCTCGTTTTCTGGAAAACCAGAATCGGAGAATTTTTTTTTTTTTTTTATCCGAGAATCCTCGTTTTGTGGAAAACCAGAATTGGAGAATTTTTTTTTTTTTTTTTTTTGTATGCGAGAATTCTCGTTTTGTGGAAAACCAGAATCGGAGAATTTTCTTTTTTTCTTTTTTTTATCCGAGAATTCTCGTTTTGAGGAAAACCAGAATCGGAGAATTTTTTTTTTTTTTTTTTTATGTGAGAATTCTCGTTTTGTTGAAAACCAGAATCGGAGAATTTTTTTTTTTTTTTTTATCCGAGAATCCTCGTTTTGTGGAACACCAGAATACGAGATTTTTTTTTTTTTTTTTTTTTTTTGTATGCGAGAATTCTCGTTTTACGGAAAACCAGAATCGGATAATTTTCTTTTTTTCTTTTTTTTATCCGAGAATTCTCGTTTTGAGGAAAACCAGAATCGGAGAATTTTTTTTTTTTTTTTTTTTTTATGTGAGAATTCTCGTTTTGTGGAAAACCAGAATCGGAGAATTTTTTTTTTTTTTATCCGAGAATCCTCGTTTTGTGGAACACCAGAATCGGAGATTTTTTTTTTTTTTTTTTTATGCGAGAATTCTCGTTTTGTGGAAAACGAGAATCGGAGAAATTTTTTTTTGCTTTTTTTTTTATCCGAGAATCCTCCCTTTGTGGAAAACCAGAATCGGAGAATTTTTTTTTTTTTTATGTGAGAATTCTCGTTTTGTGCAAAACCAGAATCGGAGAATTTTTTTTTTTTTTTTTATCCGAGAATCCTCGTTTTGTGGAACACCAGAATCGGAGAATTTTTTTTTTTTTTTTTATGTGAGAATTGTCGTTTTGTGGAAAACCAGAATCGGAGAATTATTTTTTTTTTTTTATCCGAGAATCCTCGTTTTGTCGAACACCAGAATCGGAGATTTTTTTTTTTTTTTTTATGCGACAATTCTCGTTTTGTGGAAAACGAGAATCGGAGAAATTTTTTTTTGCTTTTTTTTTTATCCGAGAATCCTCCTTTTCCGGAAAACCAGAATCGGAGAATTTTTTTTTTTTTTTTTTTATGCGAGAATTCTCGTTTTGTGGAAAACCAGAATCGAAGAATTTTTTTTTTTTTTTTTTATCCGAGAATCCCCGTTTTGTGGAAAACCAGAATTGGAGAGTTTTTTTTTTTTTTTTTTTTTTTTATGCGAGAATTCTCGTTTTGTGGAAAACCAGAATCGGAGAATTTTTTTTTTTTTTCTATCCGAGAATCCTCGTTTTGTGGAAAACCAGAATCGGAGAATTTTTGTTTTTTTTTTTTTTTTTTATGCGAGATTTCTTGTTTTGTGGAAAACCAGAATCGGAGAATTTTTTTTTTTTTTTTTATCCGAGAATCCTCGTTTTGTGGAAAACCAGAATCGAAGAATTTTTTTTTTTTTTTTTTTATGCGAGAATTCTCGTTTTGTGGAAAACCAGAATCGGAGAATTTTTTTTTTGTTTTATCCGAGAATCCTCGTTTTGTGGAAAACCAGAATCGGAGAATAATTTTTCTTTTTTTTTTTTTTTTTATGCGAGAATTCTCGTTTTGTGGAAAACCAGAATCGGAGAATTTTTTTTTTTTTTTTTATCCGAGAATCCTCGTTTTGTGGAAAACCAGAATCGGAGAATAATGTTTCTTTTTTTTTTTTTTTTATGCGAGAATTCTCGTTTTGTGGAAAACCAGAATCGGAGAATTTTTTTTTTTTTTTATCCGAGAATCCTCGTTTTGTGGAACACCAGAATCGGAGATTTTTTTTTTTTTTTTTTTTATGCGAGAATTCTCGTTTTGTGGAAAACGAGAATCGGAGAAATTTTTTTTTGCTTTTTTTTTTATCCGAGAATCCTCCTTTTGTGGAAAACCAGAATCGGAGAATTTTTTTTTTTTTTTTTATGTGAGAATTCTCGTTTTGTGCAAAACCAGAGTCGGAGATTTTTTTTTTTTTTTTATCCAAGAATCCTCGTTTTGTGGAACACGAGAATCGGAGATTTTTTTTTTTTTTTTTTATGCGAGAATTCTCGTTTCGTGGAAAACGAGAATCGGAGAAATTTTTTTTTCTTTTTTTTTTATCCGAGAATACTCCTTTTGTGGAAAACCAGAATCGGAGAATTTTTTTTTTTTTTTTTTATGCGAGAATTCTCGTTTTCTGGAAAACCAGAATCGGATAATTTTTTCTTTTTTTATCCGAGAATCCTCGTTTTGTGGAAAACCAGAATTGGAGAATTTTTTTTTTCTTTTTTTTATCCGAGAATTCTCGTTTTGAGGAAAACCAGAATCGGAGATTTTTTTTTTTTTTTTTTTATGTGAGAATTCTCGTTTTGTTGAGAACCAGAATCGGGAAATTTTTTTTTTTTTTTTTCCGAGAATCCTCGTTTTGTGGAACACCAGAATCCGAGATTTTTTTTTTTTTTTTTTTTTTGTATGCGAGAATTCTCGTTTTGTGGAAAACCAGAATCGGAGAATTTTCTTTTTTTCTTTTTTTTATCCAAGAATTCTCGTTTTGAGGAAAACCAGAATCGGAAAATTTTTTTTTTTTTTTTATGTGAGAATTCTCGTTTTGTGGAAAACCAGAATCGGAGAATTATTTTTTTTTTTTTATCCGAGAATCCTCGTTTTGTGGAACACCAGAATCGGAGATTTTTTTTTTTTTTTTTTTTATGCGAGAATTCTCGTTTTCTGGAAAGCGAGAATCGGAGAAATTTTTTTTTGCTTTTTTTTTTATCCGAGAATCCTCCTTTTGTGGAAAACCAGAATCGGAGAATTTTTTTTTTTTTTTTTTTTTATGCGAGAATACTCGTTTTGTGGAAAACCAGAATCGAAGAATTTTTTTTTTTTTTTTTTTATCCGAGAATCCCCGTTTTGTGGAAAACCAGAATCGGAGAATTTTTTTTTTTTGTTTTATCCGAGAATCCTCGTTTTGTGGAAAACCAGAATCGGAGAATAATTTTTTTTTTTTTTTTTTTTATGCGAGAATTCTCGTTTTGTGGAAAACCAGAATCGGAGAATTTTTTTTTTTTTTTTATCCGAGAATCCTCGTTTTGTGGAAAACCAGAATCGGAGAATGATTTTTCTTTTTTTTTTTTTTATGCGAGAATTCTCGTTTTGTGGAAAACCAGAATCGGAGAATTTTTTTTTTTTTTTTATCCGAGAATCCTCGTTTTGTGGAAAACCAGAATCGGAGAATTTTTTTTTTTTTTTTTTTATTCGAGAATTCTCGTTTTATTGAAAACCAGAATTGGAGAATTTTTTTTTTTTATTATCCGAGGATCCTCGTTTGGTGGAACACCAGAATCCGAGATTTTTTTTTTTTTTTTTTGTATGCGAGAATTCTCGTTTTGTGGAAAACCAGAATCGGAGAATTTTTTTTTTCTTTTTTTTATCCGACAATTCTCGTTTTGAGGAAAACCAGAATCGGAGAATTTTTTTTTTTTTTTTTTTTTATGCGAGAATTCTCGTTTTGTGGAAAACCAGAATCGGAGAATTTTTTTTTTTTTTTTTATCCGAGAATCCTCGTTTTGTGGAAAACCAGAATCGGAGAATAATGTTTCTTTTTTTTTTTTTTTTATGCGAGAATTCTCGTTTTGTGGAAAACCAGAATCGGAGAATTTTTTTTTTTTTTATCCGAGAATCCTCGTTTTGTGGAACACCAGAATCGGAGATTTTTTCTTTTTTTTTTTTTTTTATGCGAGAATTCTCGTTTTGTGGAAAACGAGAATCGGAGAAATTTTTTTTTGCTTTTTTTTTTATCCGAGAATCCTCCTTTTGTGGAAAACCAGAATCGGAGAATTTTTTTTTTTTTTTTATGTGAGAATTCTCGTTTTGTGCAAAACCAGAGTCGGAGATTTTTTTTTTTTTTTTATCCAAGAATCCTCGTTTTGTGGAACACCAGAATCGGAGATTTTTTTTTTTTTTTTTATGCGAGAATTCTCGTTTCGTGGAAAACGAGAATCGGAGAAATTTTTTTTTTCTTTTTTTTTTATCCGAGAATCCTCCTTTTGTGGAAAACCAGAATCGGAGAATTTTTTTTTTTTTTTTTTTATGCGAGAATTCTCGTTTTCTGGAAAACCAGAATCGGATAATTTTTTTTTTTTTTTTTATCCGAGAATCCTCGTTTTGTGGAAAACCAGAATTGGAGATTTTTTTTTTTTTTTTTTTTTTTGTATGCGAGAATTCTCGTTTTGTGGAAAACCAGAATCGGAGAATTTTCTTTTTTTCTTTTTTTTATCCAAGAATTCTCGTTTTGAGGAAAACCAGAATCGGAAAATTTTTTTTTTTTTTTTTATGTGAGAATTCTCGTTTTGTGGAAAACCAGAATCGGAGAATTATTTTTTTTTTTTATCCGAGAATCCTCGTTTTGTGGAACACCAGAATCGGAGATTTTTTTTTTTTTTTTTTTTTATGCGAGAATTATCGTTTTGTGGAAAGCGAGAATCGGAGAAATTTTTTTTTGCTTTTTTTTTTATCCGAGAATCCTCCTTTTGTGGAAAACCAGAATCGGAGAATTTTTTTTTTTTTTTTTTATGCGAGAATACTCGTTTTGTGGAAAACCAGAATCGAAGAATTTTTTTTTTTTTTTTTTATCCGAGAATCCCCGTTTTGTGGAAAACCAGAATTGGAGAGTTTTTTTTTTTTTTTTTTTTTTTATGCGAGAATTCTCGTTTTGTGGAAAACCAGAATCGGAGAATTTTTTTTTTTTTTATCCGAGAATCCTCGTTTTGTGGAAAACCAGAATCGGAGAATTTTTGTTTTTTTTTTTTTTTTTATGCGAGAATTCTCGTTTTGTGGAAAACCAGAATCAAAGAATTTTTTTTTTTTTTTATCCGAGAATCCTCGTTTTGTGGAAAACCAGAATCGAAGAATTTATTTTTTTTTTTTTTTTATGCGAGAATTCTCGTTTTGTGGAAAACCAGAATCGGAGAATTTTTTTTTTTTGTTTTATCCGAGAATCCTCGTTTTGTGGAAAACCAGAATCGGAGAATAATTTTTTTTTTTTTTTTTATGCGAGAATTCTCGTTTTGTGGAAAACCAGAACTGGAGAATTTTTTTTTTTTTTTTTATCCGAGAATCCTCGTTTTGTGGAAAACCAGAATCGGAGAATTTTTTTTTTTTTTTTTTTTATTCGAGAATTCTCGTTTTATTGAAAACCAGAATTGGAGAATTTTTTTTTTTTTTATCCGAGGATCCTCGTTTGGTGGAACACCAGAATCCGAGATTTTTTTTTTTTTTTTGTATGCGAGAATTCTCGTTTTGTGGAAAACCAGAATCGGAGAATTTTTTTTTTTTTTATCCGAGAATCCTCGTTTTGTGGAAAACCAGAATCGGAGAATTTTTGTTTTTTTTTTTTTTTTTATGCGAGAATTCTCGTTTTGTGGAAAACCAGAATCAAAGAATTTTTTTTTTTTTTTTATCCGAGAATCCTCGTTTTGTGGAAAACCAGAATCGAAGAATTTTTTTTTTTTTTTTTATGCGAGAATTCTCGTTTTGTGGAAAACCAGAATCGGAGAATTTTTTTTTTTTGTTTTATCCGAGAATCCTCGTTTTGTGGAAAACCAGAATCGGAGAATAATTTTTTTTTTTTTTTTTATGCGAGAATTCTCGTTTTGTGGAAAACCAGAATCGGAGAATTTTTTTTTTTTTTTTATCCGAGAATCCTCGTTTTGTGGAAAACCAGAATCGGAGAATGATTTTTCTTTTTTTTTTTTTTTGTGCGAGAATTCTCGTTTTGTGGAAAACCAGAATCGGAGAATTTTTTTTTTTTTTTTTTATCCGAGAATCCTCGTTTTGTGGAAAACCAGAATCGGAGAATTTTTTTTTTTTTTTTTTATTCGAGAATTCTCGTTTTATTGAAAACCAGAATTGGAGAATTTTTTTTTTTTTATCCGAGGATCCTCGTTTGGTGGAACACCAGAATCCGAGATTTTTTTTTTTTTTTGTATGCGAGAATTCTCGTTTTGTGGAAAACCAGAATCGGAGAATTTTTTTTTTCTTTTTTTTATCCGACAATTCTCGTTTTGAGGAAAACCAGAATCGGAGAATTTTTTTTTTTTTTTTTTTTTTAAGAGAATTCTCGTTTTGTGGAAAACCAGAATTGGAGAATTTTTTTTTTTTTTTATCCGAGAATCCTCGTTTTGTGGAACACCAGAATCGGAGATTTTTTTTTTTTTTTTTATGCGAGAATTCTCGTTTTGTGGAAAACGAGAATCGGAGAAATTTTTTTTTGCTTTTTTTTTTATCCGAGAACCCTCCTTTTGTGGAAAACCAGAATCGGAGAATTTTTTTTTTTTTTTTTTTTATGCGAGAATTCTCGTTTTGTGGAAAACCAGAATCGGAGAATTTTTTTTTTTTTTTATCCGAGAATCCCGGTTTTGTGGAAAACCAGAATGGAAGATTTTTATTTGTTTTTTTTTTTTTTTTATGCGAGAATTCTCGTTTTGTGGAAAACCAGAATCGGACAAATTTTTTTTTTTTCCGAGAATCCTCGTTTTGTGGAAAACCAGAATCGGACAATTTTTTTTTTTTTTATGTGAGAATTCTCGTTTCGTGGAAAACCAGAATCGGAGAATTTTTTTTTTTTATCCGAGAATCCTCGTTTTGTGGAACACCAGAATCGGAGATTTTTTTTTTTTTTTTTATGCGAGAATTCTCGTTTCGTGGAAAACGAGAATCGGAGAATTTTCTTTTTTTCTTCTTTTTTTATCCGAGAATCCTCCTTTTGTGGAAAACCAGAATCGGAGAATTTTTTTTTTTTTTTTTTTATGCGAGAATTCTCGTTTTCTGGAAAACCAGAATCGGATAATTTTTTTTTTTTTTTTTATCCGAGAATCCTCGTTTTGTGGAAAACCAGAATTGGGGAATTTGTTTTTTTTTCTTTTTTTTATCCGAGAATTCTCGTTTTGAGGAAAACCAGAATCGGAGATTTTTTTTTTTTTTTTTTTTATGTGAGAATTCTCGTTTTGTTGAGAACCAGAATCGGAGAATTTTTTTTTTTTTTTTTCCGAGAATCCTCGTTTTGTGGAACACCAGAATCCGAGATTTTTTTTTTTTTTTTTTTTGTATGCGAGAATTCTCGTTTTATGGAAAACCAGAATCGGAGAATTTTCTTTTTTTCTTTTTTTTATCCAAGAATTCTCGTTTTGAGGAAAACCAGAATCGGAGAATTTTTTTTTTTTTTTTTTATGTGAGCATTCTCGTTTTGTGGAAAACCAGAATCGGAGAATTATTTTTTTTTTTTATCCGAGAATCCTCGTTTTGTGGAACACCAGAATCGGAGATTTTTTTTTTTTTTTTATGCGAGAATTCTCGTTTTGTGGAAAACGAGAATCGGAGAAATTTTTTTTTGCTTTTTTTTTTATCCGAGAATCCTCCTTTTGTGGAAAACCAGAATCGGAGAATTTTTTTTTTTTTTTTTTTATGCGAGAATTCTCGTTTTGTGGAAAACCAGAATCGAAGAATTTTTTTTTTTTTTTTTTATCCGAGAATCCCCGTTTTGTGGAAAACCAGAATTGGAGAGTTTTTTTTTTTTTTTTTTTTTTTATGCCAGAATTCTCGTTTTGTGGAAAACCAGAATCGGAGAATTTTTTTTTTTTTTTATCCGAGAATCCTCGTTTTGTGGAAAACCAGAATCGGAGAATTTTTGTTTTTTTTTTTTTTTTTTTTATGCGAGAATTCTCGTTTTGTGGAAAACCAGAATCGGAGAATTTTTTTTTTTTTTTTATCCGAGAATCCTCGTTTTGTGGAAAACCAGAATCGAAGAATTTTTTTTTTTTTTTTTTTATGCGAGAATTCTCGTTTTGTGGAAAACCAGAATCGGAGAATTTTTTTTTTTGTTTTATCCGAGAATCCTCGTTTTGTGGAAAACCAGAATCGGAGAATAATTTTTCTTTTTTTTTTTTTTTTTATGCGAGAATTCTCGTTTTGTGGAAAACCAGAATCGGAGAATTTTTTTTTTTTTTTATCCGAGAATCCTCGTTTTGTGGAAAACCAGAATCGGAGAATGATTTTTCTTTTTTTTTTTTTTTATGCGAGAATTCTCGTTTTGTGGAAAACCAGAATCGGAGAATTTTTTTTTTTTTTTATCCGAGAATCCTCGTTTTGTGGAAAACCAGAATCGGAGCATTTTTTTTTTTTTTTTTATTCGAGAATTCTCGTTTTATGGAAAACCAGAATCGGAGAATTTTTTTTTTTTTTTATCCGAGGATCCTCGTTTTGTGGAACACCAGAATCCGAGATTTTTTTTTTTTTTTTTTGTATGCGAGAATTCTCGTTTTGTGGAAAACCAGAATCGGAGAATTTTTTTTTCTTTTTTTTATCCGACAATTCTGGTTTTGAGGAAAACCAGAATCGGAGAATTTTTTTTTTTTTTTTTTTTATGTGAGAATTCTCGTTTTGTGGAAAACCAGAATTGGAGAATTTTTTTTTTTTTTATCCGAGAATCCTCGTTTTGTGGAACACCAGAATCGGAGATTTTTTTTTTTTTTTTTTTATGCGAGAATTCTCGTTTTGTCGAAAACGAGAATCGGAGAAATTTTTTTTTGCTTTTTTTTTTATCCGAGAATCCTCCTTTTGTGGAAAACCAGAATCGGAGAATTTTTTTTTTTTTTTTTTTATGCGAGAATTCTCGTTTTGTGGAAAACCAGAATCGGAGAATTTTTTTTTTTTTTTATCCGAGAATCCCCGTTTTGTGGAAAACCAGAATGGAAGATTTTTATTTGTTTTTTTTTTTTTTTATGCGAGAATTCTCGTTTTGTGGAAAACCAGAATCGGACAAATTTTTTTTTTTTTCCGAGAATCCTCGTTTTGTGGAAAACCAGAATCGGACAATTTTTTTTTTTTTTTTTTATGTGAGAATTCTCGTTTCGTGGAAAACCAGAATCGGAGAATTTTTTTTTTTTTATCCGAGAATCCTCGTTTTGTGGAACACCAGAATCGGAGATTTTTTTTTTTTTTTTTTTTTATGCGAGAATTCTCGTTTTGTGGAAAACGAGAATCGGAGAAATTTTTTTTTGGTTTTTTTTTTATCCGAGAATCCTCCTTTTGTGGAAAACCAGAATCGGAGAATTTTTTTTTTTTTATCCGAGAATCCCCGTTTTGTGGAAAACCAGAATCGGAGAGTTTTTTTTTTTTTTTTTTTTTATTATGCGAGAATTCTCGTTTTGTGGAAAACCAGAATCGGAGAATTTTTTTTTTTTTTATCCGAGAATCCCCGTTTTGTGGAAAACCAGAATCGGAGAGTTTTTTTTTTTTTTTTTTTTTTTTATGCGAGAATTCTCGTTTTGTGGAAAACCAGAATCGGAGAATTTTTTTTTTTTTTTATCCGAGAATCCTCGTTTTGTGGAAAACCAGAATCGAAGAATTTTTTTTTTTTTTTTTTATGCGAGAATTCTCGTTTTGTGGAAAACCAGAATCGGACAAATTTTTTTTTTTTATCCGAGAATCCTCGGTTTGTGGAAAACCAGAATCGGAGAATTTTTTTTCTTTTTTTTTTTTTTATGCGAGAATTCTCGTTTTGTGGAAAACCAGAATTGGAGAAATTTTATTTTTTTTTCAATCCGAGAATCCTCGTTTTGCGGAAAACCAGAATCGGAGAATTTATTTTTTTTTTTTTATGTGAGAATTCTCGTTTTGTGGAAAACCAGAATCGGAGAATTTTTTTTTTTTTTATCCGAGAATCCTCGTTTTCCGGAACACCAGAATCCGAGATTTTTTTTTTTTTTTTTTTTTGTATGCGAGAATTCTCGTTTTGTGGAAAACCAGAATCGGAGAATTTTCTTTTTATCTTTTTTTTATCCGAGAATTCTCGTTTTGAGGAAAACCAGAATCGGAGAAGTTTTTTTTTTTTTTTTTTTATGTGAGAATTCTCGTTTTGTGGAACACCAGAATCGGAGATTTTTTTTTTTTTTTTTTTTATGCGAGAATTCTCGTTTTGTGGAAAACGAGAATCGGAGAAATTTTTTTTTGCTTTTTTTTTTATCCGAGAATCTTCCTTTTGTGGAAAACCAGAATCGGAGAATCTTTTTTTTTTTTTTTTTTTATGCGAGAATTCTCGTTTTGTGGAAAACCAGAATCGGAGAATTTTTTTTTTTTTTTTATCCGAGAATCCCCGTTTTGTGGAAAACCAGAATCGGAGAGTTTTTTTTTTTTTTTTTTTTTTTTTTATTGCGAGAATTCTCGTTTTGTGGAAAACTCGAATCGGAGAATTTTTTTTTTTTTTTTTTATCCGAGAATCCTCGTTTTGTGGAAAACCAGAATCGGAGAATTTTTTTTGTTTTTTTTATGCGAGAATTCTCGTTTTGTGGAAAACCAGAATCGGAGAATTTTTTTTTTTTTTTTATCCGAGAATCCTCGTTTTGTGGAAAACCAGAATGGAAGAATTTTTTTTTTTCTTTTTTTTTTTTTATGCGAGAATTCTCGTTTTGTGGAAAATCAGAATCGGACTAGTTTTTTATTTTTTTTATCCGAGAATCCTCGTTTTGTGGAAAACCAGAATCGGAGAATTTTTTTTTTTTTTTTTATGCGAGATTCTCGTTTTGTGGAAAACCAGTATTGGAGAATTTTTTTTTTTTTTTATCCGAGAATCCTCGTTTTGCGGAAAACCAGAATCGGAGATTTTTTTTTTTTTTTTGTTATGCGAGAATTCTCGTTTTGTGGTAAACGAGAATCGGAGAAATTTTTTTTTCTTTTTTTTTTATCCGAGAATCCTCCTTTTGTGGAAAACCAGAATCGGGGAATTTTTTTTTTTTTTTTTTTTTTATGCGAGAATTCTCGTTTTCTGGAAAACCAGAATCGGAGAATTTTTTTTTTTTTTTTTTATCCGAGAATCCCCGTTTTGTGGAAAACCAGAATGGGAGAATTTTTTTTTTTTTTATGCGAGAATTCTCGTTTTGTGGAAAACCAGAATCGGAGAATTTTTTTTTTTTTTATCCGAGAATCCTCGTTTTGTGGAAAACCAGAATCGGAGAATTTTTTTTTTTTTTTTTTATGCGAGAATTCTCGTTTTGTGCAAAACCAGAATCGGAGAATTTTTTTTTTTTTTTATCCGAGAATCCTCGTTTTGTGGAACACCAGAATCCGAGATTTTTTTTTTTTTTTTTTTTTGTATGCGAGAATTCTCGTTTTGTGGAAAACCAGAATCGGAGAATTTTCTTTTTTTCTTTTTTTTTTCCGAGAATTCTCGTTCTGAGGAAAACCAGAATCGGAGAATTTTTTTTTTTTTTTTTTTATGTGAGAATTCTCGTTTTGTGGAAAACCAGAATCGGAGAATTTTTTTTTTTTTTTATCCGAGAATCCTCGTTTTGTGGAACACCAGAATCGGAGATTTTTTTTTTTTTTTTTTTTTATGCGAGAATTCTCGTTTTGTGGAAAACGAGAATCGGAGAAATTTTTTTTTGCTTTTTTTTTCATCCGAGAATCCTCCTTTTGTGGAAAACCAGAATCGGAAAATTTTTTTTTTTTTATGCGAGAATTCTCGTTCTCTAGAAAACCAGAATCGGAGAATTTTTTTTTTTTTTTTTATCCGAGAATCCTCGTTTTGTGGAACACCAGAATCGGAGATTTTTTTTTTTTTTTGTATGCGAGAATTCTCGTTTCGTGGAAAACGTGAATCGGAGAAATTTTTTTTTTCTTTTTTTTTTATCCGAGAATCCTCCTTTTGTGGAAAACCAGAATCGGAGAATTTTTTTTTTTTTTTTTTATGCGAGAATTCTCGTTCTCTGGAAAACCAGAATCGGAGAATTTTTTTTTTTTTTTATCCGAGAATCCTCGTTTTGTGGAAAACCAGAATTGGAGAATTTTTTTTTTTTTTTGTATGCGAGAATTCTCGTTTTGTGGAAAACCAGAATCGGAGAATTTTCTTTTTTTCTTTTTTTTATCCGAGAATTCTCGTTTTGAGGAAAACCAGAATCGGAGAGTTTTTTTTTTTTTTCTTCTTATGTGAGAATTCTCGTTTTGTTGAAAACCAGAATCGGAGAATTTTTTTTTTTTTTTATCCGAGAATCCTCGTTTTGTGGAACACCAGAATCCGAGATTTTTTTTTTTTTTTTTTTTTTTGTATGCGAGAATTCTCGTTTTTCTCGAAAACCAGAATCGGAGAATTTTCTTTTTTTCTTTTTTTTATCCGAGAATTCTCGTTTTGAGGAAAACCAGAATCGGAGAGTTTTTTTTTTTTTTTTTTTATGTGAGAATTCTCGTTTTGTGGAAAACCAGAATCGGTAATTTTTTTTTTTTTTTTATCCGAGAATCCTCGTTTTGTGGAAAACCAGAATCGGAGAATTTTTTTTTTTTTTTTTTTTTTATTTGAGAATTCTCGTTTTGTGGAAAACCAGAATCGGAGAATTTTTTTTTTTTTATCCGAAAATCCTCGTTTTGTGGAACACCAGAATCCGAGATTTTTTTTTTTTTTTTTTTGTATGCGAGAATTCTCGTTTTGTGGAAAACCAGAATCGGAGAATTTTCTTTTTTTCTTTTTTTTATCCGAGAATTCTCGTTTTGAGGAAAACCAGAATCGGAGAATTTTTTTTTTTTTTTTTTTATGTGAGAATTCTCGTTTTCGTGGAAAACCAGAATCGGAGAATTTTTTTTTTTTTTTTATCCGAGAATCCTCGTTTTGTGGAAAACCAGAATCGGTGAATTTTTTTTTTTTTTTCTTTTTTTATGTGAGAATTGTCTTTTTGTGGAAAACCAGAATCGGAGAATTTTTTTTTTTTTTTATCCGAAAATCCTCGTTTTGTGGAACACCAGAATCCGAGATTTTTTTTTTTTTTTTTTTTTTGTATGCGAGAATTCTCGTTTTGTTGAAAACCAGAATCGGAGAATTTTCTTTTTTTCTTTTTTTTATCCGAGAATTCTCGTTTTGAGGAAAACCAGAATCCGAGATTTTTTTTTTTTTTTTTATGTGAGAATTCTCGTTTTGTGGAAGACCAGAATCGGAGAATTTTTTTTTTTTTTTTATCCGAGAATCCTCGTTTTGTGGAAAACCAGAATCGGAGAATTTTTTTTTTTTTTTTATGTGAGAATTCTCGTTTTGTGGAAAACCAGAATCGGAGAATTTTTTTTTTTTTATCCGAAAATCCTCGTTTTGTGGAACACCAGAATCCGAGATTTTTTTTTTTTTTTTTGTATGCGAGAATTCTCGTTTTGTGGAAAACCAGAATCGGAGAATTTTCTTTTTTTCTTTTTTTTATCCGAGAATTCTCGTTTTGAGGAAAACCAGAATCGGAGAATTTTTTTTTTTTTTTTTTTTATGTGATAATTCTTGTTTTGTGGAAAACCAGACTCGGAGAATTTTTTTTTTTTTTTTTTTTTTTATGTGAGAATTCTCGTTTTGTGGAAAACAGAATCGGAGAATTTTTTTTTTTTTATCCGAAAATCCTCGTTTTGTGGAACACCAGAATCCGAGATTTTTTTTTTTTTTTGTATGCGAGAATTCTCGTTTTGTGGAAAACCAGAATCGGAGAATTTTCTTTTTTTCTTTTTTTTATCCGAGAATTCTCGTTTTGAGGAAAACCAGAATCCGAGATTTTTTTTTTTTTTTTTTTTTTTGTATGCGAGAATTCTCGTTTTTTGGAAACCCAGAATCGGAGAATTTTCTTTTTTTCTTTTTTTTATCCGAAAATTCTCGTTTTGAGGAAAACCGGAATCGGAGAATAATTTTTCTTTTTTTTTTTTTTTTATGCGAGAATTCTCGTTTTGTGGAAAACCAGAATCGGAGAATTTTTTTTTTTTTTTTTATCCGAGAATCCTCGTTTTGTGGAAAACCAGAATCGGAGAAAAAATTTTTTTTCTTTTTTCCTTTATGCGAGAACGCTCGTTTTGTGGAAAACCAGAATCGGAAAAAAAAAAATTTTTTTTTATCCGAGAATCCTCGTTTTGTGGAAAACCAGAATCGGAGAATTTTTTTTTTTTTTTTTCCTTTTTATGCGAGAACTCTCTTTTTGTGGAAAACCAGAATTGGAGAAATTTTTGTTTTTTTTTTATCCGAGAATCCTCGTTTTGCGGAAAACCAGAATCGGAGATTTTTTTTTTTTTTTTTATGTGAGAATTCTCGTTTTGTGGAAAACCAGAATCGGAGAATTTTTTTTTTTTTTTATCCGAGAATCCTCGATTTGTGGAACACCAGAATCGGAGATTTTTTTTTTTTTTTTTTTTTATGCGAGAATTCTCGTTTCGTGGAAAACGAGAATCGGAGAAATTTTTTTTTCTTTTTTTTTTATCCGAGAATCCTCCTTTTGTGGAAAACCAGAATCGGAGAATTTTTTTTTTTTTTTTTATGCGAGAATTCTCGTTTTCTGGAAAACCAGAATCGGAGAATTTTTTTTTTTTTTTTATCCGAGAATCCTCGTTTTGTGGAAAACCAGAATTGGAGAATCTTTTTTTTTTTTTGTATGCGAGAATTCTCGTTTTGTGGAAAACCAGAATCGGAGAGTTTTTTTTTTTTTTTTTTCTTTTTTATGTGAGAATTCTCGTTTTGTGGAAAACCAGAATCGGAGAATTTTTTTTTTTTTTATCCGAAAATCCTCGTTTTGTGGAACACCAGAATCCGAGATTTTTTTTTTTTTTTTTTGTATGCGAGATTTCTCGTTTTGTGGAAAACCAGAATCGGAGAATTTTCTTTTTTTCTTTTTTTTATCCGAGAATTCTCGTTTTGAGGAAAACCAGAATCCGAGATTTTTTTTTTTTTTTTTTTTTGTATGCGAGAATTCTCGTTTTTTGGAAACCCAGAATCGGAGAATTTTCTTTTTTTCTTTTTTTTATCCGAAAATTCTCGTTTTGAGGAAAACCGGAATCGGAGAATAATTTTTCTTTTTTTTTTTTTTTTTATGCGAGAATTCTCGTTTTGTGGAAAACCAGAATCGGAGAATTTTTTTTTTTTTTTTTTATCCGAGAATCCTCGTTTTGTGGAAAACCAGAATCGGAGAAAAAAAATTTTTTCATTTTTCCTTTATGCGAGAATGCTCGGTTTGTGGAAAACCAGAATCGGAAAAAAAATTTTTTTTTTTATCCGAGAATCCTCGTTTTGTGGAAAACCAGAATCGGGTAATTTTTTTTTTTTTTTTTTTTTTTATTCGAGAACTCTCTTTTTGTGGAAAACCAGAATTGGAGAAATTTTTTTTTTTTTTATCCGAGAATCCTCGTTTTGCGGAAAACCAGAATCGGAGATTTTTTTTTTTTTTTTTATGTGAGAATTCTCGTTTTGTGGAAAACCAGAATCGGAGAATTTTTTTTTTTTTTTTATCCGAGAATCCTCGTTTTGTGGAACACCAGAATCGGAGATTTTTTTTTTTTTTTTTTTTTTTTATGCGAGAATTCTCGTTTCGTGGAAAACGAGAATCGGAGAAATTTTTTTTTTCTTTTTTTTTATCCGAGAATCCTCCTTTTGTGGAAAACCAGAATCGGAGAATTTTTTTTTTTTTTTTATGCGAGAATTCTCGTTTTCTGGAAAACCAGAATCGGAGAATTTTTTTTTTTTTTCTATCCGAGAATCCTCGTTTTGTGGAAAACCAGAATTGGAGAATTTTTTTTTTTTGTATGCGAGAATTCTCGTTTTGTGGAAAACCAGAATCGGAGAGTTTTTTTTTTTTTTTCTTTTTTATGCGAGAATTCTCGTTTTGTGGAAAACCAGAATCGGAGAATTTTTTTTTTCTTTTTATCCGAGAATCCTCGTTTTGTGGAAAACCAGAATCGGAGAATTTTTTTTTTTTTTTTAATGCGAGAATTCTCGTTTTGAGGAAAACCAGAATCGGAGAATTTTTTTTTTTTTCTTCTTATGTGAGAATTCTCGTTTTGTTGAAAACCAGAATCGGAGAATTTTTTTTTTTTTTTATCCGAGAATCCTCGTTTTGTGGAACACCAGAATCCGAGATTTTTTTTTTTTTTTTTTTTTTTGTATGCGAGAATTCTCGTTTTTCTCGAAAACCAGAATCGGAGAATTTTCTTTTTTTCTTTTTTTTATCCGAGAATTCTCGTTTTGAGGAAAACCAGAATCGGAGAGTTTTTTTTTTTTTTTTTTTATGTGAGAATTCTCGTTTTGTGGAAAACCAGAATCGGTAATTTTTTTTTTTTTTTTATCCGAGAATCCTCGTTTTGTGGAAAACCAGAATCGGAGAATTTTTTTTTTTTTTTTTTTTTTATTTGAGAATTCTCGTTTTGTGGAAAACCAGAATCGGAGAATTTTTTTTTTTTTTTATCCGAAAATCCTCGTTTTGTGGAACACCAGAATCCGAGATTTTTTTTTTTTTTTTTTTGTATGCGAGAATTCTCGTTTTGTGGAAAACCAGAATCGGAGAATTTTCTTTTTTTCTTTTTTTTATCCGAGAATTCTCGTTTTGAGGAAAATCAGAATCGGAGAATTTTTTTTTTTTTTTTTTATGTGAGAATTCTCGTTTTGTGGAAAACCAGAATCGGAGAATTTTTTTTTTTTTTTTATCCGAGAATCCTCGTTTTGTGGAAAACCAGAATCGGTGAATTTTTTTTTTTTTTTTCTTTTTTTATGTGAGAATTCTCGTTTTGTGGAAAACCAGAATCGGAGAATTTTTTTTTTTTTTATCCGAAAATCCTCGTTTTGTGGAACACCAGAATCCGAGATTTTTTTTTTTTTTTTTTTTTTGTATGCGAGAATTCTCGTTTTGTGGAAAACCAGAATCGGAGAATTTTCTTTTTTTCTTTTTTTTATCCGAGAATTCTCGTTTTGAGGAAAACCAGAATCCGAGATTTTTTTTTTTTTTTTTATGTGAGAATTCTCGTTTTGTGGAAGACCAGAATCGGAGAATTTTTTTTTTTTTTTATCCGAGAATCCTCGTTTTGTGGAAAACCAGAATCGGAGAATTTTTTTTTTTTTTTTTATGTGAGAATTCTCGTTTTGTGGAAAACCAGAATCGGAGAATTTTTTTTTTTTTTATCCGAAAATCCTCGTTTTGTGGAACACCAGAATCCGGGATTTTTTTTTTTTTTTTTTGTATGCGAGAATTCTCGTTTTGTGGAAAACCAGAATCGGAGAATTTTCTTTTTTTCTTTTTTTTATCCGAGAATTCTCGTTTTGAGGAAAACCAGAATCGGAGAATTTTTTTTTTTTTTTTTTTTATGTGATAATTCTACTTTTGTGGAAAACCAGAATCGGAGTTTTTTTTTTTTTTTTTTATCCGAGAATCCTCGTTTTGTGGAAAACCAGACTCGGAGAATTTTTTTTTTTTTTTTTTTTTTTATGTGAGAATTCTCGTTTTGTGGAAAACCAGAATCGGAGAATTTTTTTTTTTTTTATCCGAAAATCCTCGTTTTGTGGAACACCAGAATCCGAGATTTTTTTTTTTTTTTTTTTGTATGCGAGAATTCTCGTTTTGTGGAAAACCAGAATCGGAGAATTTTCTTTTTTTCTTTTTTTTATCCGAGAATTCTCGTTTTGAGGAAAACCAGAATCCGAGATTTTTTTTTTTTTTTTTTTTTGTATGACAGAATTCTCGTTTTTTGGAAACCCAGAATCGGAGAATTTTCTTTTTTTCTTTTTTTTATCCGAAAATTCTCGTTTTGAGGAAAACCGGAATCGGAGAATAATTTTTCTTTTTTTTTTTTTTTTTATGCGAGAATTCTCGTTTTGTGGAAAACCAGAATCGGAGAATTTTTTTTTTTTTTTTATCCGAGAATCCTCGTTTTGTGGAAAACCAGAATCGGAGAAAAATTTTTTTTTCTTTTTTCCTTTATGCGAGAACGCTCGTTTTGTGGAAAACCAGAATCGGAAAAAAAAAAATTTTTTTTTATCCGAGAATCCTCGTTTTGTGGAAAACCAGAATCGGAGAATTTTTTTTTTTTTTTTTCCTTTTGATGCGAGAACTCTCTTTTTGTGGAAAACCAGAATTGGAGAAATTTTTGCTTTTTTTTTATCCGAGAATCCTCGTTTTGCGGAAAACCAGAATCGGAGATTTTTTTTTTTTTTTTTTATGTGAGAATTCTCGTTTTGTGGAAAACCAGAATCGGAGAATTTTTTTTTTTTTTTATCCGAGAATCCTCGTTTTGTGGAACACCAGAATCGGAGATTTTTTTTTTTTTTTTTTTTTATGCGAGAATTCTCGTTTCGTGGAAAACGAGAATCGGAGAAATTTTTTTTTTCTTTTTTTTTTATCCGAGAATCCTCCTTTTGTGGAAAACCAGAATCGGAGAATTTTTTTTTTTTTTTTATGCGAGAATTCTCGTTTTCTGGAAAACCAGAATCGGAGAATTTTTTTTTTTTTTTTATCCGAGAATCCTCGTTTTGTGGAAAACCAGAATTGGAGAATTTTTTTTTTTTTTTTGTATGCGAGAATTCTCGTTTTGTGGAAAACCAGAATCGGAGAGTTTTTTTTTTTTTTTTTTCTTTTTTATGTGAGAATTCTCGTTTTGTGGAAAACCAGAATCGGAGAATTTTTTTTTTTTTTATCCGAAAATCCTCGTTTTGTGGAACACCAGAATCCGAGATTTTTTTTTTTTTTTTTTTTGTATGCGAGAATTCTCGTTTTGTGGAAAACCAGAATCGGAGAATTTTCTTTTTTTCTTTTTTTTATCCGAGAATTCTCGTTTTGAGGAAAACCAGAATCCGAGATTTTTTTTTTTTTTTTTTTTTGTATGCGAGAATTCTCGTTTTTTGGAAACCCAGAATCGGAGAATTTTCTTTTTTTCTTTTTTTTATCCGAAAATTCTCGTTTTGAGGAAAACCGGAATCGGAGAATAATTTTTCTTTTTTTTTTTTTTTTTATGCGAGAATTCTCGTTTTGTGGAAAACCAGAATCGGAGAATTTTTTTTTTTTTTTTTATCCGAGAATCCTCGTTTTGTGGAAAACCAGAATCGGAGAAAAAAAATTTTTTCTTTTTTCCTTTATGCGAGAATGCTCGTTTTGTGGAAAACCAGAATCGGAAAAAAAAAATTTTTTTTTTATCCGAGAATCCTCGTTTTGTGGAAAACCAGAATCGGGTAATTTTTTTTTTTTTTTTTTTTTTTATTCGAGAACTCTCTTTTTGTGGAAAACCAGAATTGGAGAAATTTTTTTTTTTTTTATCCGAGAATCCTCGTTTTGCGGAAAACCAGAATCGGAGATTTTTTTTTTTTTTTTTATGTGAGAATTCTCGTTTTGTGGAAAACCAGAATCGGAGAATTTTTTTTTTTTTTTATCCGAGAATCCTCGTTTTGTGGAACACCAGAATCGGAGATTTTTTTTTTTTTTTTTTTTTTTTATGCGAGAATTCTCGTTTCGTGGAAAACGAGAATCGGAGAAATTTTTTTTTTCTTTTTTTTTTATCCGAGAATCCTCCTTTTGTGGAAAACCAGAATCGGAGAATTTTTTTTTTTTTTTATGCGAGAATTCTCGTTTTCTGGAAAACCAGAATCGGAGAATTTTTTTTTTTTTTCTATCCGAGAATCCTCGTTTTGTGGAAAACCAGAATTGGAGAATTTTTTTTTTTTTTGTATGCGAGAATTCTCGTTTTGTGGAAAACCAGAATCGGAGAGTTTTTTTTTTTTTTTTCTTTTTTATGCGAGAATTCTCGTTTTGTGGAAAACCAGAATCGGAGAATTTTCTTTTTTTTTTTATCCGAGAATCCTCGTTTTGTGGAAAACCAGAATCGGAGAATTTTTTTTTTTTTTTTTTATGCGAGAATTCTCGTTTTGTGGAAAACCAGAATCGGAGAATTTTTTTTTTTTTTTATCCGAAAATCCTCGTTTTGTGGAACACCAGAATCCGAGATTTTTTTTTTTTTTTTGTATGCGAGAATTCTCGTTTTGTGGAAAACCGGAATTGGAGAATTTTCTTTTTTTCTTTTTTTTATCCGAGAATTCTCGTTTTGAGGAAAACCAGAATCGGGGAATTTTTTTTTTTTTTTTTTTTATGTGATAATTTTTGTTTTGTGGAAAACCAGAATCGGAGAATTTTTTTTTTTTTTTTATCCGAGAATCCTCGTTTTGTGGAAAACCAGAATCGGAGAATTTTTTTTTTTTTTTTTTTTTATGTGAGAATTCTCGTTTTGTCGAAAACCAGAATCGGAGAATTTTTTTTTTTTTTTATCCGAAAATCCTCGTTTTGTGGAACACCAGAATCCGAGATTTTTTTTTTTTTTTTTTTTGTATGCGAGAACTCTCTTTTTTTTTGGAAAACCAGAATCGGAGAATTTTCTTTTTTTCTTTTTTTTATCCGAGAATTCTCGTTTTGAGGAAAACCAGAATCGGAGAATTTTTTTTTTTTTTTTATCCGAGAATCCTCGTTTTGTGGAACACCAGAATCCGAGATTTTTTTTTTTTTTTTTTTTTGTATGCGAGAATTCTCGTTTTTTGGAAACCCAGAATCGGAGAATTTTCTTTTTTTCTTTTTTTTATCCGAAAATTCTCGTTTTGAGGAAAACCGGAATCGGAGAATAATTTTGCTTTTTTTTTTTTTTTTTTATGCGAGAATTCTCGTTTTGTGGAAAACCAGAATCGGAGAATTTTTTTTTTTTTTTTATCCGAGAATCCTCGTTTTGTGGAAAACCAGAATCGGAGAAAAAATATTTTTTCTTTTTTCCTTTATGCGAGAATGCTCGTTTTGTGGAAAACCAGAATCGGAAAAAAAAAATTTTTTTTTTATCCGAGAATCCTCGTTTTGTGGAAGACCAGAATCGGAGAATTTTTTTTTTATTTTTTTTTATGCGAGAACTCTCTTTTTGTGGAAAACCAGAATTGGAGAAATTTTTTTTTTTTTTATCCGAGAATCCTCGTTTTGCGGAAAACCAGAATCGGAGATTTTTTTTTTTTTTTTTATGTGAGAATTCTCGTTTTGTGGAAAACCAGAATCGGAGAATTTTTTTTTTTTTTTTATCCGAGAATCCTCGTTTTGTGGAACACCAGAATCGGAGATTTTTTTTTTTTTTTTTTTTATGCGAGAATTCTCGTTTCGTGGAAAACGAGAATCGGAGAATTTTTTTTTTTCTTTTTTTTTTATCCGAGAATCCTCCTTTTGTGGAAAACCAGAATCGGAGAATTTTTTTTTTTTTTTTATGCGAGAATTCTCGTTTTCTGGAAAACCAGAATCGGAGAATTTTTTTTTTTTTTATCCGAGAATCCTCGTTTTGTGGAAAACCAGAATTGGAGAATTTTTTTTTTTTTTTTTGTATGCGAGAATTCTCGTTTTGTGGAAAACCAGAATCGGAGAATTTTCTTTTTTTCTTTTTTTTATCCGAGAATTCTCATTTTGAGGAAAACCAGAATCGGAGAATTTTTTTTTTTTTTTTTTTTATGTGAGAATTCTCGTTTTGTGGAAAACCAGAATCGGAGAATTTTTTTTTTTTTTTATCCGAAAATCCTCGTTTTGTGGAACACCAGAATCCGAGATTCTTTTTTTTTTTTTTTTGTATGCGAGAATTCTCGTTTTGTGGAAAACCAGAATCGGAGAATTTTCTTTTTTTCTTTTTTTTATCCGAGAATTCTCGTTTTGAGGAAAACCAGAATCGGAAATTTTTTTTTTTTTTTATCCGAAAATCCTCGTTTTGTGGAACACCAGAATCCGAGATTTTTTTTTTTTTTTTTTTTTTTGTATGCGAGAATTCTCGTTTTGTGGAAAACCAGAATCCGAGAATTTTCTTTTTTTCTTTTTTTTATCCGAGAATCCTCGTTTTGTGGAACACCAGAATCGGAGATTTTTTTTTTTTTTTTTTTATGCGAGAATTCTCGTTTTGTGGAAAACGAGAATCGGAGAAATTTTTTTTTGCTTTTTTTTTTATCGGAGAATCCTCCTTTTGTGGAAAACCAGAATCGGAGAATTTTTTTTTTTTTTTTTTTTTTATGCCAGAATTCTCGTTTTGTGGAAAACCAGAATCGGAGATTTTTTTTTCTTTTTCTATCCGAGAATCCCCGTTTTGTGGAAAACCAGAATCGGAGAGTTTTTTTTTTTTTTTTTTTTTTTATGCGAGAATTCTCGTTTTGTGGAAAACTGGAATCGGAGAATTTTTTTTTTTTTTTTATGCGAGAATTCTCGTTTTGTGGAAAACGAGAATCGGAGAAATTTTTTTTTGCTTTTTTTTTTATCGGAGAATCCTCCTTTTGTGGAAAACCAGAATCGGAGAATTTTTTTTTTTTTTTTTTTTTTTATGCCACATATCTCGTTTTGTGGAAAACCAGAATCGGAGATTTTTTTTTTTTTTTCTATCCGAGAATCCCCGTTTTGTGGAAAACCGGAATCGGAGAATTTTTTTTTTTTTTTTTTATGCGAGAATTCTCGTTTTGTGGTAAACCAGAATGGAAGATTTTTTTTTTTTTTTCTATCCGAGAATCCCCGTTTTGTGGAAAACCAGAATCGGAGAGTTTTTTTTTTTTTTTTTTTTTTTATGCGAGAATTCTCGTTTTGTGGAAAACCAGAATCGGAGAATTTTTTTTTTTTTATCCGAGAATCCTCGTTTTGGGGAAAACCAGAATCGGATTATTTTTTTTTTTTTTTTTTTTTTATGCGAGAATTCTCGTTTTGTTGAAAACCAGAATCGGAGAATTTTTTTTTTTTTTTTATTATGTGAGAATTCTCGTTTTGTGGAAAACCAGAATCGGAGAATTTTTTTTTTTTTTTATCCGAGAATCCTCGTTTTGTGGAACACCAGAATCGGAGATTTTTTTTTTTTTTTTTATGCGAGAATTCTCGTTTCGTGGAAAACGAGAATCGGAGAAATTTTTTTTTCTTTTTTTTTTATCCGAGAATCCTCCTTTTGTGGAAAACCAGAATCGGAGAAATTTTTTTTATTTTTTTATGCGAGAATTCTCGTTTTCTCGAAAACCAGAATCGGAGAATTTTTTTTTTTTTTATCCGAGAATCCTCGTTTTGTGGAAAACCAGAATTGGAGAATTTTTTTTTTTTTTTTTGTATGCGAGAATTCTCGTTTTGTGGAAAACCAGAATCGGAGAATTTTCTTTTTTTCTTTTTTTTATCCGAGAATTCTCGTTTTGAGGAAAACCAGAATCGGAGAATTTTTTTTTTCTTTTTTTTTTATGTGAGAATTCTCGTTTTGTGGAAAACCAGAATCGGAGAATTTTTTTTTTTTTTATCCGAAAATCCTCGTTTTGTGGAACACCAGAATCCGAGATTTTTTTTTTTTTTTTTTTTTTTGTATGCGAGAATTCTCGTTTTGTGGAAAACCAGAATCGGAGAATTTTCTTTTTTTCTTTTTTTTATCCGAGAATTCTCGTTTTGAGGAAAACCAGAATCGGAGAATTTTTTTTTTTTTTTTTTTTTATGTGAGAATTCTCGTTTTGTGGAAAACCAGAATCGGAGAATTTTTTTTTTTTTTATCCGAAAATCCTCGTTTTGTGGAACACCAGAATCCGAGATTTTTTTTTTTTCTTTTTCGTATGCGAGAATTCTCGTTTTGTGGAAAACCAGAATCGGAGAATTTTCTTTTTTTCTTTTTTTTATCCGAGAATTCTCGTTATGAGGAAAACCAGAATCGGAGGATTTTTTTTTTTTTTTTTTTCTATGTGAGAATTCTCGTTTTCTGGAAAACCAGAACCGGAGATTTTTTTTTTTTTTTTTTTTTATGCGAGAATTCTCTTTTTGTGGAAAACGAGAATCGGAGAAATTTTTTTTTGCTTTTTTTTTTATCGGAGAATCCTCCTTTTGTGGAAAACCAGAATCGGAGAATTTTTTTTTTTTTTTTCTTTATGCGAGAATTCTCGTTTTGTGGAAAACCAGAAACGGAGATTTTTTTTTTTTTTTCTATCCGAGAATCCCCGTTTTGTGGAAAACCAGAATCGGAGAGTTTTTTTTTTTTTTTTTTTTTTTATGCGAGAATTCTCGTTTTGTGGAAAACCAGAATCGGAGAATTTTTTTTTTTTTTTTTTTATGCGAGAATTCTCGTTTTGTGGAAAACGAGAATCGGAGAAATTTTTTTTTGCTTTTTTTTTTATCGGAGAATCCTCCTTTTGTGGAAAACCAGAATCGGAGAATTTTTTTTTTTTTTTTTTTTATGCCAAATATCTCGTTTTGTGGTAAACCAGAATCGAAGATTTTTTTTTTTTTTTTCTATCCGAGAATCCCCGTTTTGTGGAAAACCAGAATCGGAGAGTTTTTTTTTTTTTTTTTTTTTTTTATGCGAGAATTCTCGTTTTGTGGAAAACCAGAATCGGAGAATTTTTTTTTTTTTTTTATCCGAGAATCCTCGTTTTGTGGAAAACCAGAATCGGATTATTATTTTTTTTTTTTTATGCGAGAATTCTCGTTTTGTTGAAAACCAGAATCGGAGAATTTTTTTTTTTTTTATCAGAGAATCCTCGTTTTGCGGAAAACCAGAATCGGTTTTTTTTTTTTTTTTTATTATTATGTGAGAATTCTCGTTTTGTGGAAAACCAGAATCGGAGAATTTTTTTTTTTTTTTTATCCGAGAATCCTCGTTTTGTGGAACACCAGAATCGGAGATTTTTTTTTTTTTTTTATGCGAGAATTCTCGTTTCGTGGAAAACGAGAATCGGAGAAAATTTTTTTTTCTTTTTTTTTTATCCGAGAATCCTCGTTTTCCCGAAAACCAGAATCGGAGAATTTTTTTTTTTTTTATCCGAGAATCCTCGTTTTGTGGAAAACCAGAATTGGAGAATTTTTTTTTTTTTTGTATGCGAGAATTCTCGTTTTGTGGAAAACCAGAATCGGAGAATTTTCTTTTTTTCTTTTTTTTATCCGAGAATTCTCGTTTTGAGGAAAACCAGAATCGGAGAATTTTTTTTTTTTTTTTTTTATGTGAGAATTCTCGTTTTGTGGAAAACCAGAATCGGAGAATTTTTTTTTTTTTTTTCCGAAAATCCTCGTTTTGTGGAACACCAGAATCCGAGATTTTTTTTTTTTTTTTTTTTTTTTGTATGCGAGAATTCTCGTTTTGTGGAAAACCAGAATCGGAGAATTTTCTTTTTTTCTTTTTTTTATCCGAGAAGTCTCGTTTTGAGGAAAACCAGAATCGGAGAATTTTTTTTTTTTTTTTTTTATGTGAGAATTCTCGTTTTGTGGAAAACCAGAATCGGAGAATTTTTTTTTTTTTTATCCGAAAATCCTCGTTTTGTGGAACACCAGAATCCGAGATTTTTTTTTTTTTTTTCGTATGCGAGAATTCTCGTTTTCTGGAAAACCAGAATCGGAGAATTTTCTTTTTTTCTTTTTTTTATCCGAGAATTCTCGTTTTGAGGAAAACCAGAATCGGAGGATTTTTTTTTTTTTTTTTTTTATGTGAGAATTCTCGTTTTGTAAAAAACCGGAATCGGAGAATTTTTTTTTTTTTTCTATCCGAGAATCCTCGTTTTGTGGAACACCAGAATCGGAGATTTTTTTTTTTTTTTTTTATGCGAGATTTCTCGTTTTGTGGAAAACGAGAATCGGAGAACTTTTTTTTTGCTTTTTTTTTTATCGGAGAATCCTCCTTTTGTGGAAAACCAGAATCGGAGAATTTTTTTTTTTTTTTTTTTTTATGCGAGAATTCTCGTTTTGTGGAAAACCAGAACCGGAGATTTTTTTTTTTTTTTTCTATCCGAGAATCCCCGTTTTGTGGAAAACCAGAATCGGAGAGTTTTTTTTTTTTTTTTTTTTTATGCGAGAATTTTCGTTTTGTGGAAAACCAGAATCGGAGAATTTTTTTTTTTTTTATCCGAGAATCCTCGTTTTGTGGAAAACCAGAATCGGAGATTTTTTTTTTTTTTTTTTTTTATGCCCGAATTCTCGTTTTGTCGAAAACGAGAATCGGAGAATTTTTTTTTTTTTTTTTTTTTATGCGAGAATTCTCGTTTTGTGGAAAACCAGAACCGGAGATTTTTTTTTTTTTTTCTATCCGAGAATCCCCGTTTTGTGGAACACCAGAATCCGAGATTTTTTTTTTTTTTTTTTTTTTTTGTATGCGAGAATTCTCGTTTTGTGGAAAACCAGAATCGGAGAATTTTCTTTTTTTCTTTTTTTTATCCGAGAAGTCTCGTTTTGAGGAAAACGAGAATCGGAGAATTCTTTTTTTTTTTTTTTTTTTATGTGAGAATTCTCGTTTTGTGGAAAACCAGAATCGGAGAATTTTTTTTTTTTTATCCGAAAATCCTCGTTTTGTGGAACACCAGAATCCGAGATTTTTTTTTTTTTTTTTTCGTATGCGAGAATTCTCGTTTTCTGGAAAACCAGAATCGGAGAATTTTCTTTTTTTCTTTTTTTTATCCGAGAATTCTCGTTTTGAGGAAAACCAGAATCGGAGGATTTTTTTTTTTTTTTTTTTTATGTGAGAATTCTCGTTTTGTAAAAAACCGGAATCGGAGAATTTTTTTTTTTTTTTTATCCGAGAATCCTCGTTTTGTGGAACACCAGAATCGGAGATTTTTTTTTTCTTTTTTTATGCGAGATTTCTCGTTTTGTGGAAAACGAGAATCGGAGAACTTTTTTTTTGCTTTTTTTTTTATCGGAGAATCCTCCTTTTGTGGAAAACCAGAATCGGAGAATTTTTTGTTTGTTTTTTTTTTTATGCGAGAATTCTCGTTTTGTGGAAAACCAGAACCGGAGATTTTTTTTTTTTTTTTCTATCCGAGAATCCCCGTTTTGTGGAAAACCAGAATCGGAGAGTTTTTTTTTTTTTTTTTTTTTATGCGAGAATTCTCGTTTTGTGGAAAACCAGAATCGGAGAATTTTTTTTTTTTTTATCCGAGAATCCTCGTTTTGTGGAAAACCAGAATCGGAGATTTTTTTTTTTTTTTTTTTTATGCCCGAATTCTCGTTTTGTCGAAAACGAGAATCGGAGAAATTCTTTTTTGCTTTTTTTTTTATCGGAGAATCCTCCTTTTGTGGAAAACCAGAATCGGAGAATTTTTTTTTTTTTTTTATGCGAGAATTCTCGTTTTGTGGAAAACCAGAATCGGAGATTTTTTTTTTTTTTTTCTATCCGAGAATCCCCGTTTTGTGGAAAACCAGAATCGGAGAGTTTTTTTTTTTTTTTTTTTTTTTATGCGAGAATTCTTGTTTTGTGGAAAACCAGAATCGGATATTTTTTTTTTTTTTCTATCCGAGAATCCCCGTTTTGTGGAAAACCGGAATCGGAGAGTTTTTTCTTTTTTTTTTTTTTTTATGCGAGAATTCTCGTTTTGTGGAAAACCAGAATCGGAGAACTTTTTTTTTTTTTTTTATCCGAGAACCCATGTTTTGTGGAAAACCAGAATCGGATTATTATTTTTTTTTTTTTTTTATGCGAGAATTCTCGTTTTGTGGAAAACCAGAATCGGAGAATTTTTTTTTTTTTTTTATCAGAGAATCCTCGTTTTGTGGAAAACCAGAATCGGAGAATTTTTTTTTTTATGCGAGAATTCTCGTTTTGTGGAAAACCAGAATCGGAGAATTTATTTTTTTTTTTTATCCAAGAATCCTCGTTTTGTGGAAAACCAGAATCGGAGATTTTTTTTTTTTTTTTATGCGAGAATTCTCGTTTTGTGGAAAACGAGAATCGGAGAAATTTTTTTTTGCTTTTTTTTTTATCGGAGAATCCTCCTTTTGTGGAAAACCAGAATCGGAGAATTTTTTTTTTTTTTTTTTTTATGCGAGAATTCTCGTTTTGTGGAAAACCAGAATCGGAGATTTTTTTTTTTTTTTCTATCCGAGAATCCCCGTTTTGGGGAAAACCAGAATCGGAGAGTTTTTTTTTTTTTTTTTTTTTTTTATGCGAGAATTCTCGTTTTGTGGAAAACCAGAATCGGAGAATTTTTTTTTTTTTTTATCCGAGGATCCTCGTTTTGTGGAAAACCAGAATCGGAGATTTTTTTTTTTTTTTTTTTGCGAGAATTCTCGTTTTGTGGAAAACGAGAATCGGAGAAATTTTTTTTTGCTTTTTTTTTTATCGGAGAATCCTCCTTTTGTGGAAAACCAGAATCGGAGAATTTTTTTTTTTTTTTTATGCGAGAATTCTCGTTTTGTGGAAAACCAGAATCGGAGATTTTTTTTTTTTTTCTATCCGAGAATCCCCGTTTTGTGGAAAACCAGAATCGGAGAGTTTTTTTTTTTTTTTTTTTTTTTTATGCGAGAATTCTCGTTTTGTGGAAAACCAGAATCGGAGATTTTCTTTTTTTTATTTATCCGAGAATCCTCGTTTTGTGGAAAACCAGAATCGGATTATTTTTTTTTTTTTTTTATTTTTTTTATGCGAGAATTCTCGTTTTGCCGAAAACCAGAATCGGAGAATTTTTTTTTTTTTTTTTATCAGAGAATCCTCGTTTTGTGGAAAACCAGAATCGGAGAATTTTTTTTTTTTTTTTTATGCGAGAATCCTCCTTTTGTGGAAAACCAGAATCGGAGAATTTTTTTTTTTTTTTTTATCCGAGAATTCTCGTTTTGTGGAAAACCAGAATCGGAGAATTTTTTTTTTTTTTTTTATCCAAGAATCCTCGTTTTGTGGAAAACCAGAATCGGAGATTTTTTTTTTTTTTTTTATGTGAGAATCCTCGTTTTGTGGAACACCAGAATCGGAGATTTTTTTTTTTTTTTTTTATGCGAGAATTCTCGTTTCGTGGAAAACGAGAATCGGAGAAATTTTTTTTTCTTTTTTTTTTACGCCAGAATCCTCCTTTTGTGGAAAACCAGAATCGGAGAATTTTTTTTTTTTTTTTTTTATGCGAGAATTCTCGTTTTCTGGAAAACTTGAATCGGAGAATTTTTTTTTTTTTTTATCCGAGAATCCTCGTTTTGTGGAAAACCAGAATTGGAGAATTTTTTTTTTTTTTTTTTTTTGTATGCGAGAATTCTCGTTTTGTGGAAAACCAGAATCGGAGAATTTTTTTTTTTTTTTTATCCGAGAATCCTCCTTTTGTGGAAAACCAGAATCGGAGAGTTTTTTTTTTTTTTTTTTTTTTTATGCGAGAATTCTCGTTTTGTGGAAAACCAGAATCGGAGATTTTTTTTTTTTTTTATCCGAGAATCCTCGTTTTGTGGAAAACCAGAATCGGATTATTTTTTTTTTTTTTATTTTTTTTATGCGAGAATTCTCGTTTTGTGGAAAACCAGAATCGGAGAATTTTTTTTTTTTTTTATCAGAGAATCCTCGTTTTGTGGAAAACCAGAATTGGAGAATTTTTTTTTTTTTTTATGCGAGAATGCTCGTTTTGTGGAAAACCAGAATCGGAGAATTTTTTTTTTTTTTATCCAAGAATCCTCGTTTTGTGGAAAACCAGAATCGGAGATTTTTTTTTTTTTTTTTATGTGAGAATTCTCGTTTTGTGGAAAACCAGAATCGGAGAATTCTTTTTTTTTTTTTTTATCCGAGAATCCTCGTTTTGTGGAACACCAGAATCGGAGATTTTTTTTTTTTTTTTTTTATGCGAGAATTCTCGTTTCGTGGAAAACGAGAATCGGAGAAATTTTTTTTTCTTTTTTTTTTATCCGAGAATCCTCCTTTTGTGGAAAACCAGAATCGGAGAATTTTTTTTTTTTTTTTTATGCGAGAATTCTCGTTTTCTGGAAAACCAGAATCGGAGATTTTTTTTTTTTTTTTTTTTTTTGTATGCGAGAATTCTCGTTTTGTGGAAAACCAGAATCGGAGAATTTTCTTTTTTTCTTTTTTTTATCCGAGAATTCTCGTTTTGAGGAAAACCAGAATCGGAGAATTTTTTTTTTTTTTTTTTTATGTGAGAATTCTCGTTTTGTGAAAACTCAGAATCGGAGAATTTTTTTTTTTTTATCCGAGAATCCTCGTTTTGTGGAACACCAGAATCGGAGATTTTTTTTTTTTTTTTTTTATGCGAGAATTCTCGTTTTGTGGAAAACGAGAATCGGAGAAAATTTTTTTTGCTTTTTTTTTTATCGGAGAATCCTCCTTTTGTGGAAAACCAGAATCGGAGAATTTTTTTTTTTTTTTTTTTTTTATGCGAGAATTCTCGTTTTGTGGAAAAACCAGAATCGGAGATTTTTTTTTTTTTTTCTATCCGAGAATCCCCGTTTTGTGGAAAACCAGAATCGGAGAGTTTTTTTTTTTTTTTTTTTTTTATGCGAGAATTCTCGTTTTCTGGAAAACCAGAATCGGAGAATTTTTTCTTTTTTTTTATCCGAGAATCCTCGTTTTGTGGAAAACCAGAATCGGATTATTATTTTTTTTTTTTTATTTTTTTTTTCCGAGAATCCTCGTTTTGTGGAAAACCGAAATCGGAGAATTTTTTTTTTTTTTTTTTTTTATGTGAGAATTCTCGTTTTGTGGAAAACCAGAATCGGAGAAATTTTTTTTTTTTTATCCGAAAATCCTCGTCTTGTGGAACACCGGAATCCGAGATTTTTTTTTTTTTTTTTTTTTTGGATGCGAGAATTCTCGTTTTGTGGAAAACCAGAATCGGAGAATTTTCTTTTTTTCTTTTTTTTATCCGAGAATTCTCGTTCTGAGGAAAACCAGAATCGGAGAATTTTTTTTTTTTTTTTTTCTATGTGAGAATTCTCGTTTTGTGGAAAACCAGAATCGGAGAATTTTTTTTTTTTTTTATCCGAGAATCCTCGTTTTGTGGAAAACCAGAATCGGAGAATTTTTTTTTTTTTTTTTTTTTTATGTGAGAATTCTCGTTTTGTGGAAAACCAGAATCGGAGAATTTTTTTTTTTTTTTTATCCGAAAATCCTCGTTTTGTGGAACACCAGAATCCGAGATTTTTTTTTTTTTTTTTTTTTTGTATGCGAGAATTCTCGTTTTGTGGAAAATCAGAATCGGAGAATTTTCTTTTTTTCTTTTTTTTATCCGAGAATTCTCGTTTTGAGGAAAACCAGAATCGGAGAATTTTGTTTTTTTTTTTTTATGTGAGAATTCTCGTTTTGTTGAAAACCAGAATCGGAGATTTTTTTTTTTTTTTTTATGTGAGAATTCTCGTTTTGTGGAAAACCAGAATCGGAGAATTCTTTATTTTTTTTTTTATCCGAGAATCCTCGTTTTGTGGAACACCAGAATCGGAGATTTTTTTTTTTTTTTTTTATGCGAGAATTCTCGTTTCGTTGAAAACGAGAATCGGAGAAATTCTTTTTTTCTTTTTTTTTATCCGAGAATCCTCCTTTTGTGGAAAACCAGAATCGGAGAATTTTTTTTTTTTTTTTTTTTTATGTGAGAATTCTTGATTTGTGGAAAACCAGAATCGGAGAATTTTTTTTTTTTTTTTTATCAGAGAATCCTCGTTTTGTGGAAAACCAGAATCGGAGAATTTTTTTTTTTTTTTTTTTATGCGAGAATGCTCGTTTTGTGGAAAACCAGAATTGGAGAATTTTTTTTTTTTTTTTATCCAAGAATCCTCGTTTTGTGGAAAACCAGAATCGGAGATTTTTTTTTTTTTTTTTTATGTGAGAATTCTCGTTTTGTGGAAAACCAGAATCGGAGAATTCTTTTTTTGTTTTTTTTTCCGACAATCCTCGTTTTGTGGAACACCAGAATCGGAGATTTTTTTTTTTTTTTTTTATGCGAGAATTCTCGTTTCGTGGAAAACGAGAATCGGAAAAAAAATTTTTTGCTTTTTTTTTTATCGGAGAATCCTCCTTTTGTGGAAAACCAGAATCGGAGAATTTTTTTTTTTTTTTTTTTTTTATGCGAGAATTCTCGTTTTGTGGAAAACCAGAATCGGAGATTTTTTTTTTTTTTCTATCCGAGAATCCCCGTTTTGTGGAAAACCAGAATCGGAGAGTTTTTTTTTTTTGTTTTTTTTTATGCGAGAATTCTCGTTTTGTGGAAAACCAGAATCGGAGAATTTTTTTTTTTTCTTTTATCCGAGAATCCTCGTTTTGTGGAAAACCAGAATCGGATTATTTTTTTTTTTTTTTATTTTTTTTATCCGAGAATCCTCGTTTTGTGGAAAACCAGAATCGGAGAAATTTTTTTTTTTTTTTATCCGAGAATCCTCGTTTTGTGGAACACCAGAATCGGAGATTTTTTTTTTTTTTTTTTATGCGAGAATTCTCGTTTCGTTGAAAACGAGAATCGGAGAAATTCTTTTTTTCTTTTTTTTTATCCGAGAATCCTCCTTTTGTGGAAAACCAGAATCGGAGAATTTTTTTTTTTTTTTTTTTTTATGTGAGAATTCTTGATTTGTGGAAAACCAGAATCGGAGAATTTTTTTTTTTTTTTTTTATCAGAGAATCCTCGTTTTGTGGAAAACCAGAATCGGAGAATTTTTTTTTTTTTTTTTTTATGCGAGAATGCTCGTTTTGTGGAAAACCAGAATCGGAGAATTTTTTTTTTTTTTTTTATCCAAGAATCCTCGTTTTGTGGAAAACCAGAATCGGAGATTTTTTTTTTTTTTTTTATGTGAGAATTCTCGTTTTGTGGAAAACCAGAATCGGAGAATTCTTTTTTTGTTTTTTTTTCCGAGAATCCTCGTTTTGTGGAACACCAGAATCGGAGATTTTTTTTTTTTTTTTTATGCGAGAATTCTCGTTTCGTGGAAAACGAGAATCGGAAAAAAAATTTTTTGCTTTTTTTTTTATCGGAGAATCCTCCTTTTGTGGAAAACCAGAATCGGAGAATTTTTTTTTTTTTTTTTTTTTTATGCGAGAATTCTCGTTTTGTGGAAAACCAGAATCGGAGATTTTTTTTTTTTTTCTATCCGAGAATCCCCGTTTTGTGGAAAACCAGAATCGGAGAGTTTTTTTTTTTTTGTTTTTTTTTATGCGAGAATTCTCGTTTTGTGGAAAACCAGAATCGGAGAATTTTTTTTTTTTCTTTTATCCGAGAATCCTCGTTTTGTGGAAAACCAGAATCGGATTATTTTTTTTTTTTTTTTTTTTTTTTATCCGAGAATCCTCGTTTTGTGGAAAACCAGAATCGGAGAATTTTTTTTTTTTTTTTTTATGTGCGAATCTTCGTTTTGTGGAAAACCAGAATCGGAGAATTTTTTTTTTTTTTTATCCGAAAATCCTCGTTTTGTGGAACACCAGAATCCGAGATTTTTTTTTTTTTTTTTTTTTGTATGCGAGAATTCTCGTTTTGTGGAAAACCAGAATCGGAGAATTTTCTTTTTTTCTTTTTTTTATCCGAGAATTCTCGTTTTGAGGAAAACCAGAATCGGAGAATTTTTTTTTTTTTTTTTTATGTGAGAATTCTCGTTTTGTGGAAAACCAGAATCGCAGAATTTTTTTTTTTTTTATCCGAGAATCCTCGTTTTGTGGAAAACCAGAATCGGAGAATTTTTTTTTTTTTTTTTTATGTGAGAATTCTCGTTTTGTGGAAAACCAGAATCGGAGAATTTTTTGTTTTTTTTATCCGAAAATCCTCGTTTTGTGGAACACCAGAATCCGAGATTTTTTTTTTTTTTTTTTTTGTATGCGAGAATTCTCGTTTTGTGGAAAACCAGAATCGGAGAATTTTCTTTTTTTCTTTTTTTTTTCCGAGAATTCTCGTTTTGAGGAAAACCAGAATCGGAGAATTTTTTTTTTTTTTTTTTATGCGAGAATTCTCGTTTTGTGGAAAACCAGAATCGGAGAATTTTTTTTTTTTTTATCCAAGAATCCTCGTTTTGTGGAAAACCAGAATCAGAGATTTTTTTTTTTTTTTTATGTGAGAATTCTCGTTTTGTGGAAAACCAGAATCGGAGAATTCTTTATTTTTTTTTTTATCCGAGAATCCTCGTTTTGTGGAACACCAGAATCGGAGATTTTTTTTTTTTTTTTTTATGCGAGAATTCTCGTTTCGTTGAAAACGAGAATCGGAGAAATTTTTTTTTTCTTTTTTTTTATCCGAGAATCCTCCTTTTGTGGAAAACCAGAATCGGAGAATTTTTTTTTTTTTTTTTTTTTATGTGAGAATTCTTGATTTGTGGAAAACCAGAATCGGAGAATTTTTTTTTTTTTTTTTTATCAGAGAATCCTCGTTTTGTGGAAAACCAGAATCGGAGAATTTTTTTTTTTTTTTTTTATGCGAGAATGCTCGTTTTGTGGAAAACAGGAATCGGAGAATTTTTTTTTTTTTTTTTTATCCAAGAATCCTCGTTTTGTGGAAAACCAGAATCGGAGATTTTTTTTTTTTTTTTTATGTGAGAATTCTCGTTTTGTGGAAAACCAGAATCGGAGAATTCTTTTTTTGTTTTTTTTTCCGAGAATCCTCGTTTTGTGGAACACCAGAATCGGAGATTTTTTTTTTTTTTTTTTTTTATGCGAGAATTCTCGTTTCGTGGAAAACGAGAATCGGAAAAAAATTTTTTTGCTTTTTTTTTTATCAGAGAATCCTCCTTTTGTGGAAAACCAGAATCGGAGAATTTTTTTTTTTTTTTTTTTTTTATGCGAGAATTCTCGTTTTGTGGAAAACCAGAATCGGAGATTTTTTTTTTTTTTCTATCCGAGAATCCCCGTTTTGTGGAAAACCAGAATCGGAGAGTTTTTTTTTTTTTGTTTTTTTTTATGCGAGAATTCTCGTTTTGTGGAAAACCAGAATCGGAGAATTTTTTTTTTTCTTTTATCCGAGAATCCTCGTTTTGTGGAAAACCAGAATCGGATTATTTTTTTTTTTTTTTATTTCTTTTATCCGAGAATCCTCGTTTTGTCGAAAACCAGAATCGGAGAATTTTTTTTTTTTTTTTTTTATGTGCGAATCTTCGTTTTGTGGAAAACCAGAATCGGAGAATTTTTTTTTTTTTTTATCCGAAAATCCTCGTTTTGTGGAACACCAGAATCCGAGATTTTTTTTTTTTTTTTTTTTTTGTATGCGAGAATTCTCGTTTTGTGGAAAACCAGAATCGGAGAATTTTCTTTTTTTCTTTTTTTTATCCGAGAATTCTCGTTTTGAGGAAAACCAGAATCGGAGAATTTTTTTTTTTTTTTTATGTGAGAATTCTCGTTTTGTGGAAAACCAGAATCGGAGAATTTTTTTTTTTTTTATCCGAGAATCCTCGTTTTGTGGAAAACCAGAATCGGAGAATTTTTTTTTTTTTTTTTTTTATGTGAGAATTCTCGTTTTGTGGAAAACCAGAATCGGAGAATTTTTTTTTTTTTTTATCCGAAAATCCTCGTTTTGTGGAACACAAGAATCCGAGATTTTTTTTTTTTTTTTTTTTTTTGTATGCGAGAATTCTCGTTTTGTGGAAAACCAGAATCGGAGAATTTTCTTTTTTTCTTTTTTTTATCCGAGAATTCTCGTTTTGAGGAAAACCAGAATCGGAGAATTTTTTTTTTTTTTTTATGCGAGAATTCTCGTTTTGTGGAAAACCAGAATCGGAGAATTTTTTTTTTTTTTTTTTATCCAAGAATCCTCGTTTTGTGGAAAACCAGAGTCGGAGATTTTTTTTTTTTTTTTATGTGAGAATTCTCGTTTTGTGGAAAACCAGAATCGGAGAATTCTTTATTTTTTTTTTTATCCGAGAATCCTCGTTTTGTGGAACACCAGAATCGGAGATTTTTTTTTTTTTTTTATGCGAGAATTCTCGTTTCGTGGAAAACGAGAATCGGAGAAATTTTTTTTTTATTTTTTTTTATCCGAGAATCCTCCTTTTGTGGAAAACCAGAATCGGAGAATTTTTCTTTTTTTTTTTTTTTATGTGAGAATTCTCGTTTTGTGGAAAACCAGAATCGGAGAATTTTTTTTTTTTTTTTTATCCGAAAATTCTCGTTTTGTGGAAAATCAGAATCGGAGAATTTTTTTTTTTTTTTTTTTTTTATGTGAGAATTCTGGTTTTGTGGAAAACCAGAATCGGAGAATTTTTTTTTTTTTTTATCCGAAAATCCGAGTTTTGTGGAACACCCGAGTCCGAGATTTTTTTTTTTTTTTTTTTTGTATGCGAGAATTCTCGTTTTGTGGAAAACCAGAATCGGAGAATTTTTTTTTTTTTTTTTTATGAGAATTCTCGTTTTGTTGAAAACAAGAATCGGAGAATTTTTTTTTTTTTTATCCGGAATCCTCGTTTTGTGGAACACCAGAATCCGAGATTTTTTTTTTTTTTTTTTTTTTGTATGCGAGAATTCTCGTTTTGTGGAAAACCAGAATCGGAGAATTTTCTTTTTTTCTTTTTTTTATCCGAGAATTCTCGTTTTGAGGAAAACCAGAATCGGAGAACTTTTTTTTTTTTTTTTTATGTGAGAATTCTCGTTTTGTCAAAAACCAGAATCGGAGAATTTTTTTTTTTTTTTTATCCGAGAATCCTCGTTTTGTGGAACACCAGAATTGGAGATTTTTTTTTTTTTTTTTTATATGCGAGAATTCTCGTTTTGTGGAAAACGAGAATCGGAGAAATTTTTTTTTGCCTTTTTTTTTATCCGAGAATCCTCCTTTTGTGGAAAACCAGAATCGGAGAATTTTTTTTTTTTTTTTATGTGAGAATTCTCGTTTTGTGCAAAACCAGAATCGGAGAATTTTTTTTTTTTTTTATCCGAGAATCCTCGTTTTGTGGAACACCAGAATCGGAGATTTTTTTTTTTTTTTTGTGCGAGAATTCTCGTTTCGTGGAAAACGAGAATCGGAGAAATTTTTTTTTCTTTTTTTTTTATCCGAGAATTCTCCTTTTGTGGAAAACCAGAATCGGAGAATTTTTTTTTTTTTTTTTATGCAGGAATTCTCGTTTTCTGGAAAACCAGAATCGGAGAATTTTTTTTGATTTTTTTATCCGAGAATCCTTGTTTTGTGGAAAACCAGAATTGGAGAATTTTTTTTTTTTTTTGTATGCGAGAATTCTCGTTTTGTGGAAAACCCGAATCGGAGAATTTTCTTTTTTTCTTTTTTATCCGAGAATCCTCGTTTTGTGGAACACCAGAATTGGAGATTTTTTTTTTTTTTTTTATATGCGAGAATTCTCGTTTCGTGGAAAACGAGAATCGGAAAAATTTTTTTTTGCTTTTTTTTTTATCGGAGAATCCTCCTTTTGTGGAAAACCAGAATCGGAGAATTTTTTTTTTTTTTTTTTTTATGCGAGAATTCTCGTTTTGTGGAAAACCAGAATCGGAGATTTTTTTTTTTTTTCTATCCGAGAATCCCCGTTTTGTGGAAAACCAGAATCGGAGAATTTTTTTTTTTTTTGTTTTTTTTTATGCGAGAATTCTCGTTTTGTGGAAAACCAGAATCGGAGAATTTTTTTTTTTTTTTATCCGAGAATCCTCGTTTTGTGGAAAACCAGAATCGGATTATTTTTTTTTTTTTTTTTTTTTTATCCGAGAATCCTCGTTTTTTGGAAAACCAGAATCGGAGAATTTTTTTTTTTTTTTTATGTGCGAATTCTCGTTTTGTGGAAAACCAGAATCGGAGAATTTTTTTTTTTTTTTTATCCGAAAATCCTCGTTTTGTGGAACACCAGAATCCGAGATTTTTTTTTTTTTTTTTTTGTATGCGAGAATTCTCGTTTTGTGGAAAACCAGAATCGGAGAATTTTCTTTTTTTCTTTTTTTTATCCGAGAATTCTCGTTTTGCGGAAAACCAGAATCGGAGAATTTTTTTTTTTTTTTTTTTTATGTGAGAATACCGTTTTGCGGAAAACCAGAATCGGAGAATTTTTTTTTTTTTTATCCGAGAATCCTCGTTTTGTGGAAAACCAGAATCGGAGAATTTTTTTTTTTTTTTTTATGTGAGAATTCTCGTTTTGTGGAAAACCAGAATCGGAGAATTTTTTTTTTTTTTTTTATGCGAGAATTCTCGTTTTGTGGAACACCAGAATCCGAGATTTTTTTTTTTTTTTTTTTTTGTATGCGAGAATTCTCGTTTTGTGGAAAATCAGAATCGGAGAATTTTCTTTTTTTCTTTTTTTTATCCGAGAATTCTCGTTTTGTGGAAAACCCGAATCGGAGAATTTTTTTTTTTTTTTATCCGAGAATCCTCGTTTTGTGGAAAACCAGAATCGGAGAATTTTTTTTTTTTTTTTTTTTATGTGAGAATCCTCGTTTTGTGGAACACCAGAATCCGAGATTTTTTTTTTTTTTTTTTTTTTGTATGCGACAATTCTCGTTTTGTGGAAAACCAGAATCGGAGAATTTTCTTTTTTTCTTTTTTTTATCCGAGAATTCTCGTTTTGAGGAAAACCAGAATCGGAGAATTTTTTTTTTTTTTTTTTATGCGAGAATTCTCGTTTTGTGGAAAACCAGAATCGGAGAATTTTTTTTTTTTTTTATCCCAGAATCCTCGTTTTGTGGAAAACCAGAATCCGAGATTTTTTTTTTTTTTTTTATGTGAGAATTCTCGTTTTGTGGAAAACCAGACTCGGAGAATTCTTTATTTTTTTTTTTATCCGAGAATCCTCCTTTTGTGGAACACCAGAATCGGAGATTTTTTTTTTTTTTTTTTATGCGAGAATTCTCGTTTCGTGGAAAACCAGAATCGGAGAATTTTTTTTTTTTTTTTATCCGAAAATCCTCGTTTTGTGGAAAACCAGAATCGGAGAATTTTTTTTTTTTTTTTTTTTATGTGAGAATTCTGGTTTTGTGGAAAACCAGAATCGGAGAATTTTTTTTTTTTTTATCCGAAAATCCTCGTTTTGTGGAACACCCGAGTCCGAGATTTTTTTTTTTTTTTTTTTGTATGCGAGAATTCTCGTTTTTTTGGAAAACCAGAATCGGAGAATTTTTTTTTTTTTTTTTTTTTTTATGAGAATTCTCGTTTTGTTGAAAACAAGAATCGGAGAATTTTTTTTTTTTTTATCCGAAATCCTCGTTTTGTGGAACACCAGAATCCGAGATTTTTTTTTTTTTTTTTTTTTTTGTATGCGAGAATTCTCGTTTTGTGGAAAACCAGAATCGGAGAATTTTCTTTTTTTTTATTTTTTTATCCGAGAATTCTCGTTTTGAGGAAAACCAGAATCGGAGAACTTTTTTTTTTTTTTTTTTTATGTGAGAATTCTCGTTTTGTGGAAAACCAGAATCGGAGAATTTTTTTGTTTTTTTATCCGAGAATCCTCGTTTTGTGGAACACCAGAATTGGAGATTTTTTTTTTTTTTTATATGCGAGAATTCTCGTTTTGTGGAAAACGAGAATCGGAGAAATTTTTTTTTGCCTTTTTTTTTATCCGAGAATCCTCCTTTTGTGGAAAACCAGAATCGGAGAATTTTTTTTTATTTTTTTTATGTGAGAATTCTCGTTTTGTGCAAAACCAGAATCGGAGAATTTTTTTTTTTTTTTTTTATCCGAGAATCCTCGTTTTGTGGAACACCAGAATCGGAGATTTTTTTTTTTTTTTTTGTGCGAGAATTCTCGTTTCGTGGAAAACGAGAATCGGAGAAATTTTTTTTTTCTTTTTTTTTTATCCGAGAATCCTCCTTTTGTGGAAAACCAGAATCGGAGAATTTTTTTTTTTTTTTTTTTATGCAGGAATTCTCGTTTTCTGGAAAACCAGAATCGGAGAATTTTTTTTTTTTTTTTATCCGAGAATCCTTGTTTTGTGGAAAACCAGAATTGGAGAATTTTTTTTTTTTTTTTTTTGTATGCGAGAATTCTCGTTTTGTGGAAAACCCGAATCGGAGAATTTTCTTTTTTTCTTTTTTTTATCCGAGAATTCTCGTTTTGAGGAAAACCAGAATCGGAGAATTTTTTTTTTTTTTTTATGTGAGAATTCTCGTTTTGTTGAAAACCAGAATCGGAGAATTTTTTTTTTTTTTTTCTTCGAAAATCCTCGTTTTGTGGAACACCAGAATCCGGGATTTTTTTCTTTTTTTTTTTTTTTTGTATGCGAGAATTCTCGTTTTGTGGAAAACCAGAATCGGAGAGGTTTCTTTTTTTCTTTTTTTTATCCGAGAATTCTCGTTTTGAGGAAAACCAGAATCGGAGAAATTTTTTTTTTTTTTTTATGTGAGAATTCTCGTTTTGTGGAAAACCAGAATCGGATAATTTTTTTTTTTTTTATCCGAGAATCCTCGTTTTGTGGAACACCAGAATCGGAGATTTTTTTTTTTTTTTTTTTTTATGCGAGAATTCTCGTTTTGTGGAAGACCAGAATCGGAGAATTTTTTTTTTTTTTTTTTATGCGAGAATTCTCGTTTTGTGGAAAACCAGAATTGGAGAATTTTTTTTTTTTTTCTTTTATGCGAGATTTTCGTTTTGTGGAAAACCAGTATTGGAGAATTTTTTTTTTTCTTTTATCCGAGAATCCTCGTTTTGCGGAAAACCAGAATCGGAGAATTTTTTTTTTTTTTTATGTGAGAATTCTCGTTTTGTGGAAAACCAGAATCGGAGAATTTTTTTTTTTTTTTATCCGAAAATCCTCGTTTTGTGGAAAACCAGAATCGGAGAATTTTTTTTTTTTTTATTTTTTTTATGTGAGAATTCTGGTTTTGTGGAAAACCAGAATCGGAGAATTTTTTTTTTTTTTTTTATCCGAAAATCCTGGTTTTGTGGAACACCCGAGTCCGAGATTTTTTTTTTTTTTTTTTTTGTATGCGAGAATTCTCGTTTTGTGAAAAACCCGAATCGGACAATTTTTTTTTTTTTCTTTTTTTTTTATGAGAATTCTCGTTCTGTTGAAAACAAGAATCGGAGAATTTTTTTTTTTTTTTATCCGAAATCCTCGTTTTGTGGAACACCAGAATCCGAGATTTTTTTTTTTTTTTTTTTTTTTGTATGCGAGAATTCTCGTTTTGTGGAAAACCAGAATCGGAGAATTTTCTTTTTTTCTTTTTTTTATCCGAGAATTCTCGTTTTGAGGAAAACCAGAATCGGAGAACTTTTTTTTTTTTTGTTTTTATGTGAGAATTCTCGTTTTGTGGAAAACCAGAATCGGAGAATTTTTTTTTTTTTTTATCCGAGAATCCTCGTTTTGTGGAACACCAGAATTGGAGATTTTTTTTTTGTTTTTTATATGCGAGAATTCTCGTTTTGTGGAAAACGAGAATCGGAGAAATTTTTTTTTGCCTTTTTTTTTATCCGAGAATCCTCCTTTTGTGGAAAACCAGAATCGGAGAATTTATTTTTTTTTTATGTGAGAATTCTCGTTTTGTGCAAAACCAGAATCGGAGAATTTTTTTTTTTTTTTTTATCCGAGAATCCTCGTTTTGTGGAACACCAGAATCGGAGATTTTTTTTTTTTTTTTTGTGCGAGAATTCTCGTTTCGTGGAAAACGAGAATCGGAGAAATTTTTTTTTCTTTTTTTTTTATCCGAGAATCCTCCTTTTGTGGAAAACCAGAATCGGAGAATTTTTTTTTTTTTTTTTTTATGCAGGAATTCTCGTTTTCTGGAAAACCAGAATCGGAGAATTTTTTTTTTTTTTTTTATCCGAGAATCCTTGTTTTGTGGAAAACCAGAATTGGAGAATTTTTTTTTTTTTTTTTTTGTATGCGAGAATTCTCGTTTTGTGGAAAACCCGAATCGGAGAATTTTCTTTTTTTCTTTTTTTTATCCGAGAATTCTCGTTTTGAGGAAAACCAGAATCGGAGAATTTTTTTTTTTTTTTTTTATGTGAGAATTCTCGTTTTGTTGAAAACCAGAATCGGAGAATTTTTTTTTTTTTTTTCTTCGAAAATCCTCGTTTTGTGGAACACCAGAATCCGGGATTTTTTTCTTTTTTTTTTTTTTTGTATGCGAGAATTCTCGTTTTGTGGAAAACCAGAATCGGAGAGGTTTCTTTTTTTCTTTTTTTTATCCGAGAATTCTCGTTTTGAGGAAAACCAGAATCGGAGAAATTTTTTTTTTTTTTATGTGAGAATTCTCGTTTTGTGGAAAACCAGAATCGGAGAATTTTTTTTTTTTTTATCCGAGAATCCTCGTTTTGTGGAACACCAGAATCGGAGATTTTTTTTTTTTTTTTTTTTATGCGAGAATTCTCGTTTTGTGGAAAACCAGAATCGGAGAATTTTTTTTTTTTTTTTATCCGAGAATCCTCGTTTTGTGGAAAACCAGAATCGAAGAATTTTTTTTTTTTTTTTTTTTATGCCAGAATTCTCGTTTTTCGGAAAACCATAATCGGAGAATTTTTTTTTTTTGTTTTATCCGAGAATCCTCGTTTTGTGGAAAACCAGAATCGGAGAATAATTTTTCTTTTTTTTTTTTTTTTTTATGCGAGAATTCTAGTTTTGTGGAAAACCAGAATCGGAGAATTTTTTTTTTTTTTTTTATCCGAGAATCCTTGTTTTGTGGAAAACCAGAATCGGAGAATAATTTTTCTTTTTTTTTTTTTTTATGTGAGAATTCTCGTTTTGTGGAAAACCAGAATCGGAGAATTTTTTTTTTTTTTTTTTTTTTATGCGAGAATTCTCGTTTTGTGGAAAACCGGAATTGGAGAATTTTTTTTTTTTTTTTTTATGCGAGATTCTCGTTTTGTGGAAAACCAGTATTGGAGAATTTTTTTTTTTCTTTTATCCGAGAATCCTCGTTTTGCGGAAAACCAGAATCGGTTAATTTTTTTATTTTTTTTTTATGTGAGAATTCTCGTTTTGTGGAAAACCAGAATCGGAGAATTTTTTTTTTTTTTTTTATCCGAGAATCCTCGTTTTGTGGAACACCAGAATCGGAGATTTTTTTTTTTTTTTTATGCGAGAATTTTCATTTTCTGGAAAACCAGAATTGGAGAATTTTTTTTTTTTTTTATCCGAGAATCCCCGTTTTGTGGAAAACCAGAATCGGAGAATTTTTTTTTTTTTTTATGCGAGAATTCTCGTTTTGTGGAAAACCAGAATCGGAGAATTTTTTTTTTTTTTTTTATGTGAGAATTCTCGTTTTGTGGAAAACCAGAATCGGAGAATTTTTTTTTTTTTTTTGTCCGAGAATCCTCGTTTTGTGGAACACCAGAATCGGAGATTTTTTTTTTTTCTTTTTTATGCGAGAATTCTCGTTTTGTGGAAAACCAGAATCGGAGAATTTTTTTTTTTTTTTTATCCGAGAATCCTCGTTTTGTGGAAAACCAGAATCGAAGAATTTTTTTTTTTTTTTTTTTTTTATGCCAGAATTCTCGTTTTTCGGAAAACCATAATCGGAGAATTTTTTTTTTTGTTTTATCCGAGAATCCTCGTTTTGTGGAAAACCAGAATGGGAGAATAATTTTTCTTTTTTTTTTTTTTTTTATGCGAGAATTCTAGTTTTGTGGAAAACTTGAATCGGAGAATTTTTTTTTTTTTTTATCCGAGAATCCTTGTTTTGTGGAAAACCAGAATCGGAGAATAATTTTTCTTTTTTTTTTTTTTTATGTGAGAATTCTCGTTTTGTGGAAAACCAGAATCGGAGATTTTTTTTTTTTTTTTTTTATGCGAGAATTCTCGTTTTGTGGAAAACCAGAATTGGAGAATTTTTTTTTTTTTTTTTTTAGGCGAGATTCTCGTTTTGTGGAAAACCAGCATTGGAGAATTTTTTTTTTTCTTTTATCCGAGAATCCTCGTTTTGCGGAAAACCAGAATCGGAGAATTTTTTTTTTTTTTTTTATGTGAGAATTCTCGTTTTGTGGAAACCCAGAATCGGAGAATTTTTTTTTTTTTTTATCCGAGAATCCTTGTTTTGTGGAACACCAGAATCGGAGAGTTTTTTTTTTTTTTTTTTATGCGAGAATTTTCATTTTCTGGAAAACCAGAATTGGAGAATTTTTTTTTTTTTTTTATCCGAGAATCCCCGTTTTGTGGAAAACCAGAATCGGAGAATTTTTTTTTTTTTTTATGCGAGAATTCTCGTTTTGTGGAAAACCAGAATCGGAGAATTTTTTTTTTTTTTTATCCGAGAATCCTCGTTTTGTGGAAAACCAGAATCGGAGAATTTATATTTTTTTTTTTTTCTATGCGAGAATTCTCGTTTTGTGGAAAACCAGAATCGGAGAATTTTTTTTTTTTTTTATCCGAGAATCCTCGTTTTGTGGAACACCAGAATCGGAGATTTTTTTTTTTTTTTTTATGCGAGAATTTTCATTTTCTGGAAAACCAGAATTGGAGAATTTTTTTTTTTTTTTATCCGAGAATCCCCGTTTTGTGGAAAACCAGAATCGGAGAATTTTTTTTTTTTTTTATGCGAGAATTCTCGTTTTGTGGAAAACCAGAATCGGAGAATTTTTTTTTTTTTTTTTATGTGAGAATTCTCGTTTTGTGGAAAACCAGAATCGGAGAATTTTTTTTTTTTTTTTGTCCGAGAATCCTCGTTTTGTGGAACACCAGAATCGGAGATTTTTTTTTTTTCTTTTTTATGCGAGAATTCTCGTTTTGTGGAAAACCAGAATCGGAGAATTTTTTTTTTTTTTTTATCCGAGAATCCTCGTTTTGTGGAAAACCAGAATCGAAGAATTTTTTTTTTTTTTTTTTTTTTATGCCAGAATTCTCGTTTTTCGGAAAACCATAATCGGAGAATTTTTTTTTTTGTTTTATCCGAGAATCCTCGTTTTGTGGAAAACCAGAATCGGAGAATAATTTTTCTTTTTTTTTTTTTTTTTATGCGAGAATTCTAGTTTTGTGGAAAACTTGAATCGGAGAATTTTTTTTTTTTTTTATCCGAGAATCCTTGTTTTGTGGAAAACCAGAATCGGAGAATAATTTTTCTTTTTTTTTTTTTTATGTGAGAATTCTCGTTTTGTGGAAAACCAGAATCGGAGATTTTTTTTTTTTTTTTTTTTATGCGAGAATTCTCGTTTTGTGGAAAACCAGAATTGGAGAATTTTTTTTTTTTTTTTTTTATGTGAGAATTCTCGTTTTGTGGAAACCCAGAATCGGAGAATTTTTTTTTTTTTTATCCGAGAATCCTTGTTTTGTGGAACACCAGAATCGGAGAGTTTTTTTTTTTTTTTTTTATGCGAGAATTTTCATTTTCTGGAAAACCAGAATTGGAGAATTTTTTTTTTTTTTTTATCCGAGAATCCCCGTTTTGTGGAAAACCAGAATCGGAGAATTTTTTTTTTTTTTTATGCGAGAATTCTCGTTTTGTGGAAAACCAGAATCGGAGAATTTTTTTTTTTTTTATCCGAGAATCCTCGTTTTGTGGAAAACCAGAATCGGAGAATTTATATTTTTTTTTTTTTCTATGCGAGAATTCTCGTTTTGTGGAAAACCAGAATCGGAGAATTTTTTTTTTTTTTTATCCGAGAATCCTCGTTTTGTGGAACACCAGAATCCGAGATTTTTCTTTTTTTCTTTTTTTTATCCGAGAATTCTCGTTTTGAGGAAAACCAGAATCGGAGAATTTTTTTTTTTTTCTTTTTTATGTCAGAATTCTCGTTTTGTGGACAACCAGAATCGGAGAATTTTTTTTTTTTTTTTATCCGAGAATCCTCGTTTTGTGGAACACCAGAATCGGAGATTTTTTTTTTTTTTTTATGTGAGAATTCTCGTTTTGTGCAAAACCAGAATCGGAGAATTTTTTTTTTTTTTTATCCGAGAATCCTCGTTTTGTGGAACACCAGAATCGGAGATTTTTTTTTTTTTTTATGCGAGAATTCTCGTTTTGTGGAAAACGAGAATCGGAGAAATTTTTTTTTGCTTTTTTTTTCATCCGAGAATCCTCCTTTTGTGGAAAACCAGAATCGGAGAATTTTTTTTTTTTTTTTTTATGTGAGAATTCTCGTTTTGTGCAAAACCAGAATCGGAGAATTTTTTTTTTTTTTTATCCGAGAATCCTCGTTTTGTGAAACACCAGAATCGGAGATTTTTTTTTTTTTTTTATGCGAGAATTCTCCTTTCGTGGAAAACGTGAATCGGAGAAATTTTTTTTTTTTTTTTTATCCGAGAATCCTCCTTTTGTGGAAAAACAGAATCGGAGAATTTTTTTTTTTTTTTTTTTTTATGCGAGAATTCTCGTTCTCTGGAAAACCAGAATCGGAGAATTTTTTTTTTTTTTTATCTGAGAATCCTCGTTTTGTGGAAAACCAGAATTGGAGAATTTTTTTTTTTTTTTTTTTTTATGCGAGAATTCTCGTTCTCTGGAAAACCAGAATCGGAGAATTTTTTTTTTTTTTATCCGAGAATTCTCGTTTTGAGGAAAACCAGAATCGGAGAATTTTTTTTTTTTTTTTTATGTGAGAATTCTCGTTTTGTTGAAAACCAGAATCGGAGAATTTTTTTTTTTTTATCCGAGAATCCTCGTTTTGTGGAACACCAGAATCCGAGAATTTTTTTTTTTTTTTTTTTTGTATGCGAGAATCCTCGTTTTGAGGAAAACCAGAATCGGAGAATTTTTTTTTTTTTTTTTATGTGAGAATTCTCGTTTTGTGGAAAACCCGAATCGGAGAATTTTTTTTTTTTTTTATCCGAGAATCCTCGTTTTGTGGAAAACCAGAATCGGAGAATTTTTTTTTTTTTTTTTTTATGTGAGAATTCTCGTTTTGTGGAAAACCAGAATCGGAGAATTTTTTTTTTTCTATCCGGAAATGCTCGTTTTGTGGAACACCAGAATCCGAGATTTTTTTTTTTTTTTTTTTTTGTATGCGAGAATTCTCGTTTTGTGGAAAACCAGAATCGGAGAATTTTCTTTTTTTCTTTTTTTTATCCGAGAATTCTCGTTTTGAGGAAAACCAGAATCGGAGAATTTTTTTTTTTTTTTTTTTTTTACGTGAGAATTCTCGTTTTGTGGAAAACCAGAATCGGAGAATTTTTTTTTTTTTTTTATCCGAGAACCCTCGTTTTGTGGAAAACCAGAATCGGAGAATTTTTTTTTTTTTTTTTTTTTATGTGAGAATTCTCGTTTTTCCGGAAAACCAGAATCGGAGAATTTTTTTTTTTTTTTATGCGAAAATCCTCGTTTTGTGGAACACCAGAATCCGAGATTTTTTTTTTTTTTTTTTTTTTGTATGCGAGAATTCTCGTTTTGTGGAAAACCAGAATCGGAGAATTTTCTTTTTTTCTTCTTTTTATCCGAGAATTCTCGTTTTGAGGAAAACCAGAATCGGAGAATTCTTTTTTTTTTTTTTTTTATTTGAGAATTCTCGTTTTGTGGAAAACCAGAATCGGAGAATTTTTTTTTTTTTTTTTTATCCGGGAATCCTCGTTTTGTGGAAAACCAGAATCGGAGAAAAAAAAATTTTTTTTTTTTTTTTATGCGAGAATGCTCGTTTTGTGGAAAACCAGAATCGGAAAAAGATTTTTTCTTTTTTATCCGAGAATCCTCGTTTTGTGGAAAACCAGAATCGGAGAATTTTTTTTTTTTTTTTATGCGAGAACTCTCGTTTTGTGGAAAACCAGAATTGGAGAATTTTTTTTTTTTTTTTTATCCGAGAATCCTCGTTTTGTGGAAAACCAGAATTGGAGAATTTTTTTTTTTTTTTTTTTATGCGAGAACTCTCGTTTTGTGGAAAACCAGAATTGGAGAATTTCTTTTTTTTTTTTTCATTACCCGAGAATTCTCGTTTTCTGGAAAAACAGAATCAGAGGATTTTTTTTTTTTTTTATCCGAGAATCCTCGTTTTGTGGAAAACCAGAATTGGAGAATTTTTTTTTTTTTTTTCGTATGCGAGAATTCTCGTTTTGTGGAAACCCAGAATCGGAGAATTTTCTTTTTTTCTTTTTTTTATCCGAGAATTCTCGTTTTGAGGAAAACCAGAATCGGAGAATTTTTTTTTTTTTTTTTATGTGAGAATTCTCGTTTTGTGGAAAACCAGAATCGGAGAATTTTTTTTTTTTTTATCCGAAAATCCTCGTTTTGTGGAACACCAGAATCCGAGATTTTTTTTTTTTCTTTTTTTTTTTTTGTATGCGAGAATTCTCGTTCTATGGAAAACCAGAATCGGAGAATTTTCTTTTTTTCTTTTTTTTATCCGAGAATTCTCGTTTTGAGGAAAACCAGAATCGGAGAATTTTTTTTTTTTTTTTTTTTATGTGAGAATTCTCGTTTTTTGGAAAACCAGAATCGGAGAATTTTCTTTTTTTTTTTATCCGAAAATCCTCGTTTTGTGGAACACCAGAATGCGAGATTTTTTTTTTCTTTTTTTTTTGATGCGAGAATTCTCGTTTTGTGGAAAACGAGAATCGGAGAAATTTTTTTTTGCTTTTTTTTTTATCCGAGAATCCTCCTTTTGTGCAAAACCAGAATCGGAGAATTTTTTTTTTTTTTTTATCCGAGAATCCTCGTTTTGTGGAACATCAGAATCGGAGATTTTTTTTTTTTTTTTTTATGCGAGAATTCTCGTTTCGTGGAAAACGAGAATCGGAGAAAATTTTTTTTCTTTTCTTTTTATCCGAGAATCCTCCTTTTGTGGAAAACCAGAATCGGAGAATTTTTTTTTTTTTTTTATGCGAGAATTCTCGTTTTCTGGAAAACCAGAATCGCAGAATTTTTTTTTTTTTTATCCGAGAATCCTCGTTTTGTGGAAAACCAGAATTGGAGAATTTTTTTTTTTTTTTTTTGTATGCGAGAATTCTCGTTTTGTGGAAAACCAGAATCGGAGAATTTTCTTTTTTTTTTTTTTTTATCCGAGAATTCTCGTTTTGAGGAAAACCAGAATCGGAGAATTTTTTTTTTTTTTTTTATGTGAGAATTCTTGTTTTGTTGAAAACCAGAATCGGAGAATTTTTTTTTTTTTTTTATCAGAAAATCTTCGTTTTGTGGAACAGCAGAATCCGAGATTTTTTTTTTTTTTTTTTTGTATGCGAGAATTCTCGTTTTGTCGAAAAACAGAATCGGAGAATTTTCTTTTTTTCTTTTTTTTATCCGAGAATTCTCGTTTTGAGGAAAACCAGAATCGGAGAATTTTTTTTTTTTTTTTTTATGTGAGAATTCTCGTTTTGTCGAAAACCAGAATCGGAGAATTTTTTTTTTTTTTTTTATACGAGAATCCTCGTTTTGTGGAACACCAGAATCGGAGCATTTTTTTTTTTTTTTTTTTTTATGCGAGAATTCTCGTTTTGTGGAAAACGAGAATCGGAGAAATTTTTTTTTGCTTTTTTTTTTATCCGAGAATCCTCCTTTTGTGGAAAACCAGAATCGGAGAATTTTTTTTTTTTTTTTATGCGAGAATTCTCGTTTTGTGGAAAACCAGAATCGGAGAATTTTTTTTTTTTTTTATCCGAGAATCCTCGTTTTGTGGAACACCAGAATCGGAGAGTTTTGTTTTTTTTTTTTTTATCCGAGAATCCTCGTTTTGTGGAACACCAGAATCGGAGAGTTTTGTTTTTTTTTTTTTTTTATGTGAGAATTCTCGTTTTGTGGAAAACCAGAATCGGAGAATTTTTTTTTTTTTTTTTATCCGAGAATCCTCGTTTTGTGGAAAACCAGAATCGAATAATTTTTTTTTTTTTTATGCGAGAATTCTCGTTTTGTGGAAAACCAGAATCGGAGAATTTTTTTTTTTTGCTTTATCCGAGAATCCTCGTTTTGTGGAAAACCAGAATCGGAGAATAATTTTTCTTTTTTTTTTTTTTTTTTATGCGAGAATTCTAGTTTTGTGGAAAACCAGAATCGGAGAATTTTTTTTTTTTTGTTTATCCGAGAATCCTCGTTTTGTGGAAAACCGGAATCGGAGAATGATTTTTCTTTTTTTTTTTTTTTTATGCGAGAATTCTCGTTTTGTGGAAAACCAGAATCGGACAAATTTTTTTTTTTTATCCGGGAATCCTCGTTTTGTGGAAAACCAAAATCGGAGAATTTTCTTTTTTTCTTTTTTTTATCCGAGGATTCTCGTTTTGAGGAAAACCAGAATCGGAGAATTTTTTTTTTTTTTTTTATGTGAGAATTCTCGTTTTGTTGAAAACCAGAATCGGAGAATTTTTTTTTTTTTTTTATCCGAAAATCCTCGTTTTGTGGAACACCAGAATCCGAGATTTTTTTTTTTTTTTTTTTTTTTTGTATGCGAGAATTCTCGTTTTGTGGAAAACCAGAATCGGAGAATTTTCTTTTTTTCTTTTTTTTATCCGAGAATTCTCGTTTTTTGGAAAACCAGAATTGGAGAATTTTTTTTTTTTTCTTTATGTGAGAATTCTCGTTTTGTGGAAAACCAAAATCGGAGAAATTTTTTTTTTTTTTTATCCGAGAATCCTCGTTTTGTGGAACACCAGAATCGGAGATTTTTTTTTTTTTTTTTTTTTTTCATGCGAGAATTCTCGTTTTGTGGAAAACGAGAATCGGAGAAATTTTTTTTTGCTTTTTTTTTTATCCGAGAATCCTGCTTTAGTGGGAAACCAGAATCGGAGAATTTTTTTTTTTTTTTTTTTTTTATGCGAGAATTCTCGTTTTGTGGAAAACCAGAATCGGAGAATTTTTCTTTTTTTTTTATCCGAGAATCCCCGTTTTGTGGAAAACCAGAATCGGAGAGTTTTGTTATTTTTTTTTTTTTTTTATGCGAGAATTCTCGTTTTGTGGAAAACCAGAATCGGAGAATTTTTTTTTTTTTTATCCGAGAATCCTCGTTTTGTGGAAAACCAGAATCGAAGAATTTTTTTTTTTTTTTTTTTTTATGCGAGAATTCTCGTTTTTCGGAAAACCATAATCGGAGAATTTTTTTTTTTTTGTTTTATCCGAGAATCCTCGTTTTGTGGAAAACCAGAATCGGAGAATAATTTTTCTTTTTTTTTTTTTTTTATGCGAGAATTCCTGTTTTGTGGAAAACCAGAATCGGAGAATTTTTTTTTTTTTTTTTATGTGAGAATTCTCGTTTTTTGGAAAACCAGAATTGGAGAATTTTTTTTTTTTTTTTTATGCGAGATTCCCGGTTTGTGGAAAACCAGTATTGGAGAATTTTTTTTTTTTATCCGAGAATCCTCGTTTTGCGGAAAACCAGAATCGGAGAATTTTTTTTTTTTTTTTTTTATGTGAGAATTCTCGTTTTGTGGAAAACCAGAATCGGAGAATTTTTTTTTTTTTTTATCCGAGAATCCTCGTTTTGTGGAACATCAGAATCGGAGATTTTTTTTTTTTTTTTTTTTCATGCGAGAATTCTCGTTTTCTGGAAAACCAGAATCGGAGAACTTTTTTTTTTTTTTTTATGCGAGAATTCTCGTTTTGTGGAAAACCAGAATCGGAGAATTTTTTTTTTTTTTTTCATCCGAGAATCCTCCTTTTGTGGAAAACCAGAATCGGAGAATTTTTTTTTTCTTTTTTTTATCCGAGAATTCTCGTTTTGAGGAAAACCAGAATCGGAGAATTTTTTTTTTTTTTTTTTATGTCAGAATTCTCGTTTTGTGGAAAACCAGAATCGGAGAATTTTTTTTTTTTTTTTATCCGAGAATCCTCGTTTTGTGGAACACCAGAATCGGAGATTTTTTTTTTTTTTTTTTATGTGAGAACTCTCGTTTTGTGCAAAACCAGAATCGGAGAATTTTTTTTTTTTTTTTTATCCGAGAATCCTCGTTTTGTGGAACACCAGAATCGGAGATTTCTTTTTTTTTTTTTTTTATGCGAGAATTCTCGTTTTGTGGAAAACGAGAATCTGAGAAATTTTTTTTGCTTTTTTTTTCATCCGAGAATCCTCCTTTTGTGGAAAACCAGAATCGGAGAATTTTTTTTTTTTTTTTATGTGAGAATTCTCGTTTTGTGCAAAACCAGAATCGGAGAATTTTTTTTTTTTTTTATCCGAGAATCCTCGTTTTGTGAAACACCAGAATCGGAGATTTTTTTTTTTTTTTTTTATGCGAGAATTCTCCTTTCGTGGAAAACGTGAATCGGAGAAATTTTTTTTTTCTTTTTTTTTTATCCGAGAATCCTCCTTTTGTGGAAAACCAGAATCGGAGAATTTTTTTTTTTTTTTTTTATGCGAGAATTCTCGTTCTCTGGAAAACCAGAATCGGAGAATTTTTTTTTTTTTTTATCCGAGAATCCTCGTTTTGTGGAAAACCAGAATTGGAGAATTTTTTTTTGTTTTTTTTTTTTTGTATGCGAGAATTCTCGTTTTGTGGAAAACCAGAATCGGAGAATTTTCTTTTTTTCTTTTTTTTATCCGAGAATTCTCGTTTTGAGGAAAACCAGAATCGGAGAATTTTTTTTTTTTTTTTATGTGAGAATTCTCGTTTTGTTGAAAACCAGAATCGGAGAATTTTTTTTTTTTTTATCCGAGAATCCTCGTTTTGTGGAACACCAGAATCCGAGATTTTTTTTTTTTTTTTTTTGTATGCGAGAATTCTCGTTTTGTGGAAGACCAGAATCGGAGAATTTTCTTTTTTTCTTTTTTTTATCCGAGAATTCTCGTTTTGTGGAAAACCAGAATCGGAGAATTTTTTTTTTTTTTTTTTTTTGTGAGAATTCTCGTTTTGTGGAAAACCAGAATCGGAGAATTTTTTTTTTTTTATCCGAGAATCCTCGTTTTGTGGAAAACCAGAATCGGAGAATTTTTTTTTTTTTTTTTTTTTATGTGAGAATTCTCGTTTTGTGGAAAACCAGAATCGGAGAATTTTTTTTTTTTTTTATCCGAAAATCCTCGTTTTGTGGAACACTAGAATCCGAGATTTTTTTTTTTTTTTTTTGTATGCGAGAATTCTCGTTTTGTGGAAAACCAGAAGCGGAGAATTTTCTTTTTTTCTTTTTTTTATCCGAGAATTCTCGTTTTGAGGTAAACCAGAATCGGAGAATTTTTTTTTTTTTTTTTTATTTGAGAATTCTCGTTTTGTGGAAAACCAGAATCGGAGAATTTTTTTTTTTTTTTTATCCGAGAATCCTCGTTTTGTGGAAAACCAGAATCGGAGAAAAAAAATTTTTTCTTTTTTTTATGCGAGAATGCTCGTTTTGTGGAAAACCCGAATTGGAAAAAGATTTTTTTTTTTTTATCCGAGAATCCTCGTTTTGTGGAAAACCCGAATTGGAGAATTTTTTTTTTTTTTTTATCCGAGAATCCTCGTTTTGTGGAAAACCAGAATCGCAGAATTTTTTTTTTTTTTTTTATGTGAGAATTCTCGTTTTGTGGAAAACCAGAATCGGAGAATTTTTTTTTTTTTTTATCTGGAAATGCTCGTTTTGTGGAACACCAGAATCCGAGATTTTTTTTTTTTTTTTTTTTGTATGCGAGAATTCTCGTTTTGTGGAAAACCAGAATCGGAGAATTTTCTTTTTTTCTTTTTTTTATCCGAGAATTCTCGTTTTGTGGAAAACCAGAATCGGAGAATTTTTTTTTTTTTTTTTTTTTACGTGAGAATTCTCGTTTTGTGGAAAACCAGAATCGGAGAATTTTTTTTTTTTTTATCCGAGAATCCTCGTTTTGTGGAAAACCAGAATCGGAGAATTTTTTTTTTTTTTTTTTTTTTATGTGAGAATTCTCGTTTTGTGGAAAACCAGAATCGGAGAATTTTTTTTTTTTTTATCCGAAAATCCTCGTTTTGTGGAACACTAGAATCCGAGATTTTTTTTTTCTTTTTTTTTTGTATGCGAGAATTCTCGTTTTGTGGAAAACCAGAATCGGAGAATTTTCTTTTTTTCTTTTTTTTATCCGAGAATTCTCGTTTTGAGGAAAACCAGAATCGGAGAATTTTTTTTTTTTTTTTTTATTTGAGAATTCTCGTTTTGTGGAAAACCAGAATCGGAGAATTTTTTTTTTTTTTTATCCGAGAATCCTCGTTTTGTGGAAAACCAGAATCGGAGAAAAAAAATTTTTTTTTTTTTTATGCGAGAATGCTCGTTTTGTGGAAAACCAGAATCGGAAAAAGATTTTTTTTTTTTATCCGAGAATCCTCGTTTTGTGGAAAACCAGAATCGGAGAATTTTTTTTTTTTTTTTTTTATGCGAGAACTCTCGTTTTGTGGAAAACCAGAATTGGAGAATTTTTTTTTTTTTTTATCCGAGAATCCTCGTTTTGCGGAAAACCAGAATCGGAGATTTTTTTTTTTTTTTTATGTGAGAATTCTCGTTTTGTGGAAAACCAGAATCGGAGAATTTTTTTTTTTTTTTTTATCCGAGAATCCTTGTTTTGTGGAACACCAGAATCGGAGATTTTTTTTTTTTTTTTTTTATGCGAGAATTACCGTTGCGTGGAAAACGAGAGGAGAAATTTTTTTTTCTTTTTTTTTTATCCGAGAATCCTCCTTTTGTGGAAAACCAGAATCGGAGAATTTTTTTTTTTTTCCTTTATGCGAGAATTCTCGTTTTCTGGAAAAACAGAATCGGAGGATTTTTTTTTTTTTTTATCCGAGAATCCTCGTTTTGTGGAAGACCAGAATTGGAGAATTTTTTTTTTTTTTTTTCGTATGCGAGAATTCTCGTTTTGTGGAAAACCAGAATCGGAGAATTTTCTTTTTTTCTTTTTTTTATCCGAGAATTCTCGTTTTGAGGAAAACCAGAATCGGAGAATTTTTTTTTTTTTTTTTATGTGAGAATTCTCGTTTTGTGGAAAACCGGAATCGGAGAATTTTTTTTTTTTTATCCGAAAATCCTCGTTTTGTGGAACACCAGAATCCGAGATTTTTTTTTTCTTTTTTTTTTGATGCGAGAATTCTCGTTTTGTGGAAAACGAGAATCGGAGAAATTTTTTTTTGCTTTTTTTTTTATCCGAGAATCCTCCTTTTGTGGAAAACCAGAATCGGAGAAATTTTTTTTTTTTTCTATGTGAGATTTCTCGTTTTGTGCAAAACCAGAATCGAAGAATTTTTTTTTTTTTATCCGAGAATCCTCGTTTTGAGGAACACCAGAATCGGAGATTTTTTTTTTTTTTTTTAGCGAGAATTCTCGTTTCGTGGAAAACGAGAATCGGAGAAATTTTTTTTTTCTTTTTTTTTTATCCGAGAATCCTCCTTTTGTGGAAAACCAGAATCGGAGAATTTTTTATTTTTTTTTTTATGCGAGAATTCTCGTTTTCTGGAAAACCAGAATCGCAGAATTTTTTTTTTTTTTTTATCCGAGAATCCTCGTTTTGTGGAAAACCAGAATTGGAGAATTTTTTTTTTTTTTTTTGTATGCGAGAATTCTCGTTTTGTGGAAAACCAGAATCGGAGAATTTTGTTTTTTTCTTTTTTTTATCCGAGAATTCTCGTTTTGAGGAAAACCAGAATCGGAGAATTTTTTTTTTTTTTTTTTTTTTTGAGAATTCTCGTTTTGTTGAAAACCAGATTCGGACAATTTTTTTTTTTTTTATCCGAAAATCCTCGTTTTGTGGAACACCAGAATCCGAGATTTTTTTTTTTTTTTTTTTTGTATGCGAGAATTCTCGTTTTGTGGAAAACCAGAATCGGAGAATTTTCTTTTTTTCTTTTTTTTATCCGAGAATTCTCGTTTTGAGGAAAACCAGAATCGGAGAATTTTTTTTTTTTTTTTATGTGAGAATTCTCGTTTTGTGGAAAACCGGAATCGGAGAATTTTTTTTTTTTTTATCCGAAAATCCTCGTTTTGTGGAACACCAGAATCCGAGATTTTTTTTTTCTTTTTTTTTTGATGCGAGAATTCTCGTTTTGTGGAAAACGAGAATCGGAGAAATTTTTTTTTGCTTTTTTTTTTATCCCAGAATCCTCCTTTTGTGGAAAACCAGAATCGGAGAAATTTTTTTTTTTTTCTATGTGAGATTTCTCGTTTTGTGCAAAACCAGAATCGAAGAATTTTTTTTTTTTTTATCCGAGAATCCTCGTTTTGAGGAACACCAGAATCGGAGATTTTTTTTTTTTTTTTTAGCGAGAATTCTCGTTTCGTGGAAAACGAGAATCGGAGAAATTTTTTTTTTCTTTTTTTTTTATCCGAGAATCCTCCTTTTGTGGAAAACCAGAATCGGAGAATTTTTTGTTTTTTTTTTTTTTATCCGAGAATTCTCGTTTTGAGGAAAACCAGAATCGGAGAATTTTTTTTTTTTTTTTTTTTTTGAGAATTCTCGTTTTGTTGAAAACCAGATTCGGACAATTTTTTTTTTTTTTATCCGAAAATCCTCGTTTTGTGGAACACCAGAATCCGAGATTTTTTTTTTATTTTTTTTTTTATGCGAGAATTCTCGTTTTCTGGAAAACCAGAATCGCAGAATTTTTTTTTTTTTTTATCCGAGAATCCTCGTTTTGTGGAAAACCAGAATTGGAGAATTTTTTTTTTTTTTTTTGTATGCGAGAATTCTCGTTTTGTGGAAAACCAGAATCGGAGAATTTTGTTTTTTTCTTTTTTTTATCCGAGAATTCTCGTTTTGAGGAAAACCAGAATCGGAGAATTTTTTTTTTTTTTTTTTTTTTGAGAATTCTCGTTTTGTTGAAAACCAGATTCGGACAATTTTTTTTTTTTTTATCCGAAAATCCTCGTTTTGTGGAACACCAGAATCCGAGATTTTTTTTTTTTTTTTTTTTGTATGCGAGAATTCTCGTTTTGTGGAAAACCAGAATCGGAGAATTTTCTTTTTTTCTTTTTTTTATCCGAGAATTCTCGTTTTGAGGAAAACCAGAATCGGAGAATTTTTTTTTTTTTTTATGTGAGAATTCTCGTTTTGTGGAAAACCAGAATCGGAGAATTTTTTTTTTTTATATACGAGAATCCTCGTTTTGTGGAACACCAGAATCGGAGATTTTTTTTTTTTTTTTTTTTATGCGAGAATTCTCGTTTTGTGGAAAACCAGAATCGGAGAATTCTTTTTTTTTTTTATCCGAGAATCCCCGTTTTGTGGAAAACCAGAATCGGAGAGTTTTGTTTTTTTTTTTTTTTTTATGCGAGAATTCTCGTTTTGTGGAAAACGAGAATCGGAGAAATTTTTTTTTGCTTTTTTTTTTATCCGAGAATCCTCCTTTTGTGGAAAACCAGAATCGGAGAATTTTTTGTTTTTTTTTTTTTTTTATGCGAGAATTCTCGATTTGTGGAAAACCAGAATCGGAGAATTTTTTTTTTTTTTTTTTATCCGAGAATCCCCGTTTTGTGGAAAACCAGAATCGGAGAGTTTTGTTTTTTTTTTTTTTTTTATGCGAGAATTCTCGTTTTGTGGAAAACCAGAATCGGAGAATTTTTTTTTTTTTTTATCCGAGAATCCTCGTTTTGTGGAAAACCAGAATCGAAGAATTTTTTTTTTTTTTTTTTTTTTATGCGAGAATTCTCGTTTTTCGGAAAACCAGAATCGGAGAATTTTTTTTTTTTTTTTATCCGAGAATCCTCGTTTTGTGGAAAGCCAGAATCGAAGAATTTTTTTTTTTTTTTTTTTTTTATGCGAGAATTCTAGTTTTGTGGAAAACCAGAATCGGAGAATTTTTTTTTTTTTTTTATCCGAGAATCCTCGTTTTGTGGAAAACCGGAATCGGAGAATAATTTTTCTTTTTTTTTTTTTTTATGCGAGAATTCTCGTTTTGTGGAAAACCAGAATCGGACAAATTTTTTTTTTTATACGGGAATCGTCGTTTTGTGGAAAACCAAAATCGGAGAATTTTTTTTTTTTTTTTTTATGCGAGAATTCTCGTTTTATCGAAAACCAGAATTGGAGATATTTTTTTTTTTTTTATGTGAGAATTCTCGTTTTGTGGAAAACCAGAATCGGAGAAATTTTTTTTTTTTTTTATCCGAGAATCCTCGTTTTGTGGAACACCAGAATCGGAGATTTTTTTTTTTTTTTTATGCGAGAATTCTCGTTTTGTGGTAAACGAGAATCGGAGAAATTTTTTTTTCTTTTCTTTTTATCCGAGAATCCTCCTTTTGTGGAAAACCAGAATCGGAGAATTTTTTGTTTTTTTTTTTTTTTTATGCGAGAATTCTCGTTTTCTGGAAAACCCGAATCGGAGAAATTTTTTTTTTTTTTTTATCCGAGAATCCCCGTTTTGGGGAAAACCAGAATCCGAGAATTTTTTTTTTTTTTTTTTGTATGCGAGAATCCTCGTTTTGAGGAAAACCAGAATCGGAGAATTTTTTTTTTTTTTATGTGAGAATTCTCGTTTTGTGGAAAACCCGAATCGGAGAATTTTTTTTTTTTTTTATCCGAGAATCCTCGTTTTGTGGAAAACCAGAATCGGAGAATTTTTTTTTTTTTTTTTTTATGTGAGAATTCTCGTTTTGTGGAAAACCAGAATTGGAGAATTTTTTTTTTTTTTATCCGGAAATGCTCGTTTTGTGGAACACCAGAATCCGAGATTTTTTTTTTTTTTTTTTTTTGTATGCGAGAATTCTCGTTTTGTGGAAAACCAGAATCGGAGAATTTTCTTTTTTTCTTTTTTTTATCCGAGAATTCTCGTTTTGAGGAAAACCAGAATCGGAGAATTTTTTTTTTTTTTTTTTTTTTACGTGAGAATTCTCGTTTTGTGGAAAACCAGAATCGGAGAATTTTTTTTTTTTTTTATCCGAGAACCCTCGTTTTGTGGAAAACCAGAATCGGAGAATTTTTTTTTTTTTTTTTTTTTATGTGAGAATTCTCGTTTTTCCGGAAAACCAGAATCGGAGAATTTTTTTTTTTTTTTATCCGAAAATCCTCGTTTTGTGGAACACCAGAATCCGAGATTTTTTTTTTTTTTTTTTTTTGTATGCGAGAATTCTCGTTTTGTGGAAAACCAGAATCGGAGAATTTTCTTTTTTTCTTTTTTTTATCCGAGAATTCTCGTTTTGAGGAAAACCAGAATCGGAGAATTTTTTTTTTTTTTTTTTTTTTGAGAATTCTCGTTTTGTGGAAAACCAGAATCGGAGAATTCTTTTTTTTTTTTTATCCGAGAATCCTCGTTTTGTGGAAAACCAGAATCGGAGAAAAAAAATTTTTTTTTTTTTTTTATGCGAGAATGCTCGTTTTGTGGAAAACCAGAATCGGAAAAAGATTTTTTTTTTTTTATCCGAGAATCCTCGTTTTGTGGAAAACCAGAATCGCAGAATTTTTTTTTTTTTTTTTTATGCGAGAACTCTCGTTTTGTGGAAAACCAGAATTGGAGAATTTTTTTTTTTTTTTTATCCGAGAATCCTCGTTTTGTGGAAAACCAGAATTGGAGAATTTTTTTTTTTTTTTTATGCGAGAACTCTCGTTTTGTGGAAAACCAGAATTGGAGAATTTTTTTTTTTTTTTTTTATCCGAGAATTCTCGTTTTGAGGAAAACCAGAATCGGAAAATTTTTTTTTTTTTTTTTTTTCTTTTTATGTGAGAATTCTCGTTTTGTGGAAAACCAGAATCGGAGAATTTTTTTTTTTTTTATCCGAAAATCCTCGTTTTGTGGAACACCAGAATCCGAGATTTTTTTTTTCTTTTTTTTTTTTTGTATGCGAGAATTCTCGTTCTATGGAAAACCAGAATCGGAGAATTTTCTTTTTTTCTTTTTTTTATCCGAGAATTCTCGTTTTGAGGAAAACCAGAATCGGAGAATTCTTTTTTTTTTTTTTTTTTATGTGAGAATTCTCGTTTTGTGGAAAACCAGAATCGGAGAATTTTCTTTTTTTTTTATCCGAAAATCCTCCTTTTGTGGAAAACCAGAATCGGAGAATTTTTTTTTTTTTTTTTATGCGAGAATTCTCGTTTTCTGGAAAACCAGAATCGCAGAATTTTTTTTTTTTTTATCCGAGAATCCTCGTTTTGTGGAAAACCAGAATTGGAGAATTTTTTTTTTTTTTTTGTATGCGAGAATTCTCGTTTTGTGGAAAACCAGAATCGGAGAATTTTCTTTTTTTCTTTTTTTTATCCGAGAATTCTCGTTTTGAGGAAAACCAGAATCGGAGAATTTTTTTTTTTTTTTTTATCAGAAAATCCTCGTTTTGTGGAACACCAGAATCCCAGATTCTTTTTTTTTTTTTTTTTGTATGCGAGAATTCTCGTTTTGTCGAAAACCAGAATCGGAGAATTTTCTTTTTTTCTTTTTTTTATCCGAGAATTCTCGTTTTGAGGAAAACCAGAATCGGAGAATTTTTTTTTTTTTTTTTTTTTATGTGAGAATTCTCGTTTTGTGGAAAACCAGAATCGGAGAATTTTTTTTTTTTTTTTTATACGAGAATCCTCCTTTTGTGGAACACCAGAATCGGAGAATTTTTTTTTTTTTTTTTTTTATGCGAGAATTCTCGTTTTGTGGAAAACGAGAATCGGAGAAATTTTTTTTTGCTTTTTTTTTTATCCGAGAATCCTCCTTTTGTGGAAAACCAGAATCGGAGAATTTTTTTTTTTTTTTTTTATGCGAGAATTCTCGTTTTGTGGAAAACCAGAATCGGAGAAATTTTTTTTTTTTTTTTATCCGAGAATCCCTGTTTTGTGGAAAACCAGAATCGGAGAGTTTTGTTTTTTTTTTTTTTTATGCGAGAATTCTCGTTTTGTGGAAAACCAGAATCGGAGAATTTTTTTTTTTTTTTTTTTATGTGAGAATTCTCGTTTTGTGGAAAACCAGAATCGGAGAATTTTTTTTTTTTTTTATACGAGAATCCTCGTTTTGTGGAACACCAGAATCGGAGAATTTTTTTTTTTTTTTTTTTATGCGAGAATTCTCGTTTTGTGGAAAACGAGAATCGGAGAAATTTTTTTTTGCTTTTTTTTTTATCCGAGAATCCTCCTTTTGTGGAAAACCAGAATCGGAGAATTTTTTTTTTTTTTTTTTTATGCGAGAATTCTCGTTTTGTGGAAAACCAGAATCGGAGAATTTTTTTTTTTTTTTTATCCGAGAATCCCTGTTTTGTGGAAAACCAGAATCGGAGAGTTTTGTTTTTTTTTTTTTTTATGCGAGAATTCTCGTTTTGTGGAAAACCAGAATCGGAGAATTTTTTTTTTTTTTTTTATCCGAGAATCCTCGTTTTGTGGAAAACCAGAATCGAAGAATTTTTTTTTTTTTTTTTTTTATGCGAGAATTCTCGTTTTGTGGAAAACCAGAATCGGAGAATTTTTTTTTTTTTTTTTTTTATGTGAGATTTCTCGTTTTGTGGAAAACCAGAATCGGAGAATTTTTTTTTTTTTTTTTATACGAGAATCCTCGTTTTGTGGAACACCAGAATCGGGGAATTTTTTTTTTTTTTTTTTTTATGCGAGAATTCTCGTTTTGTGGAAAACGAGAATCGGAGAAATTTTTTTTTGCTTTTTTTTTTATCCGAGAATCCTCCTTTTGTGGAAAACCAGAATCGGAGAATTTTTTTTTTTTTTTTTTTATGCGAGAATTCTCGTTTTGTGGAAAACCAGAATCGGAGAATTTTTTTTTTTTTTTTATCCGAGAATCCCCGTTTTGTGGAAAACCAGAATCGGAGAGTTTTGTTTTTTTTTTTTTTTTATGCGAGAATTCTCGTTTTGTGGAAAACCAGAATCGGAGAATTTTTTTTTTTTTTTATCCGAGAATCCTCGTTTTGTGGAAAACCAGAATCGAAGAATTTTTTTTTTTTTTTTTTTATGCGAGAATTCTCGTTTTGTGGAAAACCAGAATCGGAGAATTTTTTTTTTTTGCTTTATCCGAGAATCCTCGTTTTGTGGAAAACCAGAATCGGAGAATAATTTTTCTTTTTTTTTTTTTTTTTTATGCGAGAATTCTAGTTTTGTGGAAAACCAGAATCGGAGAATTTTTTTTTTTTTTTATCCGAGAATCCTCGTGTTGTGGAAAACCGGAATCGGAGAATGATTTTTCTTTTTTTTTTTTTTTTATGCGAGAATTCTCGTTTTGTGGAAAACCAGAATCGGACAAATTTTTTTTTTTTATCCGGGAATCCTCGTTTTGTGGAAAACCAAAATCGGAGAATTTTCTTTTTTTCTTTTTTTTATCCGAGGATTCTCGTTTTGAGGAAAACCAGAATCGGAGAATTTTTTTTTTTTTTTTTTTTATGTGAGAATTCTCGTTTTGTTGAAAACCAGAATCGGAGAATTTTTTTTTTTTTTTTTTATCCGAAAATCCTCGTTTTGTGGAACACCAGAATCCGAGATTTTTTTTTTTTTTTTTTTTTTTGTATGCGAGAATTCTCGTTTTGTGGAAAACCAGAATCGGAGAATTTTCTTTTTTTCTTTTTTTTATCCGGGAATTCTCGTTTTTTGGAAAACCAGAATTGGAGAATTTTTTTTTTTTTCTTTATGTGAGAATTCTCGTTTTGTGGAAAACCAGAATCGGAGAAATTTTTTTTTTTTATCCGAGAATCCTCGTTTTGTGGAAAACCAGAATCGCAGAATTTTTTTTTTTTTTTTTTTTTATGTGAGGATTCTCGTTTTGTGGAAAACCAGAATCGGAGAATTTTTTTTTTTTTTTATCCGGAAATGCTCGTTTTGTGGAACACCAGAATCCGAGATTTTTTTTTTTTTTTTTTTGTATGCGAGAATTCTCTTTTTTGGGAAAACCAGAATCGGAGAATTTTCTTTTTTTCTTTTTTTTATCCGAGAATTCTCGTTTTGTGGAAAACCAGAATCGGAGAATTTTTTTTTTTTTTTTTTTTTGTGAGAATTCTCGTTTTGTGGAAAACCAGAATCGGAGAATTTTTTTTTTTTTATCCGAGAATTCTCGTTTTGTGGAAAACCAGAATCGGAGAATTTTTTTTTTTTTTTTTTTTTTATGTGAGAATTCTCGTTTTGTGGAAAACCAGAATCGGAGAATTTTTTTTTTTTTTTTATCCGAAAATCCTCGTTTTGTGGAACACTAGAATCCGAGATTTTTTTTTTTTTTTTTTTTTGTATGCGAGAATTCTCGTTTTGTGGAAAACCAGAAGCGGAGAATTTTCTTTTTTTCTTTTTTTTATCCGAGAATTCTCGTTTTGAGGAAAACCAGAATCGGAGAATTTTTTTTTTTTTTTTTATTTGAGAATTCTCGTTTTGTGGAAAACCAGAATCGGAGAATTTTTTTTTTTTTTTTATCCGAGAATCCTCGTTTTGTGGAAGACCAGAATCGGAGAAAAAAAATTTTTTTTTTTTTATGCGAGAATGCTCGTTTTGTGGAAAACCCGAATCGGAAAAAGATTTTTTTTTTTTATCCGAGAATCCTCGTTTTGTGGAAAACCCGAATTGGAGAATTTTTTTTTTTTTTTTATCCGAGAATCCTCGTTTTGTGGAAAACCAGAATCGCAGAATTTTTTTTTTTTTTTTTTTATGTGAGAATTCTCGTTTTGTGGAAAACCAGAATCGGAGAATTTTTTTTTTTTTTATCTGGAAATGCTCGTTTTGTGGAACACCAGAATCCGAGATTTTTTTTTTTTTTTTTTTTTTGTATGCAAGAATTCTCGTTTTGTGGAAAACCAGAATCGGAGAATTTTCTTTTTTTCTTTTTTTTATCCGAGAATTCTCGTTTTGTGGAAAACCAGAATCGGAGAATTTTTTTTTTTTTTTTTTTTTACGTGAGAATTCTCGTTTTGTGGAAAACTGGAATCGGAGAATTTTTTTTTTTTTTTATCCGAGAATCCTCGTTTTGTGGAAAACCAGAATCGGAGAATTTTTTTTTTTTTTTTTTTTTATGTGAGAATTCTCGTTTTGTGGAAAACCAGAATCGGAGAATTTTTTTTTTTTTTTTATCCGAAAATCCTCGTTTTGTGGAACACTAGAATCCGAGATTTTTTTTTTTCTTTTTTTTTTGTATGCGAGAATTCTCGTTTTGTGGAAAACCAGAATCGGAGAATTTTCTTTTTTTCTTTTTTTTATCCGAGAATTCTCGTTTTGAGGAAAACCAGAATCGGAGAATTTTTTTTTTTTTTTTATCCGACAATCCTCGTTTTGTGGAAAACCAGAATCGGAGAAAAAAAATTTTTTTTTTTTTTATGCGAGAATGCTCGTTTTGTGGAAAACCAGAATCGGAAAAAGATTTTTTTTTTTTATCCGAGAATCCTCGTTTTGTGGAAAACCAGAATCGGAGAATTTTTTTTTTTTTTTTTTTTATGCGAGAACTCTCGTTTTGTGGAAAACCAGAATTGGAGAATTTTTTTTTTTTTTTATCCGAGAATCCTCGTTTTGCGGAAAACCAGAATCGGAGATTTTTTTTTTTTTTTTTTATGTGAGAATTCTCGTTTTGTGGAAAACCAGAATCGGAGAATTTTTTTTTTTTTTTTTATCCGAGAATCCTCGTTTTGTGGAACACCAGAATCGGAGATTTTTTTTTTTTTTTTTTATGCGAGAATTACCGTTGCGTGGAAAACGAGAGGAGAAATTTTTTTTTCTTTTTTTTTTATCCGAGAATCCTCCTTTTGTGGAAAACCAGAATCGGAGAATTTTTTTTTTTTTCCTTTATGCGAGAATTCTCGTTTTCTGGAAAAACAGAATCGGAGGATTTTTTTTTTTTTTTATCCGAGAATCCTCGTTTTGTGGAAGACCAGAATTGGAGAATTTTTTTTTTTTTTTCGTGTGCGAGAATTCTCGTTTTGTGGAAAACCAGAATCGGAGAATTTTCTTTTTTTCTTTTTTTTATCCGAGAATTCTCGTTTTGAGGAAAACCAGAATCGGAGAATTTTTTTTTTTTTTTTTATGTGAGAATTCTCGTTTTGTGGAAAACCGGAATCGGAGAATTTTTTTTTTTTTATCCGAAAATCCTCGTTTTGTGGAACACCAGAATCCGAGATTTTTTTTTCTTTTTTTTTTGATGCGAGAATTCTCGTTTTGTGGAAAACGAGAATCGGAGAAATTTTTTTTTGCTTTTTTTTTTATCCGAGAATCCTCCTTTTGTGGAAAACCAGAATCGGAGAAATTTTTTTTTTTTTCTATGTGAGATTTCTCGTTTTGTGCAAAACCAGAATCGAAGAATTTTTTTTTTTTTTTATCCGAGAATCCTCGTTTTGTGGAACACCAGAATCGGAGATTTTTTTTTTTTTTTTCATGCGAGAATTCTCGTTTCGTGGAAAACGAGAATCGGAGAAATTTTTTTTTTCTTTTTTTTTTATCCGAGAATCCTCCTTTTGTGGAAAACCAGAATCGGAGAATTTTTTTTTTTTTTTTTTATGCGAGAATTCTCGTTTTCTGGAAAACCAGAATCGCAGAATTTTTTTTTTTTTTTATCCGAGAATCCTCGTTTTGTGGAAAACCAGAATTGGAGAATTTTTTTTTTTTTTTTTGTATGCGAGAATTCTCGTTTTGTGGAAAACCAGAATCGGAGAATTTTGTTTTTTTCTTTTTTTTATCCGAGAATTCTCGTTTTGAGGAAAACCAGAATCGGAGAATTTTTTTTTTTTTTTTTTTTTTTTGAGAATTCTCGTTTTGTTGAAAACCAGAATCGGACAATTTTTTTTTTTTTTATCCGAAAATCCTCGTTTTGTGGAACACCAGAATCCGAGATTTTTTTTTTTTTTTTTTTTGTATGCGAGAATTCTCGTTTTGTGGAAAACCAGAATCGGAGAATTTTCTTTTTTTCTTTTTTTTATCCGAGAATTCTCGTTTTGAGGAAAACCAGAATCGGAGAATTTTTTTTTTTTTTTTTTATGTGAGAATTCTCGTTTTGTGGAAAACCAGAATCGGAGAATTTTTTTTTTTTATATACGAGAATCCTCGTTTTGTGGAACACCAGAATCGGAGATTTTTTTTTTTTTTTTTTTATGCGAGAATTCTCGTTTTGTGGAAAACCAGAATCGGAGAATTCTTTTTTTTTTTTATCCGAGAATCCCCGTTTTGTGGAAAACCAGAATCGGAGAGTTTTGTTTTTTTTTTTTTTTATGCGAGAATTCTCGTTTTGTGGAAAACGAGAATCGGAGAAATTTTTTTTTGCTTTTTTTTTTATCCGAGAATCCTCCTTTTGTGGAAAACCAGAATCGGAGAATTTTTTGTTTTTTTTTTTTTTTATGCGAGAATTCTCGATTTGTGGAAAACCAGAATCGGAGAATTTTTTTTTTTTTTTTTATCCGAGAATCCCCGTTTTGTGGAAAACCAGAATCGGAGAGTTTTGTTTTTTTTTTTTTTTTTATGCGAGAATTCTCGTTTTGTGGAAAACCAGAATCGGAGAATTTTTTTTTTTTTTTTATCCGAGAATCCTCGTTTTGTGGAAAACCAGAATCGAAGAATTTTTTTTTTTTTTTTTTTTTTATGCGAGAATTCTCGTTTTGTGGAAAACCAGAATCGGAGAATTTTTATTTTTTTTTTATCCGAGAATCCTCGTTTTGTGGAAAGCCAGAATCGAAGAATTTTTTTTTTTTTTTTTTTTTATGCGAGAATTCTAGTTTTGTGGAAAACCAGAATCGGAGAATTTTTTTTGTTTTTTTTATCCGAGAATCCTCGTTTTGTGGAAAACCGGAATCGGAGAATAATTTTTCTTTTTTTTTTTTTTTTATGCGAGAATTCTCGTTTTGTGGAAAACCAGAATCGGACAAATTTTTTTTTTTATACGGGAATCGTCGTTTTGTGGAAAACCAAAATCGGAGAATTTTTTTTTTTTTTTTTTATGCGAGAATTCTCGTTTTATCGAAAACCAGAATTGGAGATATTTTTTTTTTTTTTTATGTGAGAATTCTCGTTTTGTGGAAAACCAGAATCGGAGAAATTTATTTTTTTTTTTATCCGAGAATCCTCGTTTTGTGGAACACCAGAATCGGAGATTTTTTTTTTTTTTTTATGCGAGAATTCTCGTTTTGTGGTAAACGAGAATCGGAGAAATTTTTTTTTTCTTTTCTTTTTATCCGAGAATCCTCCTTTTGTGGAAAACCAGAATCGGAGAATTTTTTGTTTTTTTTTTTTTTTATGCGAGAATTCTCGTTTTCTGGAAAACCCGAATCGGAGAAATTTTTTTTTTTTTTTATCCGAGAATCCCCGTTTTGGGGAAAACCAGAATCCGAGAATTTTTTTTTTTTTTTTTTTGTATGCGAGAATCCTCGTTTTGAGGAAAACCAGAATCGGAGAATTTTTTTTTTTTTTTTATGTGAGAATTCTCGTTTTGTGGAAAACCCGAATCGGAGAATTTTTTTTTTTTTTTATCCGAGAATCCTCGTTTTGTGGAAAACCAGAATCGGAGAATTTTTTTGTTTTTTTTTTTTATGTGAGAATTCTCGTTTTGTGGAAAACCAGAATCGGAGAATTTTTTTTTTTTTTTATCCGGAAATGCTCGTTTTGTGGAACACCAGAATCCGAGATTTTTTTTTTTTTTTTTTTTTTGTATGCGAGAATTCTCGTTTTGTGGAAAACCAGAATCGGAGAATTTTCTTTTTTTCTTTTTTTTATCCGAGAATTCTCGTTTTGAGGAAAACCAGAATCGGAGAATTTTTTTTTTTTTTTTTTTTTTTACGTGAGAATTCTCGTTTTGTGGAAAACCAGAATCGGAGAATTTTTTTTTTTTTTTATCCGAGAACCCTCGTTTTGTGGAAAACCAGAATCGGAGAATTTTTTTTTTTTTTTTTTATGTGAGAATTCTCGTTTTTCCGGAAAACCAGAATCGGAGAATTTTTTTTTTTTTTTTATCCGAAAATCCTCGTTTTGTGGAACACCAGAATCCGAGATTTTTTTTTTTTTTTTTTTTTGTATGCGAGAATTCTCGTTTTGTGGAAAACCAGAATCGGAGAATTTTCTTTTTTTCTTTTTTTTATCCGAGAATTCTCGTTTTGAGGAAAACCAGAATCGGAGAATTTTTTTTTTTTTTTTTTTTTTTGAGAATTCTCGTTTTGTGGAAAACCAGAATCGGAGAATTTTTTTTTTTTTTTTTATCCGAGAATCCTCGTTTTGTGGAAAACCAGAATCGGAGAAAAAAAAATTTTTTTTTTTTTTTTATGCGAGAATGCTCGTTTTGTGGAAAACCAGAATCGGAAAAAGATTTTTTTTTTTTTATCCGAGAATCCTCGTTTTGTGGAAAACCAGAATCGGAGAATTTTGTTTTTTTTTTTTTTTATGCGAGAACTCTCGTTTTGTGGAAAACCAGAATTGGAGAATTTTTTTTTTTTTTTTTATCCGAGAATCCTCGTTTTGTGGAAGACCAGAATCGGAGAATTTTTTTTTTTTTTTTTTTTATGCGAGAACTCTCGTTTTGTGGAAAACCAGAATTGGAGAATTTTTTTTTTTTTTATGCGAGAACTCTCGTTTTGTGGAAAACCAGAATTGGAGAATTTTTTTTTTTTTTTCATTATGCGAGAATTCTCGTTTTCTGGAAAAACAGAATCGGAGGATTTTTTTTTTTTTTTATCCGAGAATCCTCGTTTTGTGGAAAACCAGAATTGGAGAATTTTTTTTTTTTTTTTCGTATGCGAGAATTCTCGTTTTGTGGAAAACCAGAATCGGAGAATTTTCTTTTTTTCTTTTTTTTATCCGAGAATTCTCGTTTTGAGGAAAACCAGAATCGGAAAATTTTTTTTTTTTTTTTCTTTTTATGTGAGAATTCTCGTTTTGTGGAAAACCAGAATCGGAGAATTTTTTTTTTTTTTATCCGAAAATCCTCGTTTTGTGGAACACCAGAATCCGAGATTTTTTTTTTCTTTTTTTTTTTTTGTATGCGAGAATTCTCGTTCTATGGAAAACCAGAATCGGAGAATTTTCTTTTTTTCTTTTTTTTATCCGAGAATTCTCGTTTTGAGGAAAACCAGAATCGGAGAATTCTTTTTTTTTTTTTTTTTTATGTGAGAATTCTCGTTTTGTGGAAAACCAGAATCGGAGAATTTTCTTTTTTTTTTTATCCGAAAATCCTCGTTTTGTGGAACACCAGAATCCGAGATTTTTTTTTTCTTTTTATTTTGATGCGAGAATTCTCGTTTTGTGGAAAACGAGAATCGGAGAAATTTTTTTTTGCTTTTTTTTTTATCCGAGAATCCTCCTTTTGTGCAAAACCAGAATCGGAGAATTTTTTTTTTTTTTTATCCGAGAATCCTCGTTTTGTGGAACACCAGAATCGGAGATTTTTTTTTTTTTTTTATGCGAGAATTCTCGTTTCGTGGAAAACGAGAATCGGAGAAATTTTTTTTTCTTTTTTTTTTATCCGAGAATCCTCCTTTTGTGGAAAACCAGAATCGGAGAATTTTTTTTTTTTTTATCCGAGAATCCTCGTTTTGTGGAAAACCAGAATCGGAGAATTTTCTTTTTTTCTTTTTTTTATCCGAGAATTCTCGTTTTGAGGAAAACCAGAATCGGAGAATTCTTTTTTTTTTTTTTTTTTATGTGAGAATTCTCGTTTTGTGGAAAACCAGAATCGGAGAATTTTCTTTTTTTTTTTATCCGAAAATCCTCGTTTTGTGGAACACCAGAATCCGAGATTTTTTTTTTCTTTTTATTTTGATGCGAGAATTCTCGTTTTGTGGAAAACGAGAATCGGAGAAATTTTTTTTTGCTTTTTTTTTTATCCGAGAATCCTCCTTTTGTGCAAAACCAGAATCGGAGAATTTTTTTTTTTTTATCCGAGAATCCTCGTTTTGTGGAACACCAGAATCGGAGATTTTTTTTTTTTTTTTATGCGAGAATTCTCGTTTCGTGGAAAACGAGAATCGGAGAAATTTTTTTTTTCTTTTTTTTTTATGCGAGAATTCTCGTTTTCTGGAAAACCAGAATCGCAGAATTTTTTTTTTTTTATCCGAGAATCCTCGTTTTGTGGAAAACCAGAATTGGAGAATTTTTTTTTTTTTTTTTTGTATGCGAGAATTCTCGTTTTGTGGAAAACCAGAATCGGAGAATTTTCTTTTTTTCTTTTTTTTATCCGAGAATTCTCGTTTTGAGGAAAACCAGAATCGGAGAATTTTTTTTTTTTTTTTATCAGAAAATCCTCGTTTTGTGGAACACCAGAATCCCAGATTTTTTTTTTTTTTTTTTTTTGTATGCGAGAATTCTCGTTTTGTCGAAAACCAGAATCGGAGAATTTTCTTTTTTTCTTTTTTTTATCCGAGAATTCTGGTTTTGAGGAAAACCAGAATCGGAGAATTTTTTTTTTTTTTTTTTTTTATGTGAGAATTCTCGTTTTGTGGAAAACCAGAATCGGAGAATTTTTTTTTTTTTTTTTATACGAGAATCCTCGTTTTGTGGAACACCAGAATCGGAGAATTTTTTTTTTTTTTTTTTTTATGCGAGAATTCTCGTTTTGTGGAAAACGAGAATCGGAGAAATTTTTTTTTGCTTTTTTTTTTATCAAAGAATCCTCCTTTTGTGGAAAACCAGAATCGGAGAATTTTTTTTTTTTTTTTTTTATGCGAGAATTCTCGTTTTGTGGAAAACCAGAATCGGAGAATTTTTTTTTTTTTTTTTATCCGAGAATCCCTGTTTTGTGGAAAACCAGAATCGGAGAGTTTTGTTTTTTTTTTTTTTATGCGAGAATTCTCGTTTTGTGGAAAACCAGAATCGGAGAATTTTTTTTTTTTTTTTTTTTATGTGAGAATTCTCGTTTTGTGGAAAACCAGAATCGGAGAATTTTTTTTTTTTTTTTATACGAGAATCCTCGTTTTGTGGAACACCAGAATCGGAGAATTTTTTTTTTTTTTTTTTATGCGAGAATTCTCGTTTTGTGGAAAACGAGAATCGGAGAAATTTTTTTTTGCTTTTTTTTTTATCCGAGAATCCTCCTTTTGTGGAAAACCAGAATCGGAGAATTTTTTTTTTTTTTTTTTTATGCGAGAATTCTCGTTTTGTGGAAAACCAGAATCGGAGAGTTTTGTTTTTTTTTTTTTTTTATGCGAGAATTCTCGTTTTGTGGAAAACCAGAATCGGAGAATTTTTTTTTTTTTTTTATCCGAGAATCCTCGTTTTGTGGAAAACCAGAATCGAAGAATTTTTTTTTTTTTTTTTTATGCGAGAATTCTCGTTTTGTGGAAAACCAGAATCGGAGAATTTTTTTTTTTTTTTTTTTATGTGAGATTTCTCGTTTTGTGGAAAACCAGAATCGGAGAATTTTTTTTTTTTTTTTTATACGAGAATCCTCGTTTTGTGGAACACCAGAATCGGAGAATTTTTTTTTTTTTTTTTTTATGCGAGAATTCTCGTTTTGTGGAAAACGAGAATCGGAGAAATTTTTTTTTGCTTTTTTTTTTATCCGAGAATCCTCCTTTTGTGGAAAACCAGAATCGGAGAATTTTTTTTTTTTTTTTATGCGAGAATTCTCGTTTTGTGGAAAACCAGAATCGGAGAATTTTTTTTTTTTTTTTATCCGAGAATCCCCGTTTTGTGGAAAACCAGAATCGGAGAGTTTTGTTTTTTTTTTTTTTTTATGCGAGAATTCTCGTTTTGTGGAAAACCAGAATCGGAGAATTTTTTTTTTTTTTTATCCGAGAATCCTCGTTTTGTGGAAAACCAGAATCGAAGAATTTTTTTTTTTTTTTTTTTATGCGAGAATTCTCGTTTTGTGGAAAACCAGAATCGGAGAATTTTTTTTTTTTGCTTTATCCGAGAATCCTCGTTTTGTGGAAAACCAGAATCGGAGAATAATTTTTCTTTTTTTTTTTTTTTTTTATGCGAGAATTCTAGTTTTGTGGAAAACCAGAATCGGAGAATTTTTTTTTTTTTTTTATCCGAGAATCCTCGTGTTGTGGAAAACCGGAATCGGAGAATGATTTTTCTTTTTTTTTTTTTTTTTATGCGAGAATTCTCGTTTTGTGGAAAACCAGAATCGGACAAATTTTTTTTTTTTTATCCGGGAATCCTCGTTTTGTGGAAAACCAAAATCGGAGAATTTTCTTTTTTTCTTTTTTTTATCCGAGGATTCTCGTTTTGAGGAAAACCAGAATCGGAGAATTTTTTTTTTTTTTTTTTTATGTGAGAATTCTCGTTTTGTTGAAAACCAGAATCGGAGAATTTTTTTTTTTTTTTTTATCCGAAAATCCTCGTTTTGTGGAACACCAAAATCCGAGATTTTTTTTTTTTTTTTTTTTTTTTGTATGCGAGAATTCTCGTTTTGTGGAAAACCAGAATCGGAGAATTTTCTTTTTTTCTTTTTTTTATCCGAGAATTCTCGTTTTTTGGAAAACCAGAATTGGAGAATTTTTTTTTTCTTTATGTGAGAATTCTCGTTTTGTGGAAAACCAGAATCGGAGAAATTTTTTTTTTTTATCCGAGAATCCTCGTTTTGTGGAACACCAGAATCGGAGATTTTTTTTTTTTTTTTTTTTTATGCGAGAATTCTCGTTTTGTGGAAAACGAGAATCGGAGAAATTTTTTTTTGCTTTTTTTTTTATCCGAGAATCCTGCTTTAGTGGGAAACCAGAATCGGAGAATTTTTTTTTTTTTTTTTTTTATGCGAGAATTCTCGTTTTGTGGAAAACCAGAATCGGAGAATTTTTTTTTTTTTTTTATCCGAGAATCCCCGTTTTGTGGAAAACCAGAATCGGAGAGTTTTGTTATTTTTTTTTTTTTTTATGCGAGAATACTCGTTTTGTGGAAAACCAGAATCGGAGAATTTTTTTTTTTTTTTATCCGAGAATCCTCGTTTTGTGGAAAACCAGAATCGAAGAATTTTTTTTTTTTTTTTTTTTATGCGAGAATTCTCGTTTTTCGGAAAACCATAATCGGAGAATTTTTTTTTTTTGTTTTATCCGAGAATCCTCGTTTTGTGGAAAACCAGAATCGGAGAATAATTTTTCTTTTTTTTTTTTTTTTATGCGAGAATTCTAGTTTTGTGGAAAACCAGAATCGGAGAATTTCTTTTTTTTTTTTATCCGAGAATCCTCGTTTTGTGGAAAACCAGAATCGGAGAATAATTTTTCTTTTTTTTTTTTTTTATGCGAGAATTCCTGTTTTGTGGAAAACCAGAATCGGAGAATTTTTTTTTTTTTTTTTTTTATCCGAGAATTCTCGTTTTGTGGAAAACCAGAATTGGAGAATTTTTTTTTTTTTTTTTATGCGAGATTCCCGTTTTGTGGAAAACCAGTATTGGAGAATTTTTTTTTTTTTTTATCCGAGAATCCTCGTTTTGCGGAAAACCAGAATCGGAGAATTTTTTTTTTTTTTTTTATGTGAGAATTCTCGTTTTGTGGAAAACCAGAATCGGAGAATTTTTTTTTTTTTTATCCAAGAATCCTCGTTTTGTGGAACATCAGAATCGGAGATTTTTTTTTTTTTTTTTTTTATGCGAGAATTCTCGTTTTCTGGAAAACCAGAATCGGAGAATTTTTTTTTTTTTTCTATCCGAGAATCCCCGTTTTGTGGAAAACCAGAATCGGAGAATTTTTTTTTTTTTTTTTATGCGAGAATTCTCGTTTTGTGGAAAACCAGAATCGGAGAATTTTTTGTTTTTTTATCCGAGAATCCTCGTTTTGTGGAAAACCAGAATCGGAGAATTTTTTTTTTTTTTTCTATGCGAGAATTCTCGTTTTGTGGAAAACCAGAATCGGAGAATTTTTTTTTTTTTTTTTATCCGAGAATCCTCGTTTTGTGGAACACCGGAATCCGAGATTTTTCTTTTTTTCTTTTTTTTATCCGAGAATTCTCGTTTTGAGGAAAGCCAGAATCGGAGAATTTTTTTTTTTTTTTTTTGTTATGTGAGAATTCTCGTTTTGTGGCAAACCAGAATCGGAGAATTTTTTTTTTTTTTATCCGAGAATCCTCGTTTTGTGGAACACCAGAATCGGAGATTTTTTTTTTTTTTTTTTATGCGAGAATTCTCGTTTTGTGGAAAACGAGAATCGGAGAAATTTTTTTTTGCTTTTTTTTTCATCCGAGAATCCTCGTTTTGTGGAAAACCAGAATCGGAGAAATTTTTTTTTTTTTTTTATGTGAGAATTCTCGTTTTGTGCAAAACCAGAATCGGAGAATTTTTTTTTTCTTTTTTTTATCCGAGAATTCTCGTTTTGAGGAAAACCAGAATCGGAGAGTTTTTTTTTTTTTTTTTTTTATGTCAGAATTCTCGTTTTGTGGAAAACCAGAATCGGAGAATTTTTTTTTTTTTTTATCCGAGAATCCTCGTTTTGTGGAACACCAGAATCGGAGATTTTTTTTTTTTTTTTATGTGAGAATTCTCGTTTTGTGCAAAACCAGAATCGGAGAATTTTTTTTTTTGTATTTATCCGAGAATCCTCGTTTTGTGGAACACCAGAATCGGAAAATTTTTTTTTTTTTTTTTATGCGAGAATTCTCGTTTTGTGGAAAACGAGAATCGGAGAAATTTTTTTTGCTTTTTTTTTCATCCGAGAATCCTCCTTTTGTGGAAAACCAGAATCGGAGAATTTTTTTTTTTTTTTATGTGAGAATTCTCGTTTTGTGCAAAACCAGAATCGGAGAATTTTTTTTTTTTTTTTTATCCAAGAATCCTCGTTTTGTGAAACACCAGAATCGGAGATTTTTTTTTTTTTTTTTATGCGAGAATTCTCCTTTCGTGGAAAACGTGAATCGGAGAAATTTTTTTTTCTTTTTATCCGAGAATCCTCGTTTTGTGGAAAACCAGAATTGGAGAATTTTTTTTTGTTTTTTTTTTTTTGTATGCGAGAATTCTCTTTTTTCGGAAAACCAGAATCGGAGAATTTTCTTTTTTTCTTTTTTTTATCCGAGAATTCTCGTTTTGAGGAAAACCAGAATCGGAGAATTTTTTTTTTTTTTTTATGTGAGAATTCTCGTTTTGTTGAAAACCAGAATCGGAGAATTTTTTTTTTTTTTATCCGAGAATCCTCGTTTTGTGGAACACCAGAATCCGAGATTTTTTTTTTTTTTTTTTTGTATGCGAGAATTCTCGTTTTGTGGAAAACCAGAATCGGAGAATTTTCTTTTTTTACTTTTTTTTATCCGAGAATTCTCGTTTTGAGGAAAACCAGAATCGGTAAATTTTTTTTTTTTTTTTTATGTGAGAATTCTCGTTTTGTGGAAAACCCGAATCGGAGAATTTTTTTTTTTTTTTATCCGAGAATCCTCGTTTTGTGGAAAACCAGAATCGCAGAATTTTTTTTTTTTTTTTTTATGTGAGGATTCTCGTTTTGTGGAAAACCAGAATCGGAGAATTTTTTTTTTTTTTATCCGGAAATGCTCGTTTTGTGGAACACCAGAATCCGAGATTTTTTTTTTTTTTTTTTTTTTGTATGCGAGAATTCTCGTTTTGTGGAAAACCAGAATCGGAGAATTTTCTTTTTTTCCTTTTTTTATCCGAGAATTCTCGTTTTGTGGAAAACCAGAATCGCAGAATTTTTTTTTTTTTTTTTTACGTGAGAATTCTCGTTTTGTGGAAAACCAGAATCGGAGAATTTTTTTTCTTTTTTATCCGAGAATCCTCGTTTTGTGGAAAACCAGAATCGGAGAATTTTTTTTTTTTTTTTTTTTTTATGTGAGAATTCTCGTTTTGTGGAAAACCAGAATCGGAGAATTTTTTTTTTTTTTTTATCCGAAAATCCTCGTTTTGTGGAACACCAGAATCCGAGATTTTTTTTTTTTTTTTTTGTATGCGAGAATTCTCGTTTTGTGGAAAACCAGAAGCGGAGAATTTTCTTTTTTTCTTTTTTTTATCCGAGAATTCTCGTTTTGAGGAAAACCAGAATCGGAAAATTTTCTTTTTTTTTTTTTTTTTATTTGGGAATTCTCGTTTTGTGGAAAACCAGAATCGGAGAATTTTTTTTTTTTTTTTATCCGAGAATCCTCGTTTTGTGGAAAACCAGAATCGGAGAAAAAAAAAATTTTTTTTTTTTATGCGAGAATGCTCGTTTTGTGGAAAACCCGAATCGGAAAAAGATTTTTTTTTTTATCCGAGAATCCTCGTTTTGTGGAAAACCCGAATTGGAGAATTTTTTTTTTTTTATCCGAGAATCCTCGTTTTGTGGAAAGCCAGAATCGCAGAATTTTTTTTTTTTTTTTTTTTTATGTGAGAATTCTCGTTTTGTGGAAAACCAGAATCGGAGAATTTTTTTTTTTTTTTATCTGGAAATGCTCGTTTTGTGGAACACCAGAATCCGAGATTTTTTTTTTTTTTTTTTTTTTGTATGCGAGAATTCTCGTTTTGTGGAAAACCAGAATCGGAGAATTTTCTTTTTTTCTTTTTTTTATCCGAGAATTCTCGTTTTGTGGAAAACCAGAATCGGAAAATTTTTTTTTTTTTTTTTTTACGTGAGAATTCTCGTTTTGTGGAAAACCAGAATCGGAGAATTTTTTTTTTTTTTATCCGAGAATCCTCGTTTTGTGGAAAACCAGAATCGGAGAATTTTTTTTTTTTTTTTTTATGTGAGAATTCTCCCTTTGTTGAAAACCAGAATCGGAGAATTTTTTTTTTTTTTTTATCCGAAAATCCTCGTTTTGTGGAACACTAGAATCCGAGATTTTTTTTTTTTTTTTCTTTTTTATTTGAGAATTCTCGTTTTGTGGAAAACCAGAATCGGAGAATTTTTTTTTTTTTTTTTTATCCGAGAATCCTCGTTTTGTGGAAAACCAGAATCGGAGAAAAAAAATTTTTTTTTTTTTTTTATGCGAGAATGCTCGTTTTGTGGAAAACCAGAATCGGAAAAAGATTTTTTTTTTTATCCGAGAATCCTCGTTTTGTGGAAAACCAGAATCGGAGAATTTTTTTTTTTTTTTTTTTATGCGAGAACTCTCGTTTTGTGGAAAACCAGAATTGGAGAATTTTTTTTTTTTTTTTATCCGAGAATCCTCGTTTTGCGGAAAACCAGAATCGGAGATTTTTTTTTTTTTTTATGTGAGAATTCTCGTTTTGTGGAAAACCAGAATCGGAGAATTTTTTTTTTTTTTTATCCGAGAATCCTCGTTTTGTGGAACACCAGAATCTGAGATTTTTTTTTTTTTTTTTTATGCGAGAATTACCGTTGCGCGGAAAACGAGAGGAGAAATTTTTTTTTCTTTTTTTTTTATCCGAGAATCCTCCTTTTGTGGAAAACCAGAATCGGAGAATTTTTTTTTTTTTCCTTTATGCGAGAATTCTCGTTTTCTGAAAAAACAGAATCGGAGGATTTTTTTTTTTTTTTATCCGAGAATCCTCGTTTTGTGGAAGACCAGAATTGGAGAATTTTTTTTTTTTTTTTCGTATGCGAGAATTCTCGTTTTGTGGAAAACCAGAATCGGAGAATTTTCTTTTTTTCTTTTTTTTATCCGAGAATTCTCGTTTTGAGGAAAACCAGAATCGGAGAATTTTTTTTTTTTTTTTTTTTATGTGAGAATTCTCGTTTTGTGGAAAACCGGAATCGGAGAATTTTTTTTTTTTTTATCCGAAAATCCTCGTTTTGTGGAACACCAGAATCCGAGATTTTTTTTTTCTTTTTTTTTTGATGCGAGAATTCTCGTTTTGTGGAAAACGAGAATCGGAGAAATTTTTTTTTGCTTTTTTTTTTATCCGAGAATCCTCCTTTTGTGGAAAACCAGAATCGGAGAAATTTTTTTTTTTTTTCTATGTGAGATTTCTCGTTTTGTGCAAAACCAGAATCGGAGAATTTTTTTTTTTTTTTATCCGAGAATCCTCGTTTTGTGGAACACCAGAATCGGAGATTTTTTTTTTTTTTTTCATGCGAGAATTCTCGTTTCGTGGAAAACGAGAATCGGAGAAATTTTTTTTTCTTTTTTTTCTATCCGAGAATCCTCCTTTTGTGGAAAACCAGAATCGGAGAATTTTTTTTTTTTTTTTTTTATGCGAGAATTCTCGTTTTTTGGAAAACCGGAATCGCAGAATTTTTTTTTTTTTTTTATCCGAGAATCCTCGTTTTGTGGAAAACCAGAATTGGAGATTTTTTTTTTTTTTTTTGTATGCGAGAATTCTCGTTTTGTGGAAAACCAGAATCGGAGAATTTTGTTTTTTTCTTTTTTTTATCCGAGAATTCTCGTTTTGAGGAAAACCAGAATCGGAGAATTTTTTTTTTTTTTTTTTTTTTGAGAATTCTCGTTTTGTTGAAAACCAGAATCGGACAATTTTTTTTTTTTTTTATCCGAAAATCCTCGTTTTGTGGAACACCAGAATCCGAGATTTTTTTTTTTTTTTTTTTTGTATGCGAGAATTCTCATTTTGTGGAAAACCAGAATCGGAGAATTTTCTTTTTTTCTTTTTTTTATCCGAGAATTCTCGTTTTGAGGAAAACCAGAATCGGAGAATTTTTTTTTTTTTTTTTTATGTGAGAATTCTCGTTTTGTGGAAAACCAGAATCGGAGAATTTTTTTTTTTTATATACGAGAATCCTCGTTTTGTGGAACACCAGAATCGGAGATTTTTTTTTTTTTTTTATTTATGCGAGAATTCTCGTTTTGTGGAAAACCAGAATCGGAGAATTCTTTTTTTTTTTTTTATCCGAGAATCCCCGTTTTGTGGAAAACCAGAATCGGAGAGTTTTGTTTTTTTTTTTTTTTTATGCGAGAATTCTCGTTTTGTGGAAAACGAGAATCGGAGAAATTTTTTTTTGCTTTTTTTTTTATCCGAGAATCCTCCTTTTGTGGAAAACCAGAATCGGAGAATTTTTTTTTTTTTTTTTTTTTTATGCGAGAATTCTCGTTTTGTGGAAAACCAGAATCGGAGAATTTTTTTTTTTTTTTTATCCGAGAATCCCCGTTTTGTGGAAAACCAGAATCGGAGAGTTTTGTTTTTTTTTTTTTTTTTTATGCGAGAATTCTCGTTTTGTGGAAAACCAGAATCGGAGAATTTTTTTTTTTTTTTATCCGAGAATCCTCGTTTTGTGGAAAACCAGAATCGAAGAATTTTTTTTTTTTTTTTTTATGCGAGAATTCTCGTTTTGTGGAAAACCAGAATCGGAGAATTTTTTTTTTTTTGTTTTATCCGAGAATCCTCGTTTTGTGGAAAACCAGAATCGGAGAATAATTTTTCTTTTTTTTTTTTTTTTTTATGCGAGAATTCTAGTTTTGTGGAAAACCAGAATCGGAGAATTTTTTTTTTTTTTTATCCGAGAATCCTCGTTTTGTGGAAAACCGGAATCGGAGAATAATTTTTCTTTTTTTTTTTTTTTTATGCGAGAATTCTCGTTTTGTGGAAAACCAGAATCGGACAAATTTTTTTTTTTTATACGGGAATCGTCGTTTTGTGGAAAACCAAAATCGGAGAATTTTTTTTTTTTTTTTTATGCGAGAATTCTCGTTTAATCGAAAACCAGAATTGGAGATTTTTTTTTTTTTTTTTATGTGAGAATTCTCGTTTTGTGGAAAACCAGAATCGGAGAAATTTTTTTTTTTTTATCCGAGAATCCTCGTTTTGTGGAACACCAGAATCGGAGATTTTTTTTTTTTTTTTTTATGCGAGAATTCTCGTTTTGTGGTAAACGAGAATCGGAGAAATTTTTTTTTTCTTTTCTTTTTATCCGAGAATCCTCCTTTTGTGGAAAACCAGAATCGGAGAATTTTTTGTTTTTTTTTATCCGAGAATCCCCGTTTTGGGGAAAACCAGAATCGGAGAATTTTTTTTTTTTTTTTTATGCGAGAATTCTCGTTTTGTGGAAAACCAGAATCGGAGAATTTTTTTTTTTTTTTTTTTTTATGCGAGAATTCTCGTTTTGTGGAAAACCAGAATGGGAGAATTTTTTTTTTTTTTTTTTATGCGAGAACTCTCGTTTTGTGGAAAACCAGATTAGGAGAATTTTTTTTTTTTTTTTATCCGAGAATCCTCGTTTTGCGGAAAATCAGAATCCGAGATTTTTTTTTTTTTTTTATGTGAGAATTCTCGTTTTGTGGAAAACCAGAATCGGAGAATTTTTTTTTTTTTTTATCCGAGAATCCTCGTTTTGTGGAACACCAGAATCGGAGATTTTTTTTTTTTTTTTTTATGCGAGAATTACCGTTTCGTGGAAAACGAAAATCGGAGAAATTTTTTTTTTCTTTTTTTTTTATCCGAGAATCCTCCTTTTGTGGAAAACCAGAATCGGAGAATTTTTTTTTTTTTTTTTATGCGAGAATTCTCGTTTTCTGGAAAAACAGAATCGGAGAATTTTTTTTTTCTTTTTTATCCGAGAATCCTCGTTTTGTGGAAAACCAGAATTGGAGAATTTTTTTTTTTTTTTTTTCGTATGCGAGAATTCTCGTTTTGTGGAAAACCGGAATCGGAGAATTTCTTTTTTTCTTTTTTTTATCCGAGAATTCTCGTTTTGAGGAAAACCAGAATCGGAGAATTTTTTTTTTTTTTTTTATGTGAGAATTCTCGTTTTGTGGAAAACCGGAATCGGAGATTTTTTTTTTTTTTTTTAACCGAAAATCCTCGTTTTGTGGAACAGCAGAATCCGAGATTTCCTTTTTTTTTTTTTTTTCTGTATGCGAGAATTCTCGTTTTCTCGAAATCGAGAATCGGAGAAATTTTTTTTTGCTTTTTTTTTATCCGAGAATCCTCCTTTTGTGGAAAACCAGAATCGGAGAATTTTTTTTTTTTTTTTATGTGAGAATTCTCGTTTTGTGCAAAACCAGAATCGGAGAATTTTTTTTTTTTTTTATCCGAGAATCCCTGTTTTGTGGAACACCAGAATCGGAGATTTTTTTTTTTTTTTTTTTATGCGAGAATTCTCGTTTCGTGGAAAACCAGAATCGCAGAATTTTTTTTTTTTTTTTTATCCGAGAATCCTCGTTTTGTGGGAAACCAGAATTGGAGAATTTTTTTTTTTTTATCCGAAAATCCTCGTTTTGTGGAACACCAGAATCCGAGATTTTTTTTTTTTTTGTTTTGTATGCGAGAAGTCTCGTTTTGTGGAAAACTAGAATCGGAGAATTTTCTTTTTTTCTTTTTTTTATCCGAGAATTCTCGTTTTGAGGAAAACCAGAATCGGAGAATTTTCTTTTTTTCGTTTTTTTATTCGAGAATTCTCGTTTTGAGGAAAACCAGAATCGGAGAATTTTTTTTTTTTTTTTATGTGAGAATTCTCGTTTTGTTGAAAACCAGAATCGGAGAATTTTTTTTTTTTTTATCCAAAAATCCTCGTTTTGTGGAACACCAGAATCCGAGATTTTTTTTTTTTTTTTTTTGATGCGAGAATTCTCGTTTTCTCGAAATCGAGAATCGGAGAAATTTTTTTTTGCTTTTTTTTTATCCGAGAATCCTCCTTTTGTGGAAAACCAGAATCGGAGAATTTTTTTTTTTTTTTTATGTGAGAATTCTCGTTTTGTGCAAAACCAGAATCGGAGAATTTTTTTTTTTTTATCCGAGAATCCTCGTTTTGTGGAACACCAGAATCGGAGATTTTTTTTTTTTTTTTTTATGCGAGAATTCTCGTTTCGTGGAAAACCAGAATCGCAGAATTTTTTTTTTTTTTTTATCCGAGAATCCTCGTTTTGTGGGAAACCAGAATTGGAGAATTTTTTTTTTTTTTTATCCGAAAATCCTCGTTTTGTGGAACACCAGAATCCGAGATTTTTTTTTTTTTTTTTTTGTATGCGAGAAGTCTCGTTTTGTGGAAAACTAGAATCGGAGAATTTTCTTTTTTTCTTTTTTTTATCCGAGAATTCTCGTTTTGAGGAAAACCAGAATCGGAGAATTTTCTTTTTTTCGTTTTTTTATTCGAGAATTCTCGTTTTGAGGAAAACCAGAATCGGAGAATTTTTTTTGTTTTTTTATGTGAGAATTCTCGTTTTGTTGAAAACCAGAATCGGAGAATTTTTTTTTTTTTTATCCGAAAATCCTCGTTTTGTGGAACACCAGAATCCGAGATTTTTTTTTTTTTTTTTTTTTGTATGCGAGAATTCTCGTTTTGTGGAAAACCAGAATCGGAGAATTTTCTTTTTTTCTTTTTTTTATCCGAGAATTCTCGTTTTGAGGAAAACCAGAATCGGAGATTTTTTTTTTTTTTTTTTTTTATGTGAGAATTCTCGTTTTGTGGAAAACCAGAATCGGAGAATTTTTTTTTTTTTATATACGAGAATCCTCGTTTTGTGGAACACCAGAATCGGAGATTTTTTTTTTTTTTTTTTTTATGCGAGAATTCTCGTTTTGTGGAAAACGAGAATCGGAGGAATTTTTTTTTGCTTTTTTTTTTATCCGAGAATCCTCCTTTTGTGGAAAACCAGAATCGGAGAATTTTTTTTTTTTTTTTTTTTATGCGAGAATTCTCGTTTTGTGGCAAACCAGAATCGGAGAATTTTTTTTTTTTTTTTATCCGAGAATCCTCGTTTTGTGGAAAACCCGAATCGAAGAATTTTTTTTTTTTTTTTTTTATGCGAGAATTCTTGTTTTGTGGAAAACCAGAATCGGAGAATTTTTTTTTTTTGTTTTATCCGAGAATCCTCGTTTTGTGGAAAACCGGAATCGGAGAATAATTTTTCTTTTTTTTTTTTTTTTTTATGCGAGAATTCTAGTTTTGTGGAAAACCAGAATCGGAGAATTTTTTTTTTTTTTTTATCCGAGAATCGTCGTTTTGTGGAAAACCAGAATCGGACAAATTTTTTTTTTCTGTCCGGGAATCCTCGTTTTGTGGAAAACCAAAATCGGAGAATTTTTTTTTTTTTTTTTTTTTATGCGAGAATTCTCGTTTTGTGGAAAACCAGAATTGGAGAATTTTTTTTTTTTTTTATGTGAGAATTCTCGTTTTGTGGAAAACCAGAATCGGAGAAATTTTTTTTTTTTTTATCCGAGAATCCTCGTTTTGTGGAACACCAGAATCGGAGATTTTTTTTTTTTTTTCTTTATGCGAGAATTCCCGTTTTGTGGTAAACGAGAATCGGAGAAATTTTTTTTTCTTTTCTTTTTATCCGAGAATCCTCCTTTTGTGGAAAACCAGAATCGGAGAATTTTTTGTTTTTTTTTTTTTTTTATGCGAGAATTCTCGTTTTCTGGAAAACCAGAATCGGAGAAACTTTTTTTTTTTTTATCCGAGAATCCCCGTTTTGTGGAAAACCAGAATCGGAGAATTTTTTTTTTTTTTTTTTTTATGCGAGAATTCTCGTTTTGTGGAAAACCAGAATCGGAGAATTTTTTTTTTTTTTTATCCGAGAATCCTCGTTTTGTGGAAAACCAGAATCGGAGAATTTTTTTTTTTTTTTTTTTTATGCGAGAATTCTCGTTTTGTGGAAAACCAGAATCGGAGAATTTTTTTTTTTTTTTATCCGAGAATCCTCGTTTTGTGGAAAACCAGAATCGGAGAATTTTTTTTTTTTTTTTTATTCGAGAATTCTCGTTTTGTCGAAAACCAGAATCGGAGAATTTTTTTTTTTTTTTATCCGAGAATCCTCTTTTTGTGGAACACCAGAATCGGAGAGTTTTTTTTTTTTTTTTTTTTTTATGCGAGAATTCTCGTTTTGTGGAAAACCAGAATCGGAGAATTTTTTTTCTTTTTTTTTTATCCGAGAATCCTCGTTTTGTGGAAAACCAGAATCGAAGAATTTTTTTTTTTTTTTTTTTTTTGTGCGAGAATTCTCGTTTTGTGGAAAACCAGAATCGGAGAATTTTTTTTTTTTGTTTTATCCGAGAATCCTCGTTTTGTGGAAAACCAGAATCGGAGAATAATTTTTCTTTTTTTTTTTTTTTTATGCGAGAGTTCTCGTTTTGTGGAAAACCAGAATCGGAGAATTTTTTTTTTTTTTATCCGAGAATCCTCGTTTTGTGGAAAACCAGAATCGGAGAATTTTTTTTTTTTTTTTATGCGAGAATTCTCGTTTTGTGGAAAACCAGAATTGGGGAATCTTTTTTTTTTTTTTTTTTGTGAAAATTCTCGTTTTGTGGAAAACCAGAATCGGAGAAATTTTTTTTTTTTTATCCGAGAATCCTCGTTTTGTGGAACACCAGAATCGGAGATTTTTTTTTTTTTTTTTTTTTATGCGAGAATTCTCGTTTTGTAGTAAACGAGAATCGGAGAAATTTTTTTTTTCTTTTTTTTTTATCCGAGAATCCTCCTTTTGTGAAAAACCAGAATCGGAGAATTTTTTGTTTTTTTTTTTTTTTTTCATGCGAGAATTCTCGTTTTCTGGAAAACCAGAATCGGAGAAATTTTTTTTTTTTTTTTATCCGAGAATCCCCGTTTTGTGGAAAACCAGAATCGGAGAATTTTTTTTTCTTTTTTTTTTTTTATGCGAGAATTCTCGTTTTGTGGAAAACCAGAATCGGAGAATTTTTTTTTTTTTTTTATCCGAGAATCCTCGTTTTGTGGAAAACCGGAATCGGAGAATTTTTTTTTTTTTTTCTTTATGCGAGAATTCTCGTTTTGTGGAAAACCAGAATCGGAGAATTTTTATTTTTTTTTTAATCCGATTCCTCGTTTTGTGGAAAACCAGAATCGGAGAATTTTTTTTTTTTTTTTTTATTCCAGAATTCTCGTTTTGTGGAAAACCAGAATCGGAGAATTTTTTTTTTTTTTTTATCCGAGAATCCTCGTTTTGTGGAACACCAGAATCCGAGATTTTTTTTTTTTTTTTTTTGTATGCGAGAATTCTCGTTTTTCTGGAAAACCAGAATCGGAGAATTTTTTTTTTCTTTTTTTTATCCGAGAATTCTCGTTTTGAGGAAAACCAGAATCGGAGAATTTTTTTCTTTTTTTTTTGTATGCGAGAATTCTCGTTTTCTGGAAAACCAGAATCGGAGAATTTTTTTTTTTTTTTATCCGAGAATCCTCGTTTTGTGGAACACCAGAATCGGAGTTTTTATTTTTTTTTTTTCTTTTATGCGAGAATTCTCGTTTTGTGGAAAACGAGAATCGGAGAAATTTTTTTTTGCTTTTTTTTTTATCCGAGAATCCTCCTTTTGTGGAAAACCAGAATCGGAGAATTTTTTTTTTTTTTTTGTTTTTTCATTATAAGAGAATTCTCGTTTTGTGGAAAACCAGAATCGGAGAATTTTTTTTTTTTTTTATCCGAGAATCCCCGTTTTGTGGAAAACCAGAATCGGAGAGTTTTTTTTTTTTTTTTTTCTTTTTTATGCGAGAATTCTCGTTTTGTGGAAAACCAGAATCGGAGATTTTTTTTTTTTTTTTTATCCGAGAATCCTCGTTTTGTGGAAAACCAGAATCGGAGAATTTTTTTTTTTTTTTTTTTTATGCGAGAATTCTCGTTTTGTGGAAAACCAGAAACGGAGAATTTTTTTTTTTTTTTTTATCCGAGAATCCTCGTTTTGTGGAAAACCCGAATCGAAGAATTTTTTTTTTTTTTTTTTTTTTACGTGAGAATTCTCGTTTTGTGGAAAACCAGAATCGGACAAAATTTTTTTTTTATCCGAGAATCCTCGTTTTGTGGAAAACCAGAATCGGAGAATTTTTTTTTTTTTTTTTTTATGCGAGAATTCTCGTTTTGTGGAAAACCAGAATTGGAGAATTTTTTTTTTTTTTTTATCCGAGAATCCTCGTTTTGCGGAAAGCCAGAATCGGAGAATTTTTATTTTTTTTTTTTATGTGAGAATTCTCGTTTTGTGGAAAACCAGAATCGGAGAATTTTTTTGTTTTTTTTTATCCGAGAATCCTCGTTTTGTGGAAAACCAGAATCGGAGAATTTTTTTTTTTTTCAGAGAGCCGGACGCGCCGCGGCGAGCGCGCTTTTTCTGAGAGCCGGACGCGCCGCCGCGCCGCGCGCTTTTTTAGAGAGCCGGAGGCGCCGCCGCGCCACGCGCTTTCTCAGAGCCGGACGCGCCGCCGCGCCGCGTGCTTTTTCAGAGTGCCGGACGCGCCGGCGCGCCGCGCGCTTTTTCAGAGAGCTGGACGCGCCGCCGCGCCGCGCGCTTTTTCGGGGAGATGGACGCGCCGCCGCGCCGCGCGCTTTTGAACCCCTCCCCCCCCACCCCCCCCGCCCCAATGGTCTGTCACGCCCCCCCAACCCCAGGTCTGTCAGCCCCCCCCCCTCCCCCCCCCCCCCCCGCCGAACGTCGGTCATCCCCCCCCCCCTTCCAACGGTCTGTCAGCCCCCCCCCCCCCAACGTCTGTCACGCCCCCCCCCCCCCCCCCCCCCCCCCCCGAACGTCTGTCATCCCCCCCCCCCTCGAACGGTCTGTTGCCCCCCCCCCCCCCCCCCCCCCCTTCCCGCCACCGCACCTCGCGCTTTTGCAGAGAGCCGGACGCGCCGCCGCGCCGCGCGCTTTTTCAAAGAGCCGGACGCGCCGCCGCGCCGCGCGCTTTTTCAGAGAGATGGACGCACCGCCGCGCCGCGCGCTTTTGCCCCCCGCCCCCCCCCCCACCCCCCCCGCCCCAATAGTCTGTCACGCCCCCCCAACCCCAGGTCTGTCAGCCCCCCCCCCTCCCCCCCCCCCCAAACGTCTGTCATCCCCCCCCCCCCCCTTCCAACGGTCTGTCAGCCCCCCCCCCCCCAACGTCTGTCACGCCCCCCCCCCCAACGTCTATCATGCCACCCCCCCCCCCTCGAACGGTCTGTCCCCCCCCCCCCCCCCCCAACAACGGTCTGACACGTCCCCCCCCCCCCCCCCCCCCCCCCCCCGCCACCGCGCCGCGCGCTCTTTCAGAGAGCCGGACGCGCCGCCGCACCGCGCGCTTTTGCAGAGAGCCGGACGCGCCGCCGCGCCGCGCGCTTTTCAAGAGCCGGATGCCCCCCCCCCCCTCCCCGCCACCGCACCGCGCGCTTTTGCAGAGAGCCGGACTCCAACGGTCTGTCATCCCCCCCCCCTTCCAACGGTCTGTCAGCCCCCCCCCCCCCCCCCAACAACAGTCTGACACGCCCCCCCCCCCCCTTCAAACGGTCTGTCAGCCCCCCGCCCCAACGTCTGTCACGCCCCCCCCCCCCCCCCCCCGCCAACGCGCCGCGAGCTTTTTTAGAAAGCCGGACGCGCCGCCGCCCCGCGCGCTTTTTCAGAGTGCCGGACGCGCCGCCGCGCCGCGCGCTTTTTCAAAGAGCTGGACGCGCCGCCGCGCCGCGCCGCGCGCTTTTTCAGAGTGCCGGACGCGCTGCCGCGCCGCACGCATTTTAAGAGCCGGACGCGCCGCCGCGCCGCGCGCTTTTGCAGAGAGCCGGAATGCGCCTCCGCGTCGCGCGCTTTTCAAGAGCCGGACGCGCCGCCGCGCCGCGCGCTTTTGCCCCCCCCCCCCCCCCCGCCCCAATGGTCTGTCACGCCCCCCCAACCCGAGGTCGATGAAGCCCCCCCCCCGCCCCCCCCCTCCAACGGTCTGTCAGCCCCCCCCCCCCTCCCCGCCGCCGCGCCGCGCGCTTTTTAAGAGCCGGACGCGCCGCCGCGCCGCGCGCTTTTTCAGAGAGCCGGACCCGTTGCCGCGGTCTCCAACAGGTTGTGCCCCCCCCCTCCCCCCCACCCCCCGGCCACCGCACCGCGCGCTTCAGCCCCCCCCCCACCCCCCCCCCCCCGCCTCAATGGTCTATCAAGCCCCCCGCCCCCCAAGGTCTGTCACCCCCCCCCCTCCCCGCCACCGCACCGCGCGCTTTTTTACAGAGCCGGACGCGCCGCCGCGCCGCGCGCTTTTTAAGAGCCGGTCGCGCCGCCGCGCCGCGCGCTTTTGCAGAGAGCCGAACGCGCCGCCGCGCCGCGCGCTTTTGAAGAGCCGGACGCGCCGCCGCGCCGCGCGCTCTTTCAGAGAGCCGGGCGCCGCGGCGCGCGCGCTTTTTCAGAGAGCGGACGCGCCGCCGCGCCGCCGCGCTTTTCAGAGAGCCGGAGGCGCCGCCGCGCCGCGCGCTTTTTAGAGACCGGCGGCGCCGCCGCGCCGCCCGCGCTTTCTCAGAGCCGGACGCGGCGCCGCCGCGCCGCGTGCTTTTTCAGAGTGCCGGACGCGCCGCGGCGCCGCGCGCTTTTTCAGAGAGCTGGACGCGCCGCAGCGCCGCGCGCTTTTTCAGAGAGATGGACGCGCCGCCGCGCCGCGCGCTTTTGCCCCCCCCCCCCCCCCACCCCCCCCGCCCCAATGGTCTGTCACGCCCCCCCAACCGCAGGTCTGTCAGCCCCCCCCCCTCCCCCCCCCCCCCCCCGCCGAACGTCTGTCATCCCCCCCCCCCTTCCAACGGTCTGTCAGCCCCCTTCCCCAACGTCTGTCACGCCCCCCCCCCTCCCCCCCCAAAACTTCGGTCACCCCCCCCCCCCCCCCTCCCCCCGAACGTCTGTCATCCCCCCCCCCCCCTCGAACAGTCTGTTGCCCCCCCCCCCCCCCTTCCCGCCACCGCACCTCGCGCTTTTGCAGAGAGCCGGACGCGCCGTCGCGCCGCGCGCTTTTTTCAAAGAGCCGGACGCTCCGCCGCGCCGCGCGCTTTTCAGAGAGATGGACGCACCGCCGCGCCGCGCGCTTTTGCCCCCCCCCCCCCCACCCCCCCCGCCCCAATAGTCTGCCACGCCCCCCCAACCCCCGGGTCTGTCAGCCCCCCCCCCCTCCCCCCCCCCCAAACGTCTGTCATCCCCCCCCCTTCCAACGGTCTGTCAGCCCCCCCCCCCCCCAACGTCTGTCACGCCCCCCCCCCCCCCCCCCCCCCCCGAACGTCTGTCATCCAGCCCCCCCTCGAACGGTCTGTCCCCCCCCCCCCCCCAACAACGGTCTGACGAGCCCCCCCCCCCCCCCCCCCCTGCCCCCCCCGCCACCGCGCCGCGCGCTTTTCAAGAGCCGGATGCCCCCCCCCCCCCTCCCCGCCACCGCACCGCGCGCTTTTGCAGAGGCCGGACTCCAACGGTCTGTCATCCCCCCCCCCTTCCAACGGTCTGTCAGCCCCCCCCCCGAACAACGGTCTGACACGCCCCCCCCCCCCCCCTTCAAACGGTCTGTCAGCCCCCCGCCCCAACGTCTGTCACCCCCCCCCCCCCGCCACCGCGCCGCGAGCTTTTTTAGAAAGCCGGACGCGCCGCCGCCCCACGCGCTTTTTCAGAGTGCCGGACGCGCCGCCGCGCCGCGCGCTTTTTCAAAGAGCCGGACGCGCCGCCGCGCCGCGCGCTTTTTCAGAGTGCCGACGCGCTGCCGCGCCGCACGCATTTTAAGAGCCGGACGCGCCGCCGCGCCGCCCGCTTTTGCAGAGAGCCGGAATGCGCCTCCGCGTCGCGCGCTTTTCAAGAGCCGGACGCGCCGCCGCGCCCGCGCGCTTTTGCCCCCCCCCCCCCCCGCAGCAATGGTCTGTCACGCCCCCCCAACCCGAGGTCGTTGAAGCCCCCCCCCGCCCCCCCCCTCCAACGGTCTGTCAGCCCCCCCCCCCCCCCTCCCCGCCGCCGCGCTGCCGCGCCGCGCGCTTTTTCAGAGAGCCGGACGCGTTGCCGCGGTCTCCAACAGGTTGTGCCCCCCCCCCCCCCCCCCACCCCCCCGGCCACCGCACCGCGCGCTTTAGCCCCCCCCCCCCCCCCCCCCCCCCCGCCTCAATGGTCTGTCAAGCCCCCGCCCCCCAAGGTCTGTCACCCCCCCCCTCCCCGCCACCGCACCGCGCGCTTTTTTACAGAGCCGGACGCGCCGCCGCGCCGCGCGCTTTTTAAGAGCCGGTCGCGCCGCCGCGCCGCGCGCTTTTGCAGAGAGCCGAACGCGCCGCCGAGCCGCGCGCTTTTTAAGAGCCGGACGCGCCGCCGCGCCGCGCGCTCTTTCAGAGAGCCGGACGCGCCGCGGCGAGCGCGCTTTTTCAGAGAGCCGGACGCGCCGCCGCGCCGCGCGCTTTTTCAGAGAGCCGGAGGCGCCGCCGCGCCGCGCGCTTTTTTAGAGAGCCGGAGGCGCCGCCGCCCCGCGCGCTTTTGCAAAGAGCCGGACGCGCCGCCGCGCCGCGCGCTTTTCAGAGAGATGGACGCACCGCCCCCCCCCCCCCCAACGTCTATCATGCCCCCCCCCCCCCCCCCCCCCCCCCCGAACGTCTGTCATCCAACCCCCCCCCCCTCGAACGGTCTGCCCCCCCCCCCCCCCAACAACGGTCTGACACGCCCCCCCCCCCCCCCCCCCCCCCCCCCCCCCCCCCCGCCACCGCGCCGCGCGCTCTTTCAGAGAGCCGGACGCGCCGTTGCGCCGCGCGCTCTTTCAGAGAGCCGGACGCGCCGCCGCACCGCGCGCTTTTGCAGAGAGCCGGACGCGCCGCCGCGCCGCGCGCTTTTTCAGAGAGCCGGACGCGCCGCCGCGCCGCGCGCTTTTCAAGAGCCGGATGCCCCCCCCCCCTCCCCGCCACCGCACCGCGCGCTTTTGCAGAGAGCCGGACTCCAACGGTCTGTCATCCCCCCCCCCCCCTTCCAACGGTCTGTCAGCCCCCCCCCCCCCCCCCCCAACAACAGTCTGACACGCCCCCCCCCCCCCCTTCAAACGGTCTGTCAGCCCCCCGCCCCAACGTCTGTCACGCCCCCCCCCCCCCCCCCGCCACCGCGCCGCGAGCTTTTTTAGAGAGCCGGACGCGCCGCCGCCCCGCGCGCTTTTTCAGAGTGCCGGACGCGCCGCCGCGCCGCGCGCTTTTTCAAAGAGCCGGACGCGCCGCTGCGCCGCGCGCTTTTTCAGAGTGCCGGACGCGCTGCCGCGCCGCACGCATTTTAAGAGCCGGACGCGCCGCCGCGCCGCGCGCTTTTGCAGAGAGCCGGAATGCGCCTCCGCGTCTCGCGCTTTTCAAGAGCCGGACGCGCCGCCGCGCCGCGCGCTTTTGCCCCCCCCCCCCCCCCGCCCCAATGGTCTAACACGCCCCCCCAACCCGAGGTCGATGAAGCCCCCCCCCGCCCCCCCCCTCCAACGGTCTGTCAGCCCCCCCCCCCCCTCCCCGCCGCCGCGCCGCGCGCTTTTTAAGAGCCGGACGCGCCGCCGCGCCGCGCGCTTTTTTCAGAGAGCCGGACGCGTTGCCGCGGTCTCCAACAGGTTGTGCCCCCCCCCCCCCCCCAACCCCCCGGCCACCGCACCGCGCGCTTTAGCCCCCCCCCCCAACCCCCCCCCCGCCTCAATGGTCTATCAAGCCCCCCGCCCCCCAAGGTCTGTCACCCCCCCCCCTCCCCGCCACCGCACCGCGCGCTTTTTTACAGAGCCGGACGCGCCGCCGCGCCGCGCGCTTTTTTAAGAGCCGGTCGCGCCGCCGCGCCGCGCGCTTTTGCAGAGAGCCGAACGCGCCGCCGCGCCGTGCGCTTTTTAAGAGCCGGACGCGCCGCCGCGACGCGCGCTCTTTCAGAGAGCCGGACGCGCCGCGGCGAGCGCGCTTTTTCAGAGAGCCGGACGCGCCGCCGCGCCGCGCGCTTTTTCAGAGAGCCGGAGGCGCCGCCGCGCCGCGCGCTTTTTTAGAGAGCCGGAGGCGCCGCCGCGCCGCGCGCTTTCTCAGAGCCGGACGCGCCGCCGCGCCGCGTGCTTTTTCAGAGTGCCGGACGCGCCGCCGCGCCGCGCGCTTTTTCAGAGAGCTGGACGCGCCGCCGCGCCGCGCGCTTTTTCAGAGAGATGGACGCGCCGCCGCGCCGCGCGCTTTTGCCCCCCCCCCCCCCTCACCCCCCCGCCCCAATGGTCTGTCACGCCCCCCCCAACCCCAGGTCTGTCAGCCCCCCCCCCTCCCCCCCCCCGCCGAACGTCTGTCATCCCCCCCCCCCTTCCAACGGTCTGTCAGCCCCCCCCCCCCCCAACTTCTGTCACGCCCCCCCCCCCCCCCCCCCCCCCCGAACGTCTGTCATCCCCCCCCCCCCCCCCTCGAACGGTCTGGTGCCCCCCCCCCCCCCCCCCCTTCCCGCCACCGCACCTCGCGCTTTTGCAGAGAGCCGGACGCGCCGCCGCGCCGCGCGCTTTTTCAAAGAGCCGGACGCGCCGCCGCGGCGCGCGCTTTTTCAGAGAGATGGACGCACCTCCGCGCCGCGCGCTTTTGCCCCCCCCCCCCCCCCCCCACCCCCCCCGCCCCAATAGTCTGTCACGCCCCCTCAACCCCGGGTCTGTCAGCCCCCCCCCCCTCCCCCCCCCCCCCCCAAACGTCTGTCATCCCCCCCCCCCCCTTCCAACGGTCTGTCAGCCACCCCCCCCCCCAACGTCTGTCACGCCCCCCCCAACGTCTATCATGCCCCCCCCCCCCGAACGTCTGTCATCCAGCCCCCCCCCCCTCGAACGGTCTGCCCCCCCCCCCCCCCCCCCCAACAACAACGGTCTGACACCCCCCCCCCCCACCCCCCCCCGCCCCAATGGTCTGTCACGCCCCCCCAACCCCAGGTCTGTCAGCCCCCCCCCCTTCCCCCCCCCCCCCCCCCCCCAAACGTCTGTCATCCCCCCCCCCCTTCCAACGGTCACTCAGCCCCCCCCCCCAACATCTGTCACGCCCCCCCCCCCCCCCCCCCCCCCCCCCCGAACGTCTGTCATCCACCCCCCCTCCCCCCCTCGAACGGTCTGCCCCCCCCCCCCCCAACAACGGTCTGACACGCCCCCCCCCCCCCCCCCCCCCCCCCCCCCACCACCACCGCGCCGCGCGCTCTTTCCGAGAGCCGGACGCGCCGCCGCGCCGCGCCCTTTTTCAGAGTGCCGGACGCGCTGCCGCGCCGCACGCATTTTAAGAGCCGGACGCGCCGCCGCGCCGCGCGCTTTTGCAGAGAGCCGGAATGCGCCTCCGCGTCGCGCGCTTTTCAAGAGCCGGACGCGCCGCCGCGCCGCGCGCTTTTGCCCCCCCCCCCCCCCCGCCCCAATGGTCTGTCACGCCCCCCTAACCCGAGGTCGATGAAGCGCCCCCCCCGCCCCCCCCCTCCAACGGTCTGTCAGCCCCCCCCCCCCTCCCCGCCGCCGCGCCGCGCGCTTTTTAAGAGCCGGACGCGCCGCCGCGCCGCGCGCTTTTTCAGAGAGCCGGACGCGTTGCCGCGGTCTCCAACAGGTTGTGCCCCCCCCCCCCCCCCCAGCCCCCCGGCCACCGCACCGCGCGCTTTTGCCCTCCCCCCACCCCCCCCCCCCGCCTCAATGGTCTGTCAAGCCCCCCGCCCCCCAAGGTCTGTCGGCCCCCCCCTCCCCGCCACCGCACCGCGCGCTTTTTTACAGAGCCGGACGCGCCGCCGCGCCGCGCGCTTTTTAAGAGCCGGTCGCGCCGCCGCGCCGCGCGCTTTTGCAGAGAGCCGAACGCGCTGCGGCGCCGCGCACTTTTTAAGAGCCGGACGCGCCGCCGCGCCGCGCGCTCTTTCAGAGAGCCGGACGCCGCCGCCGCGCCGCGCGCATTTTCAGAGAGCCGGACGCGCCGCCGCGCCGCGCGCTTTTTCAGAGAGCCGGAGGCGCCGCCGCGCCGCGCGCTTTTTTAGAGAGCCGGAGGCGCCGCCGCGCCGCGCGCTTTCTCAGAGCCGGACGCGCCGCCGCGCCGCGTGCTTTTTCAGAGTGCCGGACGCGCCGCCGCGCCGCGCGCTTTTTCAGAGAGCTGGACGCGCCGCCGCGCCGCGCGCTTTTTCAGAGAGATGGACGCGCCGCCGCGCCGCGCGCTTTTTGCCCCCCCCCCCCCCCACCCCCCCCCGCCCCAATGGTCTGTCACGCCCCCCCAACCCCAGGTCTGTCAGCCCCCCCCCCTCCCCCCCCCCCCCCCCGCCGAACGTCTGTCATCCCCCCCCCCCTTCCAACGATCCGTCAGCCGCCGCGCCGCGTGCTTTTGCAGAGAGCCGAACGCGCCGCCGCGCCGCGCACTTTTTAAGAGCCGGACGCTCCGCCGCGCCGCGCGCTCTTTCAGAGAGCCGGATGCGCCGCCGCGCCGCGCGCTTTTTCAGAGAGCCGGACGCGCCGCCGCGCCGCGCGCTTTTTTAGAGAGCCGGAGGCGCCGCCGCGCCGCGCGCTTTCTCAGAGCCGGACGCGCCGCCGCGCCGCGTGCTTTTTCAGAGTGCCGGACGCGCCGCCGCGTCGCGCGCTTTTTCAGAGAACTGGACGCGCCGCCGCGCCGCGCGCTTTTTCAGAGAGATGGACGCGCCGCCGCGCCGCGCGCTTTTGCCCCCCCCCCCGAAAAACTTCTGTCACGCCCC